>VZRW01001186.1:20099-82991 GCA_013398125.1 Aegotheles bennettii | reverse complement strand
AGCCTTCTTCTAATAAGGCCATTGGCCACCTCCAGCCCCACCACACCCCTCCCCAGGCTCACCCTCTGAAGCTCCTCACCTGGTGTCCTCCTTGAACCACTGAAACTCTGCCACGGGGACGGCCGAGGCCTCGCACTGCAGGATGCCCTTCTGGCCCAGTGAGGCACCCGTGTTCTTGGCATTGGAGATGTACGGTGGGTCTGCGGAGACGCTGTGCCATGTTACACTGGGCTACNCTGACCCCCCACCAGCACCACCCCACCCCGACTCCCCCAGCCCCTGCACTCACAGTTGACGGTGACTTTGACTTTCCGCACGTCGGGGACGGCCACGTCGTTGACGGCGCTGCACTCGTACTCCCCCGACTGCTCCCGCGTGATGCCCGTGATCTCCAGGTACTCATCCTCGCTCACAAAGCCCTGCCCTGGGAGGCACCCCAAGAACATGGTTCCGTCACCCATAACTGCCAACACCCACACTGGGACTCCCTGCACTCCTGTCCCGACACCCTCTGTGTCTGGCATCCCCTTTGCCCAAGGAGTTTGGCACATCACCTAGCAAACCTCCTCACTCCACACCAGGACACTGTTGGCTGCGGCTGTCCTGCCCTGGCCACCTCAACAGGGACAGCCAACTGTCCCATGCAGGCCCCCTCCTCATCCCCTGAGCACCAGGGATGCTCTCACCTTTGCCAGAGAGGTGCCGCCACGTGACGGTGGGCTCTGGCCTCCCGAAGGCCAAGCACATGAGGGTCACACTGCTGCCTTCATTCACGGTGATGTCCGATGAGATGTTGACGATCTGGGGGGGAACTGCAAGACATAAAGATGAGCAAAGCCACCGTCAACACACCGGCTCACCTGGCCTTGCTGGGCACACCAGGGGTCCACTCACAGGTCCCCCGCACCAGGCAGGGGCCAGAACACCACCCCCCACCCCCCCAGTGACAGCTGAGCCCCCGATAACCAGCTCTCATTACAGCCCATGACAAGGCTCATATTTTAGCATATTTATTAAAGCTGTTTAAATTACAGAGCGTCTGCTCCATTCAATACCGGCCACGGTGATTTATCTCACTCTATCCCCAGATACTCCAGCTAATAAATAACTTTGCAATCCCCACATCCATAAATAACCCCAGATCCAGCAAAAAGCAATTAGAAGCCCACGCCCTGATGCCTCTCCCTGGTGCACCAGGCCCCCCAAACATGGCCCTGGCAGGGTCTGTGCCCTGGGGAGTGAATGAGGCTGTACAAAACGACCCACTCAAAACTAAACACAGCTCCTACAACCCCAAAAAGGATGTCCCGTGTTTCCTCCCCAAACACAGCACATGCTGAGAGCTCATGGGGCTCTCCCACAGTGCTGGGACCACTGTCCACACCTAACACTGCTGCCAGGAGCCCTGGGGACCATCCTGGCATCATCCAAACTGACCAGGCTGGGTAAGGACAGAGGGACACCCAGCAGGGCCATGGCTACACCCCCTGAGAAGCTCGGTCCAAGCTGCCTATAAACATCAGGATTTAAAAAACCCAATGTCCCAAGCGCTGGGTGGGAGAGGCAGCATGGCAGGACCAGCCACAGCCAAGGCACGGCGAGGTCTCCGCTGCCCCACGGGCCCTGCGAGGCAGTAGATCTCCCAACAACTTGACACATTAATATAGAAATACAGTCTGTTATAGCAGAGGAAGATTGGCTGAGTCCTTCAGGGGAAAGCAGCGATCCTAAAATGAAAAGTGCACCAGCAGCTGCGGGAAAATGCAGTTAATGCTCAGAGTGGAGCCAGTTGGCTCTGACAGCACAACCATGACCAGCTCCACCATGGGAAGCCCCTGATGATAGGTTCCCGATTACCAGCATCCTTGCACCTCTCCCCTCCATTAGCAGCACCTCCACCAGGTACCAGGAACATCTAAAACAGCACAAGCATCCAAGAGAAGCCTTCCCACAATCTTATCATCTGCAAACCACCCTTCTTCATCATCAGTTTGGAGCCAAGGAGACAGTGGCACCCCACCTGAGGTCCTTACAGTCACCTCCCTGCCCTACACCCCTATCCATAGTCCCACCTCCCTTGTAGCCAATGACTACAAGCACAGAGGACACAGAATAGATCCCGAGGAAGTGAGGAGCAGCACGGTCTCACCAGAGCAGCGAGTGGCCCGTGGAGGATTTCATCGACCCTGTGCAATATTAATCACAGGTGAGTTAATGCATAATGTTGGGTAAGCCAAAAAATACATTTGTGCTGCAATCTCTTGTTTGTTGGGAAAGCCAGCGAGAGAAATTGAACGTGAAAGCAATGCCACTAAATTCAATAACAATAAGCCTGTGATTTATCTCCTTCCTTTACCACTCGAGACCCGAACTGCCCGATGTGCCGATCCGTGTTCTCCATCAGGGCTGGGGCGCTCACACGGAAGGCAAGATGCTGTCCCTCCTCCTCACCTCCCAAACTGGGGGCTGCAAATAGCCCCAAGGGGCTGGCCATGGCACAGTGACACCGCTTGGGATATCCCTTGCAAGCACAGCCAAGCACCCCTCAGGACTCCCCCCCAAGAGTCCCAGCACTGGCTTTGCCCCCGAACCAGAGCTCTGAACCAGAGCTCAGACATCGTGAGCTGTGGCTGTGCAAGACACAGATTACAGGGGAAAAATAAACCCAAATATTGTGCTGCACCAGCCACTCCCTGGGTTACTTTGGGTCCTTACAAACACCTCCCCTTGCCCTCCACCCCCTGTGCAGCCCATACCCACTGATTACAACTGCCTCTCTCACTACATGTAGAAGATAAGGAATGATCACCAGACCCAGGAGTGAGAAGAGACGGTCCCTGCTAAGGAGCACACAGCACATTGGTCACCGCCGCGTGATCACCGACCACATGTGATGGTGACGCACAGCACCACACAGGCTGACTCATCCCCGGGCTCCTGGGGGCCCAGCCCACCGCAGGCACTCACCGCAGCCCCGCAGCACCATTTTTAGCTGCCAAATCATTACCACCTCGGAGCGGAGAGCCTGTGGCTGACACCAACAACTGACGACCCTCCTCCACATTGATAGCTCCTAATCCATTTCAAGAGACCTCTTCCTACACCTTTGGTAAGGTGAGATGACCGATGGTTGGTCTTTGGTTTTGGTAACCTCATGCTGGTGTGCCCCGATGTGCCGTTTATCCCGCAGGGGGAGAAACCAGGGTTGAGGATGCCACATCAGGAGCTTTAAAAAGAGTTGCTACTTGGCAGCAAAGATTATCACCTCCCTTTCTGCTGACAGCCCAATCCCAGAAGCTTGCCAGAGTTGATTTTATGGATTAAGCACATCCAACAGCAACAGTTTGGTCAACAGAATGATTATTGTCAACTTTCCCAGCCAAGCGAGAGGGGTCCCACCCACTCCACATCGTCTTGGTGGAGATCTTCCCTTTCCCTTCTCTGGGTTTTAAACACTCCCTTTTTGCAGCCTTCCTCCAGTACAACACATTTTGTGCCACCCTTTCACGGGTAAGGATCATAATGTGCGTATTTCAAATGCATCCTCTCTGCTGCAATGGTGAGATCTTCCAGCCCAGCTGATGCTCCTTGAGTGACCACATCTCTGCCCTTGCCTGTCTCCTGACCCACACTCGAGTGCAGCTGGAGGGGGAGGAAAGTAAAATTAAAAAAACCACTCCCAAAATGACCTCCCTACAGATGCCTTTGGAGCCCAGGGCTTTCACACACTGCATCCCCCATCTCCATAGGAATGAGGAACCCTCCTGAGGGACTGAAGCACAACACTGTGAGACACATTGGAGTTAAACACAAAGGGATGGACAAGCCAACACAGACGAACCAAAAATCCAGACTTGTCAGGGATCAAACACTCACAAATCATTACAAAACCAAAATGCTGGGCATCAAGTGCCCTTTGCTAGGTGGAGTCTCCCGACTGCTTGCTGTGCACCCCTCTCCTCCAGGTTTTCAAGTTGAGATGGGGAAAGCAATAAAAGCGAAACTCCGAGTGTTTTACCTACTGTGTAACCACCTGTCAGTAAATTTATGAACAATTAGGAAGTGAGAGTGCTTCCCAGGGACCTATTTGTGTGCACGCTAAAACATTCTTTCTCTTCGGAAATATAATGGGGAAACAACTTCTCCAGTTCTCCCTCCTCTTCCCCATTTGCGTTTTTTTGTGGTAATTAATCAGCTGCCACCGCTCTTCCAGTCTCCGCAGCACGTCCCGATGCCTCCAACAGCTCTGCTCCTGCTGGCTCCTCGTTGCTGATTTCAAGAAGCCTTGAGAATGGGAGCCTGAGGATGCTCTCTGGGTGCACCCCATCCCATCCCATCCCATCCCTCCTCCATGCTCCTGTCCAGATCTCAGGTTAGCACATCACACCAGCCACTTTAAGGTTGTTCACAGCTCAGTGGTGGGTGCTGTTTCCTTCCTGACAGCCAAGCTCTTCCTCTGTCCTCCTTCCTCCTCTCCATGCCCTTGCTCCTTCATTACTCTTCCCTTTGCCATTCCTGCAAACCCAAGATATCTGTAAGATCTTGCCAGCCTGGCCTGCTCCATGAAGCAAGAGGAACCTCTGTCAACATTTTGCATCAGACATTCTGCATGACATTTACTGCACATCACCTCTTCCCCTCACTATCACCTGGTTTCTTAAGTAGACAGAAAAACCCACAACCCCAGACCATCGTGTAAGGGGTAAGTATCTCAAGTGATGCTGAGATACCCCTCACGTCAAACACTCCAGTGCCTAAATATCACACTCTTTATATATAAGCACTATAGAGCCCATTATAGAGTCTTCCCTGCAACAACTGAAGAATGCCGAGCTGCTCCCCTTGTCCTTTTGGAGACTCAAGGAGCCAGTTGTTATCAGTAAGAGGGAAAAAATAGGCTCAATTTGCTTTCAAGATACTCACTGAATAGCTACACCTGCTTTGAGAGGCGGCAGAAGCACTGAGGGACACGGAACTGGGTCCAGAAGAGGATCCTTATGCAGATTCAGAGAATCACCCACAGTACCACAACATCCCTACTGCAAATGAAGACCGTGGTCTTTCCAAACCTGTCCCAGCTTCTGGGGTGAGGAAAGCAGCACGATGCTGAGACAGGAAAATGGATTGCGCCCACCAGAAAGTAACAGTAACAATGCCGACAGCCGGGAGAGGTTTTAATGAAAAATCTATGGTGAGTAGGATTAAGGCAGCACAGAGGAGGGTTTGCTAAATAAATCAGAAACAGAAGACATCTGAGGAATACCAATGACCACTATGAGGTAGGGGCGGCCAGTATTGATGCTCATGGCCAAGATCTCCACCGGACAGGGTGCCACATGGCACACATCTCCTAAAACAACACTGTGCTACTCTACACCACTTGTGTACATGCACCCTCCTCTCTACAGCTGCTGCTACAAGGAGGATGCTGAGCTTGCTCTTTCCCAGAGAGCTGAGAGCCACAGCCTACGCCAAAACATTGACCCTGACCTCCACATCTCAAACTGAAATCAGCTGAGACAGCCCCCACCAAGCTAAGCCCTGGCTATGGTCTGACTGTGCATCTCCCCTAACATCTCCCGGCTCATCCTTGCAGGCTTGCACCTCCCGGGAGCAGAGGTGGGCTTTGCACGGGGACGTACCTGGAGGCAGAAGGGCTTGCCTGAGGTCTGGCCCCGTGGCATCCTCTGCTCAAGCTGCTTATGGCAAGAGGAGGATAATGCAGCACATCTTCTGCTTAGGTGAGGTTAAATGGCAATGCTCTCTGCATTCCCAACCCTCCCCAAAACACACGGGCACGCCAAAAACACCGCGTGTGGCCCCAGAAGTGCCCATCCCATCTTCACGAGGTGGCCCCCGAAAAAAAAGAGGAAAAGGGAGGCAAAAAAAGCCCTCTGGCTTCCTGCCACCTACGCTCTTACAAACCCTTGTTAACGGCTGTTGCAATGACCCAATCCAAGAGACATATTAATAATGACATTAAGAGACACATTTACTGTTGACTGCGACTCCCCGGCAGATTTATCGCTGGGTTGCGAGGAAGGAAGGCCGAGCCCCACAGTTGCACAATTAAAACCCAATTGAATACAGGGACAAAGAATCAATACTCTATCCGGCCAACTTTTAGTTGTGCACGATACAAATATAAATTAATTGACCTGAACGTCGCTGCTGTCTGGTCATTACTGTGGCACCACGCATCCCCAGCTCCTCTCCTGCTTCTCTTCGGCTGTGGAGAAGCAACGCTCCTGACAACCATGGTTGTTGCTGTGGTGGGAGCAGTTACACAGGACTTCCACACACTGTGGAAACTTCTTGGCAGGGTTAGGAACACCTCACCACTAGACAGTTGCTCTGGGTGTGAACTTCACCCTCCTTCACCCACCAAGCAAGGGGTGAGGGGAATGGGCACCGAGCACCACTGCCGGTTCACCTCATTTCATTAGGTGTAGAGCACTCAGATACTCCACTGGTGTTGACTGGATGGATTAACACAATTACAGAGCAGGCAGGATAAATAGATTAAACTTTGCAACTCAAAAATTGGGAGAGGGAGAGGCCAGTCCTCTGCTTCCTTCTTCCCAAGCCAAGTGTTACCCCGTGAGGAGCTCCCACCGAGACCAGGTGGAAAACTGCTTGGGTGGGTGGCCGTGATCAAACACCCCTCCTCCACCACCTCCAAATGAGAAGGATGCATGAACACATACACATCCGTGTCGGGGGCTTCTCAGGGATATGTCGAGGCTGAGAAATTTTTCAGATTTGCTCATTGCAAAATCAATACCCATCAGCTGTTTGAAATTAAAGGAAAGATTAGGTCCTGGTTTTATACACGCTTTATTGTATTCCGAGAGCTTTCTACTCAGCCAGATAAATCTTCTTTAAGAGGATTAGGAAACTTTCATTATCTTTATCTAACCTGAACTAACACTAACTCTGAAAAATTAATCTAGAGACCAGACAAAAGCCAGTAGCTGGTGCAAAGCCACAAGGATCTGGAGGTGGCACCCACCGGGCTGCTATGGGGCACCTCTGATCAACTGCACCAGGATCTCCCTGTCAGAGCAGCCTGAGGAATTCTGCTTTGCAACCTGATGGCATCTGCTATGCTGACATGCTCACCTGTGAATCCCTGTACCAAAAGCCCTTCACTGCCCTGCGGTGACTTCAAGATGCTCACGCATTCTGCCCTCTGCTCTCCCACCATGACTGGCATGGCTTTGCTTTCTGCTCTCCCAAAGCATCTTCAGAATTGTGCCCAACACCTTACTAACAGCTCCCCACACAGCGAGCTGAGCAACGTGGGTCCTGAGCAGCAGGGATGGGTCAAATTCACGGCAGGGATAGGCAAGGGGTGAAGGGGAGGGCAATGCCAGCTCCAATTCCCATTCCCAGGTGTCCTCTGCCCCATGCAACAACCATACAACATGGCAAGGCTGAGGTGACATTAGTCTGTCATGCCCTGGCATGGCAAGGACTTGTCCACACCCCTGTCCCTGTGCCACTCACCCCCCCAAAGCAACAGATATTGGTGTCTAACCTCTACATCTCCATCACCAAGAGGGCCTCCAGACCCTTCACAAGTCCAGACATCCTTCCACATCAACAGATCAGTTCAGCAATAGCACAGGCACATTAAAACCTACCTTGCACGATGAGATGGACGCGGGAAGTCTTGGGGTGATTGTCTGTCTGCACCGAGCAGGTGTAGGGGCCCTCATCGTACACGTCCACGTTGTGTATCTTGATGCTGTACTGGGTCTTGGTGTTGGAGAGGATGACCACGCGGTTGTCTATAGACCACTTGTCATTGCCAGCGTACAGGATGGTGCTGCGGTTCAACCACGCTACCCGTGTCACCCTGTCATCCACGGTACACCTGCAGGGGAAGAGACAGCGGGTCACAAACACGGGTCAGCACCCTTGGTGAGCACCACAACACCCAAAAGGGGACGCAAGTGGGATGAGAGCCTGGCATGGAGATAGCACATACCATGGCCAGGCTGCCCCGCCACCATGTCCACATCCCCTGGTCACCTGAAACAGCAGGTTCACCAGAAAAAAGTCCAGCCTCTTTCTTTTATATGGAGCTGCAGATGAAAATCCCATTACGTTTGACCTCCACGAGGTGTGCAGGCTTTCCACGCCCCCCCCCTTTAATGCTCCTGGAGCATTTCAGATGAAGCTGTAAAATTTGCTGACAGTTCTGCTCCGTCGGCTCAGCCCTGGAGCCATCCCCGGGGTGATGATATACACACCCGCTGCGGGGGCAGACGGGCCACGGCGCACACGCGGGCAGAAGGGAAGGAGAGAAACAGCCGGAGACGGTGAAGCCAGCGCGCGGGGAAGAGCCGGGAACATTTGGATAAGCAGCTGTAAATCCTACAAGTGCCTTGAAAACACAGCGCGGTCGTTTCCATTATTTATTTCCTGCTGGCTCCCACCCTCCCTGCTCCGAGACGCGCGGGGGCTCGGCAGCTCCGGTCCACGGCGCTGACTTATGCTCGGCAACGAGCAGAGTGAGGGAGGGGGGGAGAGGGGATTAAAATGTTCCCAGAGAACACGGCTTGTTCATTCCGACTGAGAGATTTTTTTTCCTCCATCTATTTACTTCTGGCCTGCTCTGACGCCGCTGCGGCACCTGCAGCAAAACCAGCGAGCTAAATTAAGAGCCCGAGAGCTTCGCCTTTCCCACCCCAGGACCACGGTAGGGGAGAAAGCAAACCGGGAACACCAAGCCACGTACAAGCTCGTGCTGGCAGCGCTGCCGCAGCTTCGTGCAGCCAAGATCTTAGGGAACAGGCACGCACAGTCAATCAAGGAACTCCTGCGAGTCCCTCTCCGCATGCCTGTAAATTCAGAGGCAGGCTGGCAAGCTGTGCCTGTCCTTGTCCCTGCCATGGACCCACCCCCCTGGAGGCTTTGGGGGTGTTATATGCCTCCAATGCTGGGCTCACAGAGCATCGCCTTGACCAAGATTATTAACTGGGCGGAGGGAAGGGGTGATACTTGGCATGTTTGAGGGTCTCTCCGGGTGCTCGGTTCAGAGGAAGGAGCCATATATCCTCCCACAAACAAGTCATTTTCCCCTTGCAGGAGCCGTATGTCTCTGCCAGCCACACTTGTGTGTGGATGCTGGGAAAGATGGACCCAATGCTATGTCTACCGCACCTCTGCTGGGCATCCGAGACACAGAACCGGGAACCAGGCGGCATCATCCTTGTCGGGAAGCCGAGCCCTCCCTTCATTCAAATTAACTGGGGGAGAGCTAAGCGTCGCCGAGTTAAGTTCAGCCCTGGGGGATTCCAGTCTAGTGGACTATTACTGCTGTCTCACTTCATTATAATGAATAATAAAGAGATACTTACACGCAGCTTCTGTAAATTATTCATTGCGCGCACTGAAAAATCAGGGCAGCAATATGTAAAACAGACAACTTCCATGTCTGTGCTCATATAAATATCCAGACTACAGCCCTGCGAGGGACTCTCGGGTCCCCTCATTAGGGGTGAAGCACAAGGCGTAGGGTTTGAAGTGACAGGGACGAGAAGCTCGTGCCGTCACCGCACACGTTCAACCACCGCTGCCTGGCTTGGCCTGGCACGTACCGGGTGCGCTTCCCGGGGAGATCTGGGGCCCGTTGGAACCCCTGAGCACTGGGTCGCTCATTCTGTGTTTACAGCTCATGTTTATGGCTCAGAGCCACACCTGCATGAGTGCCCAGGGATGCCCATAACACGGACAGATGTGCTCAGTGACAGCATTGCCCTTCCTCACCCCCAGTGCCCTCAAAACATCCCCGAGAAAACGAGCAGGAGCAACTTGGAGACTCCTCCTTTTAACAACTCACACCAAGAGCAAAGAGGCAAAGGCTCCTTCTCCCCAACACTCCAGCTCACTCTTCAGTTGCTGCTTGCCAATACCTAATTTGGGACCAAGTCCCTTCAGCTCTGCTTTGCTTAGCACCATCCTCCTCTCCACCGGAGCCCAGGCTGTTCCCTGCACCTGCAGGCAAGGAGGGACCAGACAAACCACCCTTCTTCAAAAACCAGCCCTCCTGCACATGTGCCAGCAGAAAAGCTACTGCCCATCAGCTGCCACAGATAGAGCAGCATTTCCAGAGGCACCTCCCTGCCCCACCTCGAGCTTTCCCATGCCCTGGGAATCAGCAGCAAACACCAACCGACCCCCCGATGCCAGGAGCTCCCCCCCATCAGCTCCTTTACCTGGATCAGAGAGCAATCCCCGTTAGCTGCTGGTGCTCCCTCCTCTGCCAAGCTGTCTTTGCTACCTATTTCCAATTGACCAGGATTATGATAATGTCTCCAGTAAGCAAACAGGTAAAGAGACTTCTGCAAAGTGTTTAGATAAAGCAGACAAGCTCTGACAAAGCTGGATAATAAAACAGGCCAGGAGGTTTTCCCTTGAAGGGATCTAATTAAGAACAAAGACAAACCCCCATTAACAGTCTCTGGAAGGCACCGTATCCATCTCCAGAAGAAGCCCTGCCTTACGAGTCCGGAAGGGACAAAAGACAATAAAGCACCTGTCAGGCAGGAGGGAATAAACCTGTTCTGGCTTTGTAGTCCACCCTGGAGAAAACCCATCAGCAAGGCGGGGGTGAATATTTCAGGACCACTATTTCAGCCCAAACCCGAGCCGGGGGCTCTTGTCTCATCTGGGCTCCTCCACACAGCCCTTCTTCATGCAGCATGACCCATCCCACCTACTCCTCCATCTCTGCACCCCACTTAGACCCTCACTGCCATCCACCAGAGACTTTTCACCATCCCCAGACCTTTGGCTGCCTCCCACCATGACCACTCTCCACCAGTACTGGGTCGCCTCTGATGCTGGGCTTCCCTCGAGTCCCAGCCCTGCTCACAATGACAGAGGTGGCCTCTCAAGGCACCATCTCCTGGGACCTGTAATGACCCCCAGGCTCTGCAGGAGGACGAGAGCTGCCATAAGGATCCCAGCGATGAGGGCGATGAACCCGAATGCGGCGGTGCCAGAAGATGCATGAGGGAGGGAGCTGGGGGCACCAGCACTGCGCCGCTTCCCCTCTAATTGCCCCGATTCCTCATCCTTAAATGCTAATTTTGAAGCTTGCCGAGGAATTATTTCACTTAGTGTCAACAATACAGATAACTCCTCCGACACACTCCTTGTGTTCAGCAGCACAAAGTGACCATCTCCCTCCTCCCAGACCCATTAGGAGAGACCCCCGCATCGCTCCCGCCCGGTCCCATCAATGACACCGACAGCACTTCTCCTTTGTCCCCTCCTTTTCCCTGTCCACAGCACAGACCTTTCCTGCACGGCTGCCTTGGCCGAGCACAAGAGGTTAGGGCTGCACCTGGGGCTTCCATCGACATCTGCTCTGTGCAAGTGAAATACCACACCCAGGGACGGCACAAGATTTCTGGCACCAGTTTGGAGGGATAAAGGGCAACACCAAGAGTTGGAGGCACAAAGCAAGTCTCACAAACCCCCTCTCCATGGGTGCAAAATATACCGAGGTGTGGGATGCTTAGGACTCCACAACATCTATGAACATCCCAAGATGCTCACTGAAGATGCTCCTCTTTGCATCAACCCAAACCCCTCCTGCTTCCTTATGCAACCCAAGGATGCTCTACTTTTACATATTTCTACGGCCCTTCAACCTCAAAGTGCTTTTCTCTCCTGTAGGCAACACATTTTGTCAAGATGACAAATGGTGATGCCGAAACCAGTCACAAACTCGCTGGCTGACCCAGTTTTCAGCAGCTAAAATAGCTCACCTGGATCGGGAGTGAAGCCCCATGATGGCAATGGGGTGGTGCTCCACCCTGGGAAGCTTCCAACCCAAAGCAGCTGTGCACAGGGGCAGAGCGAACACCCCGGCACCCTTGTCTTTAAGAAGAAATTGTTAATTACACTTGTAATTGTTAATTACACTACCCTAATCCTTCCCCATCCCCTCCAAGGGCTACGGGACCCTCCTGCCCTCCCCAGAGGCTCGGGGTTTTTCGCGGAGGGTTTCTCCCCTGCGGTGAAAGCCTGCCCGCCTGCAACCGAGCACCAGAAAAAAAAGCTGCTCCCTGGGAAAAATCAAAGCCCAAAGTGATGCATTAGAGGTTGCTAAATATAAAATATCCATCTGCAAAGATAATAAGCCTGTGAGGGCAGGGGCTGTCGAGTTGCTCCATTTCAGATAGTTTAATGGTGTTTTGGTCCATGACTGCAGCTCCCAGACATTAGAATAATAACAAGATGATGAGGAAGGCGGGAGCTGTGTGCCCGAGGCATCAGAAGTCAAGACTTAACACTTGCCGTGCGGACCCCGAGGGGCCGAGCTGCTCTAAATGCCACTGGCTGGTCTGCACCCAGCACCCACAGGGCTTTGGGTGGCCCCTGTGACAACCCAGGGGCTGCAAAGCTTGAGCCTGATGTGAGGTCACTGCTGAGCTCGAGCCGATGGCACTTGGAGAGGGGGTCTGCACCCACCACTGGCCTGGAAGCAACTGGCCCTTTGCCTGCACCCCCTCCTGGGCATCGCAGAGGTGGGCACCACCATGGGCAGCACAGCATGATGCCAACGAAGGCAGAGCTGAGCTGCAGGTGGCTCACAAACAGACCCAGGTTTGCCCAGGGAAAGGGTGAGCAGCGAGGCGACGGGGTGCACGGTGCCCCCACTGCTGCTGAGTGACCGCTTCTGCCCCCCAGAGCCGCCCTCAGGATGTTCTGAATTAATGCTCCACATTGAGCAGATCCAGAGACTGCTCTGTGAAAGCGAGCCAGGCTTCCCCTTTTGTCCCTAAAGCCCTTCTTTCACTCCTTATTGCTTTTACATCCAGCTCACGGGGACGGTCCCTTCCCTGCAGGGAGCCTGGCAGCTCCCGGTGGCTCTGCCTGATCCACACAACTCACGGCCACTGCGATCTGCTCTGAAACACATCAGAATACAACAGCCACGCTCTCTGCCCTCAGGACCATACCGGGTCTGCAAACAGCCTCTGGCTGCAGCCTGGCAGTCCCCAATTCCCTACCCAGCTGTGGTCCAGCCGTGTCCACGTGTTGGGATGCTCAGCAGGGGAGGTTGGAAGGCATCTGCCTAAGCCCCGGTGGCCAACAGTTGTTGTAAGAGAAATTTTCATAAGGAAATGTGAGGAGGCAGCAAAGGAAAGGAAGCAGGAGGCCTTTGAATAGAGCAAATCAATGGGGATGTTTATAGAGCAGGTGGCACTTAAATGCTGACATCAGAGCCAGTTGATGCTGGCGGCCACACCTGATCTCCTGATCTCTTGAACAGGGATGAACATGCAGGCACCGAGCAGAGGCAGCCAGCCCCAGAAAACCGCAGACATTGAAAGAAGTGCAGCAAGGCATCTTTCCCTGCCCAAAATACCTAAGTGATATCACTCTCTCCCAAAAGCCAGGTCCCCAACACAGCCACGCACCGATTTCCAACTTGATCACAGCCACTGGGCCACCCTGCGGCTTGAAGAAGGCTGGGACAACTTTCTAGCTCCTCTCCAAAGAGACAACCAACACCCACCAGCATTTACCATCAAGGCATCACTACCCACCTTAGGGAACATCAGCAGAGAGCTGTCTTCTCACCAGGGAAGCCGAGCTCCATGCTACCCTACACCAAGACACTGCCCTATGTCCTAGCAGGGAAGGAAAGCCCCGATGAGAGATGCCCCCCAACACCATCGCCAGATTCAAGGGTGCTGATTAATGGAGATGACCCAGCAAACCCCCCTGCTCGCGGCACAGCATCGCCCTGCGCCTCAATCAGCGCCCGTGCACAGAATCAATCAGTGTGAATCTAACACAATGCAGCACCTGCACCCCGGCTGATTTCTAGTGTTCTTCAATCAAAAGGAGGAGAAGAAACGCCGAGCTCATTGCTGGTGGTGCGGGCAGAACCAAACAGTCAAGAACCTGGAGCCTTCTACACCTGCAGTGGGGTTTTGGGGATGAGTTTTGCCCTTGCTCCTGCCTTGTTCTTGTTTTTCATCCACCTTCCAAGGCAGGGAGAGACAGAAATAACTGTTTCCTTGTCACAGTTAGCCATGTAGTTAAGTACTGGTAATTAAAGTGTCGCAATAGGAGGCTCCGACTGCTGTGATTCAGCCATCCCCATGGGAATGGTGACTGTCTCCATCTCGGCTGGGCAAGAGAGCTGCTTTCAACCCAGGGGAGAGCAGCCATGGCTGTGGCAGCATCCTGCAGTCACAGAAGAAGAAAGGATGTCGGCAGCCTGATTAAACCATGGCCTGGGTGCATCGGTGACAGAAGAAGCTGCTGTCCAGCGCAAGCAAACCCATCATAGATCTGTCCCTGCCTCACATGGAGGGAAAATTGGTCTGAAGTAGCCCCAGTGTAGGACAGGATGGCCATGGGGATGGCAGAAGGGCACCATAACAGGGTGACAACCCCAAAAAGGGTCCGTGGGGGAAATGATGGCATGTGGGGCACTTCGGATGGAAACCCAGCCAGGTCTCCATCATACACTGTCCTCACGCTCTCTGTCGGTCTGTCCGGCCGCAAGAGGAGCCAGGGGGCAGACAAACCTCTACTCCTGACACCCCATTAATTACCACCAAAAATATATTTGTCATGAGACACCCGCTCCTATCTCTGCGGCTCTTCAGGGTAATGGAGAGGTTTCAGTCTTTGGAGGATAAGTCTCAGGCTCTTGGCTGCCTGCCCGGGAGGATTATTTTACATCAGGTTGAGTTCTGTAGTAATTATCTTCAAAACAGCTGGACTGCTGGATAAACTCGCTGTATCTTAATGCACAATACAAGAGCAAATACGGGGAATTAAACTGCAATTTCAGACGGGCCTGACAGGAGGAAAAACCACTCGCCAGGCTTTCAGAAGCCAGGGGCTCAAGGCTCCTCACACACCAGGGGTGGGGAGGCAATTTCTCATTTGAAATCAATTCAAACTTCCCCAGAGACCGATCGGAGGGGAAAAGGAATTCCAGATGAAGATGTTTCACCCCCCAGCTCTCAGTGGAGGAAAAATAAACACCATTTTCCTGCCCCTCTGGCTGACAAATGAAGTGGTATTTGATCCTGGCTGGAAAGCTGGGTGGTCTGCACAGCCTCGAGCCATTGATAAAAGCCCACACTTCCCGAGCACTCAGCTCCACGCCACCTCACTTGCTGTGGTGCCAGCGGGCAGCGCTGCAGGGATGGGCAAGGGAAGCACTGACTCCCTCTGTCCTCATCCCTCATGCCTGGACACCTCTCCCAGCACCTCCTGTACCCCATCCCGGCAGGACAAAGAGGCCAAGAGACAGAAAAACTGACTCCCAAACAACCGACCCTCACGCCAATCACCAGGAGGAATGAAAAGGATAAAAATCAGCTTCCTTCAGGATGGAGCAGCCACAAGATTCAGCATGTGAAATCCCCGCTGGCAGCACTAATGACCTCTGAAAAGTGGGAAGTTCTGCCCATGGAGGGTGAAGCCATATTTCATGGCGAACGTAAATGACCTGGGTAAGCCATCAGCCCAAGAATATAATGGCCAATTTGCAGAATTTTCACCCGCAATTGGGCAAAATCAAATAACCCACCAGAGGAAATCCTCTGCTCAGTGCTCCCACACCTCCGCTGACCACTCTGCTCTCCACCCATCATTTCTCCACCAGGATGAGGGCTGGATGCTTCATGCTATGGGCACCATGGAGTCAGACCACTCCTTAGACCATGGTCATGGTCTTTACCACCAGCTGAAGAAGTCATCACCAGCACGAGATGACAACACCGTACGGGAGTCAAGGGAACACTGAGCATCTCCAAGCATCACCAAGGGCTGGGCACCTGATCCCAGCAACCCCACGGGGCAGCCCAACAACTCAGTGCAATTAGAGGGTTTATTTGTTTGAGTCGTACGTGAATATACCAAATTACATTATCAGATCATCGTCCTGCTTCTGATTTATTCCTTCTTTGTTCTTCAAGTCTTCGTACATCTAAGCAATTAACCTCTCAAAGAGCTGGAGAACACATAATTATCCT
The DNA here is from genome assembly GCA_013398125.1 of Aegotheles bennettii. NCBI lineage: Eukaryota > Metazoa > Chordata > Aves > Caprimulgiformes > Aegothelidae > Aegotheles > Aegotheles bennettii. The sequence goes on along the minus strand of VZRW01001186.1, from coordinate 66,963 downwards.
CATTTGTCTAAACGTCACCAAGATGGCTGCCTTTCAATTAACCTTCTGGGAATGGAGGGAAGTTGGAGTGATACAGTGATCATTTCCAACTTCAGCGTAGGCATTTTTTCCTTTCTTTTTTTTTTTTTTTCCCTTCAAGTAATTTAATTGAAATATTCAGATGATAAAATATAGCCAGATAACTGTTACTGCAGGTAACGGGATCAAGAGGGGGCTTGCAATCGTAAGAGAAGTCAAATGAGGTACAGTAATATTATATCAATACGTGGCACTGCCATCTAAAAATATCAAAGCACTTTGTGCTTATTAATGAAGGGAGCCTTGCGCTGCAGGCAAAGACTTATATCTTGAGGCCGTGGTCTAATGGTTAGGAATATGATGGGATAAAGGTTGGACTTGATGACCCTGGAGGTCCCTTCCAACCATAATGATTCTATGATTCTATGATCTTATATACCAATGGGGAAACTGAGGCAGGAGATGGTCTCTGGCACCTGACAGCACAGGAACTTGTAGATCCCAACCCTGCATGGCCAGGAGCATCCTGAGAGCATCTCCTCTGGGGCCAGGAGAAGGTTGCTCCGTAACGAAGTTAGCACAGGAGACATGGTCACGGCCAAGCTGCTTCTGCTGTTGTTTATTTTAATAATAACCCCTGTTTTGCTGAGATAGCGTCTGCCACGCCGAGTGAGGGAGGGAGGGATGTGTTCCCACCCTTTGCCTGGCTAATAAATATGCAGCACCAGAAAGTGCCAGGTCAGACTTTGCACCCGCATTAAGACAGACACCAGTGTCGTCTGGCGCGGGTGAATAATATTTATACACCCCGCCGCACACCAAGATCTATGGAAAATAAACAAGCACAACTCCCAAGTTCATCGCATCTCCTCCCTGACAAGCGTGACTTCTCAATTCCTCCCGGCGCCATGGCTTCGCTCCCAGCGTGAAATCGAGCCCTCCAAAATGTGATTCCAGCTCCAGCATCTTGCTGGCTTCCTGCCTCCCACTCCGGTGCAGCGGAGGTGGCCACGGCAGGGCAAGTGTTTGCCCTCCTGGCAAACTCTGTGGGTTGGGTGAGCTCCTCCACGAAGGGAAACTGTGGCACTGAGAGATGGGGACGCCCAGGGCTCATTTCCCGCATCCCTCCCCTCCCAGCCTCCCCGCATCCCTCCCCTCCCAGCCTCCCGCACGGATCAGAATTCCGGCTGTTAGGCACTCCATAAACCCGGAGCATTCATCTGGAGACACGAGGGAGGATAACACAATAGCCACTGAGTTTATCCTCGGCGCAGGCTGACGGCGACATAATTAAAATGCAAACCCGAGTCGAGGCACCTATCGATAAATCTTTGCTTTTGGCTCTTAGGCTTGACAGGAAGCCCATACCTGGCGCGGGGAGTTCAGACCGAGGGGGAGGCACGGCTAAAGGCTCTGCTTTATGGACAGCCATTTTAATGTTTCGTTTGAGTAATGGGCCTTGCAAATTAGCACCCCGGCGGCCTGAAATACATATTTTTCCAAGGACACGCAAGCTCCTGATCCGACAGGTGATGTGGGCAAACAGTCCCCGAGGGGAGCTGCGATCTCCGAGCCTGGCGGCTGCACTCATATTTTATCCCAGCCGGGATGACGAAGAAGAGAGTGGAGAGCTTGAAGTAGGATCCAAAGGCTGGGGGGAGGAAATGGAGCAGAAAACGACCCTGTGTGAGACCAGCGAGGGGCTGAGGAGTGGTGGCAGCAGCGGCAGGGAGCAGCCAGGCAGCCTCCGGAGGGGACCGACGTGGTACCCACATGGCACATCTCAGCCTCTGCCCCTCGAGGGAGCCCAGAGCATTGGGGCACACACACTGGGGCATGACTGCAGCATGCATCTATCCTTGCATGATCAAAACTATGGATTTCTGGCTCCGGCCTGAGCATTCGGAAAGGCCAGAGGTGCCGTCAGTGCTGGGGAGAAGGAGGGATGCTGTGGCGGTGGGGAGAAGCAAGCCTGCAGCCAGCGGGCTGGCCGCTGCCCGATGGAGGTCTGGCTCCTTCGGCACATATGTGGCAGGAGAGATCGAACATCCCTGCATGAACTGGGAGGACTACCGGGAGAGCGCTGGAGAAATACGAGCAGCTGAACACGAGGGGGAGCTCGGGCCGGAGCATGCAGAGGAGCGGTGAGCAGAAAGCGGAGCCTGCCCGCTCCCCTTCTCTCTCCATCTCTCCCTTTCTGCCTCCATCTGTCTCCCTCCTCTCCTTCCTTGACCCTTTCCTTCCTCTGTATCTCCCCACACCACCACGAACATAATCCACCCACATCTCCTCCCTGCACCGCGCTGCATCTCCATAAAACCCTATGGAGAAGAAGATGCTCAAGCTTCAAGAAGATGCTGTAAGCTGCCCCCAGATGCATGTAACTCCACACAGCATTTTCCCCCTTGCACCAGAGCTGTGTGCCCGGCCAGGTATGGATTCAGTCACAGAGTTGACCATGTGCCTGCAAATTGCTCTGAACCTCTAATGATGAGCAGGACAACCTCTAATTCTCCTCCTTGCTGTCGCCACAGTCCCCTGCAAGAGGCACGAGGTGGCATCTCCCTGCCAGCACACATCCCCCTGCCCTGCCCCTCCCTGCCAGCAGAGCCATTAACATGTGGAGATGGCCACAGCCTCCGCAGCCCCAAAATGCAGCACGTTCAGGGCACAAGAGCCTGCAGGTCCCCAGGAACCTGCTGCCACCTCCCCGTCCCTGACCTTACGGCCGGTATCTGGGTTTCACTGCAAGGACTGTAAGGGATGGGTGGGTAGCAAGGAAATGAGGCTCAAAGCCCAGAGCCAAAGTTTGCATCCTCACTGCTGGCTCTCAGGGCCATTAACTCAGGTCCCTGGTGTCCAAACAGGGGTAGGGAGTGGGTTGCACCCACAAAGACCCCCACAGCACCACGCTGCATCACAGGACCAGGAGACCGACTCCTGCTCTTGGTGGGGCATGAACCAGAGCCCTGAATGAGTCCATGCCCACAGCATGACCTGCTGGAGCTCTTCACCACAGGGAGATTGTTGTTTGCTCCGCCAAGCTTCAGCCATCCAGGACATGATGCAGACAGACAGCTATGAGCTTGCTGGGAGAGGCAGGAGTTTCGGAGCAGTACATAAAGCACTCCTGAGGCACGGCAGAGTTGGCATGCCAGCCACCGGTGCGTGCTTCCCCAGCTGGCAAGATGCTTCAGGGCAAAGGGGAAGGAGCAGCCTTTTGGAGGTACCATGTGTGCATCTCTACCTGCATCAAGATGCTCCTAGTTTCTGCACCAGCATCTCCCTCCAGGCGTGCCCAGGTCTGACTGCAGCTCACCGGGGTCAATGCAGTGACTTCCACCTTTCTCTGGAGGCACAGGGCTGAGCTCTGGCCATTACATCTCATTTATAGCTACCCAGAACCTACAAAGAGCAGCCAAAGCCACCTCAGTTAATCCATGATCCTGTCGCCACCCTAAGGGCCTGAGTAAGGGAAGCTGAGAGCTGTTCAGGGAAATTCCTGTGGGTTTTTTACCCGTAATGCTAAAAAAGGGGGGTGGTGATGCCAAGTGTTTCTGCTGCACACCCGCCCACGTGCACCTACGGAGCGGGGAGATGGAGGACTGGGCCAAGAATCATGGAAATCATTTTCTCCTGGCAGAGCTGCTGGCTCAAGGAGAAACATAAAACCCTCGCTGAAAGGGCTTCTCTAGTTTATTATAACATCGGCTTTAATTTATGCGCCTGCCTTTTATGATTGTTCTCTATCACTGTTACTGGGGCTTATTTATAGGGGGCCATTAGCACAGAGAGCAAGCCCTGATGAGTGAGCAGTCACAGCCCCTGCCAGGGGACCAGGGATATAAACCCAGACGAGGAGGAGGAGGAGAGTTCTCACAGGGGGCTGCGGCGAGTCCTCTCCGCCAAAGCCGAGAAGGATAATTTGATCTTGGAGCGCGATACAACTTCATTTCACGTGGCTCTCTTCGGGCAGGCTGCAGCCTCCTTCACAAGCACTTTGCTGAATTCCCCAGCCTCCAAAAAACTCAGCGCTGCGCCGCTGCAGCTGAACGAGGGGGAGGCAGAGAGCTGTGGATCTGCCTGTCCACACCATGCTCAAAGGGGCTGCGGGGAAAAGGCTCTGGATGCAAGAGGAGAGATGCTGGGGCGAGGAGGGGGAAGGCAACCTCAACCTCATGCTTCCCTAGCAGGCTGCTGACACTGGCACCCATCCCTGCTCAGGCATCTTCTCCCCTTCCACCTAAAAATGCTTCCAGGGCTGCACAGACATCCCACAACCAAAAAATTCACACCACAAAATGATTTCTATTGACAAACCCCACTCTCCAAACTCCAGCACATCCCAGACAGGCGACCCTATGCCGGTAATTCAAACCAAATTAAAACCACACTCACCAAAACAACAGGTTAATTACAGGGCCCAGCCCACCCCCAAACCACACCGATGTGCAGGGGAAAATACAGTGGTTCAAACCCCAGCTAAGCGGGTAGGTGGGTCTGCTGGCAGAGAGAGACGATGTGAAATGGATTTGTACGATCAAAGCCTTCCCATTCAGTTCGCAGGTAATTTGTGATGAGAACAAAAGCTTTACATTCAACCACTAAATTATTCACTACAAATCGTCCTCTTGGCTCCTGCGCTCGTGTCCTTCAAGCAGTTCTAGGTGGTGATTATGTCCCCTCGGCGCACGGGGAGGCCTCGGGGAAGCAGCCATGGAAAAGACGGAGCCGCTGATCCAACACCAGCAGTTTGATTTACAGAGAGAACTGGGGAGAGGAGACTGCTGCCCTCCGGAAAAAAGACACTTCAAGCTCTAACTATCCCATCAAGGGGGTTTCTGGGTTCTTTATGTACGTTTTTTTTCCTTTCTCTGTTTTTCCGCAGCAAGCTCTCACTGCAGGCAGAATAGATGAAGCTAAGTTATTTTGGAATATGCTGAGAATGCCCTGCTTGGCCAACTGGAGCCTCATAAATCATTCCTCTTCTCCCACCCCCAACTCACCACCTCATAGCTCAGCACTTGTTGCTCCTCTGCCCTTCCTCCAGAGTCCCTCATAGAGGTACAGCAATTACAGTTCATCCATGGCATCTAGAAGAACAGGACTCACGTTGGGCATGGGACAACCTATTTTGACCAGCTCTGAGGTCAGCACCAGCTCGAGTGCAACTGGTTACCCCCATCCTGAGATCAACGGGCTTTGGCTGGAGGAAGCAACTCCATGCACAGCATGCAAGGGATGGGAGATGTGGTTGCATCCAGGTGCTGGATGCTTTAACATCACTCCTGATGGAGCTGGTGACAAGGACCAAGTTCCCCTCTTCCCACTAGCACAGGCTCCCTCCAAAGCAGGGGGAGATGCTTGTGAAGGACCTGGCAGGGCAGAACATGTCAGCTGTGGTCCAGAGCAGAGGGATAAGAGCAGACCAGGGAGTGGAAAACCCTGCACAGAGGAGATGTGGAGCTCATTTGGCATTTGTGCCGTAGCTGGAGGGGCTGCATGGCCGGGGCTCCTTGCACCACACCTAAACTCACACTTTTCTCTAAAAACCCCAAAGCTGAGATACCACGTTCCAAGGCAGAAGCTCCTCCAGTCGGGACCAACGGGGAGCAGAGCCCTTTGGATCGGGAACTGGAGCACGGCAGAAGCACAGCTATTTTCTAATACCTGAAGTGACATTTCGTGAGTCCCTCGCACTCAGCTGTGACACCGACAATGTCAGAAGAGGGATATGAGCACAGCACATCTCCGTGCTGGCCCCGTACCCATCACTCAGGCGTGATGGATAGGCAGCAGGCTTGGGAAGCACTGACAAGAGGCATCAGCGAGCAGCTCTGTTTGTGGCTCTGGGCAGAGACTAAACCCTGTTCCCTCCCCGGCTCTCAACAGCTCAGAAAAAGGCAGGTTGCTGTCTTCTACTGCCCAGGATGATGGCAGAGACCGCTGAGGTCACCCCGGAGAGCCCCATGTGGGAGGAATGGAGGATGCTCGGAGGCGATGGATGCGCACAGGGATGCAGGACGGGGCTGAGGGTACCACCCCCAGCCCTCAGGATCACTCCTCTCCACCTTCACACCCACAAACACAAGTGGGGTTTTGTTTGTTTTTTTAATCAATGCCCTTCCTCCCTCTCCAGGAAAACACCGAGAGCCCAAAAAGCAATAAAAGCCTCGGCAGCCACCCTTGCCTCTCCAGAGCCTGAGCTTTACGACACTGTAGCTATTTATTGCTCACTCTGTTTTGCAAATACCAGATGTGACGCTCATCCTGAACAGCCTAGTTTAAGGCCCCTTGGTTATTCCGTAGACGGAGCTGCTATTTTAGACAAGACAGATGTGAGACAAACAAAACCTAAAGCGGAAAGGGGGGAAAAAACCCCCTCCGAGTGCTGCAGCGGCGACAAAAATCCATAGTGAGGATTTCATCTTTGGCTTTCAACCTGGAGGAAGGTGAAAAAGCCAAGCTGTAAGTTCCCAGGGACCATGGGTCCCAGCAGCCCTGTGGGGCTGGAGGGGAGCTGCTGGGAGCTCTGACAACACCAGCACCAGGCTGGGGGATGACCGGGATTTGTACATCCCACCTCTCCCACGCCAACCTCCTCGCTGGGAGAAGCGGCTGGCGACGTGCACACATGGCTCTCTCTCAGGCACAGCATGTTTGGGCCGCCCAGCTGCAATTCCCACGTTTTCCATCAGGATCTCTGCCAGCATCAAACTCCCTCCAAGCCAGCCCACCCGTACCAGCGGGGCCCAACATACCCAATATTTCATCCCCAGTGTCCCGGAAGGGCTAAGGAACATGCGGACGCGCTCCATAAACCCCCCATTAGAGATCCCCTGATGGAGATGGATTATAATTTGCAAATGATTAAAACACAATTAATAGCAGTAGGGAGGAACTCGAGGCTCTGCAAAGGAGCCATGCAAATGAGGAGTTATCAGGACCTTCAGTGTCCTAAGCACCTGTCAATTCTTGGTTAAAACAAGTGCATTAGCCTCATCCAATATCCATCTAACCTTTCCACTCTCCCTTGCTCTGTTTCCCTGGCAACCACTTAAAAGTGCTGGAAAAAGGCACAGCTGCTTTCAGAAAAAAAGAAAAGAGGAAAAAAAAGGCAATGTGTTCTTTTAAGGTGTGCGTGTGCTCTTTCCCCCCCCTCCTCCTCTCCGTCTCTCCTTAGGTGCCTGTGTTTTCCCTGCCCAGCTTGGCTCCGACTCCAAGTGCTCTGCATGAGCTGCTGTGCTTGGAGGGCAACGAGCAGGGTGGGGATGGCCATGCCACCCTGTCTTCCCTGGGGACAGCTGGATGCACCACGAGTCACTGCAGAAAAACGCTCAGGACCAGAGAGGCAGAGCCGGGCAAAGCCAGGAGCTGGCTGGAGCAGAGGATGCTCGGGAGGGGAGGTGCTGCCCCAGAATGGCCCGTTCCCACGGTGCTCAGCCCTTGCTGGCACGTTGTGGCAGAGCTCTGCCGAGTGGTACAAGCACAAAACTCGGTATTTCACGGCACTCCCTGTCACTCTCTGAGCAAAACAGCAGTTAACAAAGGTCAGAACTTGAGGCTGTCACTAAACCCTCTGCTGCCGCCTGCTAAAGAGGGTTATTTTTCCCCCCTTGCCTTTTCTCCCTGCTCCCGCCTGCCTGGGCATCATCTCCCAGTGCATCCATGCTGACGAGAGTGGCATTTGTCCTGACACCTTTGGGAGCTCAGCTCCAAAGGGTAGCAGGAAAATGGCAACAAGAGCAGCCGTCACCAGAGCCGGAGGGGGGAGGATGGCTCCCAGAACCTGTCACCACCACGCTCTCCTGTCTCCGCAAGCAAATGCCACAGCAGGGCTGGAAATGCATCCTATTCCCCAGGGATGACCCAGACCCTGGAGCAGCCTGCTTTGGGCCAGGAGGATGGGGTGGAAAAGGGAGAGATGGGATTTCCAGGCACTTCAGAAGCTCTCATGAAGGATGGAACTGGGGAAGCAGTCGGGGGGAAGAGCAGTGGAGGTGGGACAGGGGCACCCAGCACCCCTCAGCAAACTCTTCGGTGCTTCGTGGCACACTGCCTTAGTGGGGAAGGTGCAACGTGAAAGCCGTGCAGTTCCAAAAAGTCCTGGGAACCTCCTTAGAGGAGAAGGAGCCTCATGGTGCTGCATTTGCAGCACTGAACACCACCTTTCCTCCACATCAGTGAGGCCCCGTGGGAGTGCAGCCCCAGGGATGGCTCCGTAGGCGATGGAGCCTCCTTAGCTTGGTCTGCACACCAATTTGCTGTTCCATGTACTGATCCAGCTCCCAGCAAGCACAGGAATTGCTGATGTCCCTGCATACCCTACGCTTCGCATCACATTCCCCCCAAGCATCACGTGGATGTGTGGCATAGGACCATCCAGCAGCAAGGTGAAGGGCAGCAGCATCCCCCTTCCATGGGGCCAAGGAGTAGAAACAAGTTGTAGCAATGTGGGAAAGGGTTTGGTCACGTTAATTAATGGCATGGTTTGAAGTGCACCACTGCCACTTCATGCTTGGCCTCTTAAGCAGAGGGCGGGGGGAGAGAAACAATCCATTAAACAACACACACTGGGAAAAACCCACCAAAACAAAGGAAAAAAACACCCTAATCTAATATTCCACAAACACTGGGCACCCAAACAGCTGATCTTTGTCAGGAACCTTAGTTCCAAGAACCACTTACAGGCTTTCATCAACACATTATAATATTAATCAAGACTCATAATGCAGAGTGATTTGCATGCCAACAAATATATTTACACTGTAAATTGTTTGTTGAGAAGCCTCAGAGAAATATGCAATTCACTGCTATTGAACTTGGGTAGTGGGGGGAAAAAAAATAGAAGTACAAACTCCCTGTAGAGTTGGCTCCTGGTTTTGGCAACACAACTCATTAGCATGCACTCTCGCTTCCACGCGGGCTTTTGCTCGCAGCCTTTTAGCTGGATCACAGCAGTCAGAGATGGAAAGGCTTATTAAAGTCCTCCTAGCTAAATCCAGGCCACCGTCTTCTCAGCCTGCCCAGCACCAGCCTACGAGCCAAAGCACAGTGACTCACCCATGGGGGACTTTGTCCAACCCCCAGAGTGATGCAGGAGGTGACTGCATGCTCCCAGGTCCTCCTGCTTCTCCTTGTCAATGGGGAAGACCACGAGGAGAGACAGCTTTGTTCAGACCCTGGGGTTTGGGGGTTTGATCCACACCAACAAGCCCTTAGACTCTGGGGAAGGCCAGGAGGAGCATTGATTGCTTACGCTGCCCAGGGAGGTGGTGGAGTCACTGTCCCTGGGGGTGTTCAACAAACGGGTTGATGAGGCACTTGAGGCCATGGTCTGATGGTTAGGAATATGATGGGATAAAGGTTGGACTTGATGACCCTGGAGGTCCCTTCCAACCATTATGATTCTATGATTCTATTCTAAGGGCAAGGACAAGATGAGAGGCAACACAACTGGGAAGCAGCAAGAGCATTCAGAGATGGGGCTTTCGCCCCTCTCACATGGTTTGCACGCTCATGCCACAATACTCATCCTGAGGGATCTTCCCCTTCCCCCTCTCCCACCCCTGCTCTTCCCACCACGGTCCTGCCAGACCTCCAGACCACGGGTAAATGAGCATCTGCTGCACACTCTGTCCAGCCTCTCCCCTCGCTGCCCACCTGGGGCTCTGGGGCTGGCGAGGGTGATTAGCAAAGATGTCAGAGGAGAATGAAATGGAGTATTCATCCTCTCTAAGCTGCTGAAGAGCCGATTAGCAGGAGGCATTGATCTCCTGGTTCAGAGATCTTCTAAAGAGCGAGGTGGAAAAATAATAGGAGGGAGGAGGACGAACGCTAATTAACACTTCTAGGGTAGCAAAGCTCTCCATGTGGAGCTGATATGAACAGGCTCGATAGAAGGTGCTCTGGTCAGCAGAGTAAACAGCGTTTGCTCACCCAGTGGGTACCCTCATGCAGGGGAAGGAGCTGGGGGACAGGATGGGCATGCAGGAAGAGGGGATGACAGCTAGCAGCAGGACACTCCATCCCAGGTCACTGCTGTCCCCACCGGGCCAGGACCAGACTGCAGCATCACACAGGTACCTCTGGCTGCCACTGCTGCCTTTGTAAAATCACAACAGGAAGGGACACAGGAAGGTGAAGACATGCTCCTCATGTCCCATCAAGTCACCCTGCCCAGCCAGCAGCTATTTTGGGAGGATGCTAACGTAATGGTGGCACAGTGCTCTTATAAACCCACCATGTGGCCAGGGCTCCATCCCTGGGAAGAAAGGGGAAATGATCTGACAGCACAGGAAGCATTTGGGTGAAACAGTGAAAAATCACAGGAATAAACTTTCAGGGTCCATCAGGTAGTTTGATCTGTTTGCATTTAATACTCCATTCCCCGACCCGTGCGAGCCCCTCATCCCTGCTCAGTAATTACCAACCCTAGAGGACCAGAGCACAGCCTTAACCATTCGTGCTAGCTAATGCATACACAACAATTTCCCTAACCCTCTCCACACCACACTATTAAGGACAAGCAGATGCCTTCAAGCTCTCTGTTCACAATGATCGCGCTACAAAAACATCAGGGAAGCAGAAAGAGGTTGGTTGGGGGCGAAAGGGCAGTTTATTTGATAAAATCATAAAGAGCAGTGCATCCTGCAGAGGAAGAACCTCCGAGACATAAATGTCAGGTTTATGAACAATTGAGCTGCTCCGTGCTTGCCCGAAATTGCTCTTTAAGGTCAGCTCTGTAAGTGTTCCCTTGGGCAGAGGGACCGCGGGACGAGTGCCCAGCAGAGAACGGTGGCTCCCCCATCACCAAAGTGGGACCAAGACATGGCACTGGGCTGAGGAGCCATGGCCCCGAGGTCTGGACCCAATCTCCACTGGAAAGCCACTCAGGGCATAAACCAGAGCAAGAAGGAGCCAGGGAATTGATCTTGCAAAGGTGACAGCAAACAGCCTTGCTAGGAAGCAGGAAGGATGATCGCTAATGCCAGTTGTTTTATATTCCTCCAAGTTGTTAGACGGGGCCTTGATGGGCCATATGGTCTTGTCTTGACCCTTAAATCATCTTATGCCCTTCTAACAGCAGCGATCGCTGTTGCTGGCTTCCATTCCTTGTTATTCTTGGCACTGGGAGGCCAGGATTGCAAGGCAGCTCAACCCCTTAATGAGATGCATCAGATGGAGACCATCTGTAAAGAGCATCCAACTTTAACCTTGAGGGCTACTTGGAAAAGGACCTTCAGCCAGCAAAAGCTGCCTTCCCACCGACAAACAGCCCCTCTCGAATACTCCCTGCAACATGCTGGGGTCCTGGGAGCCATCAGCCTCCAAAGAGCTCAGCACTAAGCCACCCGTGCTTGATGTCTACAGGACGGGTTGTCCATCTGCTCCCTGCCAAGCCACCGTGTCCTCACGTGGTGGGAAAGTGGTTGAGCGGGGCCAGAAAAGCCACTGCAGGCACTCAGGGGAAGCAGGGCAGCAGACAGCCAGGCAGGTCATGGATGGAATAAATCAATTATCCAGCGTTTCTCATCCAGAAAGGCAGGAGGGAACTTGGAGGAAGATCCAGATTGGATCGGAGAGCTGCAGGGGATGGCTCTGTCCGCTGGCATTTTGGAGCTTCCTTGCCTTCCCCTGCACCTCTTGCTCCCAATTTCCATTTCCTAACAGCCACATCCTTTGCATTTCCCTATTCCCATCTATTTAAGAGCTCTCTGTGCATCTGACAGATACTGCTGACAAATCTCACCCAGCCACCCCAAAGGAGACAAACTTTGCCGTTAGCAAAAAACTCATTTTCCAAACAACTCTCAGGCTTCTGTCTTTGTTCCCATCCCAATTAGGAAATAAACCCATAAAAAAATGGGAAAAAAAAATCTTCACACCACAAGTTTCTGAGATGAGAACCTGCTCTGGATGCATCAAAACATTTCCCCTCAACATGGGCTTGCTTCTGGGGGCGAAAAAGCAGGAGGGATTTGTGCCACTAGCCTTAGGACCCCAATTTCACAGAGCAAAGCTCTGAAGCACCTCTAAGCCTCTACTGAAAGCCTGGGAAAATCTGTTACTTCAACCGTTTGTTTAAGTGCTTTGCTCAATTGTGCCTTTGTTCTTGCCATTTTTTAATTAAGTCCAAAAGGCCGAGGCTGTAAAAAGAGGAGTTGGGAAGCTCCGTGCAGTGGAAGAGGGAAAGTTCATTTGGATGGAAATTGAGAAGCCAAATCCTTGGAAAAGCTTTCAAAAGCCCACCTTAAATGGTTCTCTTTGTTGTCTGGCGGGTTAAACACCTCCTCAGAGCTGGGATATCTGTCTTGAGATGCCTCTGCAGATCTGCCCAAAGGCTGTTCCAGATAGCGAGGCCACACATGGGTGGGTTTTTCAGCAAAGTGGACGCCGAGGCCCTGGAACAGGCTCAGGGTCACCATCCACACAAGATCGCCAAGAGAAACCCAGCAGACTCAGAGAAGGTCCTGAGAGGCAGCCCTTCCCAGATCCTTCTCAAAACATCTCCAAACTCCCGCCTTGCCCAGCTGGGGTTGGGCAGCAGACAAGATAAGGGTCCTGTCAGGTGAGTTCTGCGCCCACTCTTGGAGCCCACAGAATAACAATTCCTACGTCGCTTGGCCCAACAAGAAAATAATTCTGTTGGACGCTGTGTCCAACCACCCAAGTTGGCTTCTTTGGGAGGAAAAACCTTCTCCCTGTACAGCTGAAGAGCTCGTAATCAACCACTAAAGAAGATTTAAACCTTTCTCTGCAGCTTCTGGTGCTGGTCAGGACACTGCGTAGAATCATAGAATCATGGTTGGAAGGGACCTCCAGGGTCATCAAGTCCAACCTTTATCCCATCATATTCCTGACCATTGGACCATTAGACCATGGCCTCAAGTGCCTCATCAACCCGGGCACGTGGACATCCTCCACCACGGGCACGTGGGCGAAGCAATTTTAGGGAGAAGGGCTGACACCACTTGCTAAGGGAAGGGCAAATTCAGATGGGGGACAGGACAGGGACAAAAGCTGCAGCTTCAGAGCAAACCCCCAACTCCTGATCCAGACTCCCCATTGCACAACGTCACTTCTTGACAGTCTCCAGACCAAAACCAGGTCAAGAACTGCTGCAAAGCCCCTTACACCCACTCTCTGGCCCCGGTGTGGTGCAAAGGGACTGGGACTTTGCAACCTTTGCTGCTTGTGTTTCCCTTCCCACTGTCAGCATCCTCATCCCCACGAGCCTCACACGGGATGAAGATGCCTTCGATGAACACGGGATGCAGAGCTGTTAACGCTGAGCCGCACAGGGAGCCTGCGAGCCACCCCGCTGTGTTATTAATACATGAACTTTGCCACCGCCCTCCCACGCTGCCTGCTGATTTTTATACCATATTGCATAATTAATCTGTCAACATTCTGTGACGAGGTATAAATATTAATAATACGATCACACAGTTGGCTGTTCCTTTTAAAATTCAAACTCCGCGAAGATAAATCGCGCACTTAATCTCAGCAAGCTTTGAAGAGTGTATTGAAAAGGGAGAAAAAAGAATAAAATAATAATAAAAGAAAGAGGATACATTTGATTTTGCAACAGGATTGCCTGCTTTTACCTGGATTTGCCCTCCCTTTATCTCTGCCTTTCCCCTTCATGCTCTCCCCCTGCAGCTGTAAGGGATGCATCTTGCAGTAATGTTTGGCTGCACTGGCATTGTCGGAGCCATAGCAGGGAGAGGTGGTGGGGGGAATGCAACCAGCATGCAAGGTCTCCTTCCCCAAAGTTAGGACCAAAGCACGGGGCAGTGTGGTGGGACCCCAGCTCTGCCCAGGGCAGAGGGTTCTTCGCTGAGCAAGGTCCTCCCAACAGCCCTGCAGCTGAGAAAAAAGTCTGAAAGGGCTTTAAAAATCCCATAGAGCAATGTGCCAAGGGGAAGGGTCAGGGGAAGAGTGTGTCCCCGTCGAGTTTTGGGGCTGCTTTCAGTGCCAGCCCGAAGACCAGAGCTAGATGCTAAGCGGTTACCAGCTGAGCCTGCAGGAATGGGAAACTCAAAGCACCACCAACTTTGCAAACACCTTTAAAAACACAACTCCTGCACATGCTACTTTCCACGGATTATTCCTCTGCAGTCGAGCTTCCTCTGCTCCCCAAGACAAACAACTTCCCTCTGCCCATGATGTGTATAACACCTTGGTAGCCCTGGGGACTCCTTTCTTCTCCGTGCTCACTTTGTCCCAGCTCAGGTGCTCTCTCTGACCCCACTTTTGTCTCTGAAAGAGGACAAAGAGGAAAAAATCATCGTACCCGCCTCTGCACTCCGAACAAGGCACAGTGATGGCAAACTCTCCCCTCGACACTCCAGTCACTTTGTTTTACAGAGGACTGAAATGAAAGGGATACTTTAGATTAAAAGATTTGTTTAATAGTCTGATTAATTCATTCCAACCAGACAGAGACTGTTCTGAGGATCTCTGTTAGCTCTTAACCTTTCCAGTTTGGGCTTTTTTTGTGTATAAGCAAGGGTGTGTTTTAATTTAATATTCAGCGCCTGCTGTGCTCTCCCTGGGTTGGATCACATGGCTTCTCTTCTTCACACGGAGAGGGACCAAATGCTTCTTAAAATAAACAGAGAGAAGCTGGTAAACAAGAAGGGTGAGAGCGGGAGGGCTCACCTGGCAGCCCGTATGCACCACGGGCAATTACCCCATTCACCCTGGTTCAGTTCACAAAATTAATTAGCACTGAATGCTGCTGGTCCATGTTATTTATGAGCTAATGAGCAGGAGAAGCTGCAACTCCAAAGGCAAGTTTCCAGCCCCTGGGAAGGAAGGAGACCCCAACCCTGTGATCCCAGTGAGATGCCTCGCAGAGCTGGGAATGGGGCTGGGACTTGGAGGGTGGAGGTTTCGGGGAGGAGAGCTCGCCTGCAGGGATGGCAGGGCACGAGGAGAAGCTGTGATGCCACTCCTAGCTTTTTTGGAGACTTGGATCAAAGAGCAAGAGGTCTGATCAGTGCCCCATGCCTGGTCTTCACAGGCTCTATATAGCAGCTACACCTGCAGGACACATGGTCCTTGGGCCACCACAGGGGTCATCTGCCCTTGGGTACAGCAGAGATGCCATCATTCACACAAGCAGTCAGGTCCTGCTGCCCTCAGCCACACTAATGCCTTCTGCTCCTCCAAGGAGGCCTAAGGAGCAACCAACAGCAGGCGTGGGCACACACCATGACCAAGACTGATGGTTTCCAGGGTTGGCACACGGGTTAGACATGACAGAGGATCAGCTACCAGTTGGCAAAGGCCATCTCTAATGGCTGTCACTGTCATGCTGAAGCTCAGGGAGGCCTGTCCCATCATACCTGTCTCCTGCCAGCTTTCAGCTGTTTCCCTTTCCCTCTCTTCTCTCCAGCTATGAAGACAGATCCCTCCTCTGACTAAAACATCGGCTACCTTGTCAGGAGAAGGGACAGTGACAAACAGGTGCATTAGCACGGTGGGTGAGCGTGAAATGCTCACACCAAGCCCTGGATCAGACAAATGCAACATCTTGCTGCTCCTGTCCCTGCCTGGCCAACCACCTCACAGCCCCAGCTCAGGCACCTGCAGTGTGGCATCACCTCCAGGGAGAAGCAAGCTCAGCAGCACGACAGGGAGATGGATCCCCAGGCACCGCTCCAGCAGCAGGCTGGGAGAAGGTGAAGAGGCATTTAATTTCCACCTGATGTGCTATCACTTACGCGAGATCACAGCTTCTGCTCTGGCTTTCACTCCTCCTCTAGGACTGCGGAGAAATATCACCGCTCGCTTCAAGTGAAGCAGAAAGTTCAGCCCTGGCATCTGCTAAGAGTACTCCACGTCTAGTGCTCATCTCTTACTCGAGGCTCTACCTGCCACGGCGGCTCCCTGCGCTGGTACCACCAGACCCTGACGGGTTCATGGCCCAGGGAACAGCGAGTGAGGGGTAATTAGAGGCTCCATTAAGGCAAACAGGGCTGATTTCGGGTTGCATGGACAACCTCCAACCTGGCAGATCGGGAGTGCTCAGCTTGGCACTGCCACCCCTCTTTCAGCCCAGGCATTTGCTCAGAGCTCTCTTGAACACAGCGTTATTGCCACATCCAGCCTACTACTCTTGCTGCAATTAATTTAATCTAATTGGTCTCTCTTTGCCTGTTGTGCTGACAGTCCATCCATCCAGACGCTATGTTATCCCCCCCGTACCAATTCTAACATCCACAAATGAAACAAAAGCCCCAAAATCAGCTGCCCAGCCGGAAAAATCACTTTATTGTACTCTTCTATTATTTCTCACCCAACACGCTCACAATTATTTTTATTTTCCATTTAACAAGCAGGGGGGAGGGGGAAATCACATTCTAGAGGTTTTGTTTCTATGTGCCTTTTTTTAGCACAGAACAGATGTTTCACACATCAGTGTCTCTCTCGACAAAGGCAGCCTTTTTCTGTTGGGGAAAAGACGCCTGGAAGGAAATTCTCCTCCAAGCTCGAGTCCCGGATTTCTTCGGTTTTCCTGTGGCTCCTCCTGTGCCTCCAGCACACCAAGGCTTTGCACTTTGCCTTCGGGTCAGGTTCCACAAAAATGGCACAATGATGGAAATTGCCATTAATGGGAGTGAAGAACTTGCATTCACTCCAAAACTGTCCCATAAGTCCATAATTAGAGACATAACGAGGCGTTACACCTATAGGAGGCTGTAACTCCACTAAGACCCTACAGGCAATGCCACTTTTAGATTCCCCCCAAGTCACTGACCCCATGAGCTGGCCACTATGGCCTTGACACAGGGCAAGGAGACAGGAGGTCCCTCCAGCCATCACTTCCAAGAGGCATTGCAGACAAACCAGTCCCAGCCCAGGACATCTGGCTATTTTCTGGCTCGCTGTAAATACTTTGCTTGTTTTCTCCCCATGCCTCAATTGACTCGTATGAAAAATGGGGATGATAATAGCCAGCTAACAGTGGCAATCTTTGAAATATTAGCTCTGCTAAAACAGGTGAGCTGTCTCAGCTTACAGAAACGACCCTGCCAGCATTGCCAGAGACTGATATTTTTTTTTCCTGGCCTTAACAATAAATCACCAGCTCATCTCTGCTCTGTGATAGTCAGAGAATCAGGGTAGTGGTCAACTAGCCGTGCGCTGGCACATCCCTGCACAAGCATGAATTCCTGAATACTGCAGCACTGGGGGATGGAGGAGAGGACTGGGGCTCACTCTGCCTCTTCCTCTGCCTCCCCTGTATAAGGAGGACCACATGCTTGAAGAGAAAAGCAAATAAAACCTCTCGCTATAGGCAAACACCAAAGGAGCACACCTCGAACAGTCTGTCCCTGCTCAAGCCAGTGGGACAAACTGCTTTCACAGGTATGAAAGAGTGGCCAGGACTACATGTTTGGCCAAGAGTCCCAGGTGAAAAACCCTAGGATCATTTTCACTCCATCGCCTCGAATGGAGCAATCCCCAGCACATCCCAAACCCCAGCACATCCCAAACCCCAGCGCTTCAGAGCCACCGCGATCAGCGCTGGCACCAACCCCTTCCGCAGGACGAGATAATGTGCATTATTTGCTAAAATAAGTTTGACATTAATTAGCAGGAATCTCGCTGGCAGAGCCTCACACTGCGCAGCAGATGTGCTGCGGGCTCATGGCTCCTTCCCTCCCCGCCGTGTGGATGGGGGGTGGGAGAGCTGGAGTCACGGAGTTTGTGCAACGTGGCCAGGAAGAGTGCGTCAAGAGGGACTGTCACTGCCAGTGCCAAGGCAAGACGTCCTCCCAGCAGCAGGCTGGATGAGCTTTACAAGAGACAGGCTGGGAGAGAGACAGATGTCAGCTGTGATAGACAAGGCAAAGACGGGGGATGGCTGGTCCCAGGGCTCTCCACTCCCCCCAGCTTGGGACACGGTCATTTGCCTTCCTCCAGAAAGTGGGTAGTGAGTGATCGAAGCACTCGTCTGAAAGCTCTTGTTCTCTCCCGAACATCAGCTTCAAGCCAGGCAGCTCAATTCCTCATCCTCTGTGCTCGATAAACCCTGGTCCATAAAATTTATTGCATGCTTCTAGATGACAACTGCAGGAAAAAAAAACCCCTCTGCTGGAGCCGCGTCTCGTGTAGACAGCCTTTACAGATGGCATGGCCACGGCTGATTTACATGAGACAAGAGGCCGGCCAAACCTGAGCACCGTGAAAAATCCCATACCTGGGCGGGAAGAAATCCCTTTATCTCCATGGCCCCATCCTGCCTGCATGCTTGTTTGCAACAAGGGCCCTACCACGCCGGTCAGTTACAGCACCCTGGGGAAAGCTACGGCACATCCAGGGATTTTGGAGAATGGCAGCCTGCTCACAGCCACCCACACCAGGCTCTGCATCACTCCATAACCCACGTCCATCCATCCATAGGTGTGAATTGTACATAAGAGGCATGGCATGGGGCAGTCTGAGGTCAGCGATGGCAGGAAACCTCTCTCTGAGCCCAGAAACGCTGCTGTAGGACCTGCCCTTACCTTTCCTATATTGACCATGGAAAGGAGTTCAGTCCTGCACTGAGCAAAGCCAAAGGAGAGGTTGGGCACCCCCAGGGAAGGTGTATGGTATGGAAGGGGAGGTAAAAGAGATGCTGCTGATGGTATGAGATGGAATAAAACCAAACATCCACCAATGCTGAGAAAAGGGCAAGGGCTGGAGGTAACCAGGATGTTTGCAGTGCAGGACGAGGCACAGACAGGTCTAGAGCACCTAGGGGAGCCAGGAACAAAACCAGAAGGGTTGTAGGAGGTCAGTACTGAAGGATGAAAAACCAATGTGCTGGGAGATGCAATCCCAGTATACTGATGTGCCCCGAACTCCCCAGGGCTGCAGAAGCGAGGACCATGTGAGCAGAGAGATGTCTCTGCCATGCTTCGTCCTCTCCTGAAATCATATTAACTAACAACAGGGGGGAAAGTTCAATAAGGACCCAAATCACACATCCTTATGGGAGGTGAGCTGACCACAAAGCCATCTCCGGCTGGCTGGCTGAGACTCGGGGGGCTGGTGGCCGCCTGAATCCATCCTCACCCTTTCCTTCTCCATGGCAGAGGGGCTCAGGGGTTGGGAGAGCGGGTAGGCAGGAGGAGGGGAAAAAAGGAAAAACCCAGAATAAGCCACGCCATGGTGAATGGAGTGGAAAGGTTTCTGAAGGAGCCATGTTTGTCACATTAAAGTGAGTGAAAGGCAGGCATGGGCACTTCCCTGCCTGTCAAGTGAGTTTGTCTCCGGTCCCAGGAATTTTATTCATTATTCACCCAGCGTGGACAGCAACAGGAGCACCAGGCTCTGTCTAATCCCCACCCGATAATGTATTTCTGATAAGCATGACGGAGCTGATGCTACTGACCGGATTCATATTTCCAGCAGATAAAGTGCCATTTACAGGAGGCAGGCGCCATGAATTGAGATGGGGGAGATAAGGGGGGTGCGGGCCGACGGGTCCCAAGGGCACGAGGGAAGAGCAGCAACGTGGGGCAGGGGACAGAGGTGACATCCAGTCCACTGCCTCACCATCCCACAGCTTGTAATTAATATTACACAGGACCCAACTGAGGACAAATCAGCAGGAAAGACACGGGAAGAGTCTTGGGTTGACTCCTGTCTCATCCAACCTGGGTCTCCCCTCTATGGTACTGAGCTCAAAATAGCAGAGGCCAAAAAAACCACCCCCGAGACACAATTCTGAGCATCATGCTTGGAGAGGCAGCTAATTCAGCAGCTGCCTAGGGTCCATGTCCACTAGCAATTATCATGCCTCGGATCAACCTCATTGACTCCAATACTACCATGGTACAAAGCTACAGCAATGGGCCATTAATATTTATCAGGCTTCATACGAGGAAAAATGGCTTGTATGGTATGTTCTGTGTAATTTATGTCATGTATTTTAACAGTGGGTCATGGCAGAAGCCAGATAACAATAACCTTGTCAACTAGCAGGATTTACAGCCTGGTTAAGATATGTATAAAAGTACCTGTATTATTGCAACCTGTAAGTATTTCAAGTGTGAGAACTCCAAAGAAGAGGTATAGGTGCCAGAGGGCTCAAATTATGGCTATTTGAGAGAGAGGTAATTTAGGTCAAGTATAAATATGGAAAAAGTTCTTGGTGCCAAAATCTACAGTGCTGTGCGACCGTCTCCTGGGAGGAAGGAGGAGATGCTGCACTGTTTTTGACATTACAGACTGGACTGGATGGAGGACTGCACATTACACAGAGACAAGGATGCTGCATGGGTAAGGATGAGGATGGTATTTCAGCTGGAAAAGCCCAGCTTGACTTTCAAATCGCAGCCTGGGCTGGTAGAAAATCTTTTTTCCCCTCAAAAAGAGCCAAAATGCAAACTTGCTAAGGCTGAGGGAA
This sequence comes from Aegotheles bennettii, assembly GCA_013398125.1. Taxonomy (NCBI): domain Eukaryota; kingdom Metazoa; phylum Chordata; class Aves; order Caprimulgiformes; family Aegothelidae; genus Aegotheles; species Aegotheles bennettii. The sequence continues at coordinate 46,532 of VZRW01001186.1, read as the reverse complement.
GACGGCGCATGAATATTGGACTTGTTCTCCTGGCAGATGGGGAACGTGCCTAAAGAGCCCAAGATTCAGTTGCTAACAACGTCGGTCATTACAGCAAGACACATCAGCACACCGGGTCTCAGCCTGAAGCCAAGAGATGTACATGGATTTACCCGTGCTGAGGCTCCAGCCTTTCTGTGCCTATCATTTAATGACCCTTTCAGATCCAGGATCTCCGTGTAAATGCCAAGGACCAGCTCTTCCAAGAAGAGAGGAGATGAAGACTAGTCAGTGCCAGAGGACCAGAGCTTCCCTGCGGGCTCGTGGAGCTCCCGGCAGCAGCACAGCACAGCTCCCTCCACACGCCGATCATAACTTTGCAACAGCAGCTCTTTAACAGCTTCCCCCTCTAACAAGCTGCTCTTGTTTTCATGTTTTGGAATGGCTTAATCCTGTATATGATAACATCCCCAACAAGCGAGTGCATTAAACTGTGACAGCTTTTCACTGACCTAAGCAATTGCATTGCGAAAACGCCATTAGCGTCTCTCTCTTCTTCATCTAATCCCCCATCCCCTCCCCCCCCCTTCTCCCGGGCCAGTAAGAGCTGTGCTCAATACCACTATTAAATTACCCTTAGAAATACGCTCCTCAAAGAAAATCAATGCACATGTGTTTTAACACTTGTCACAAATAGATCAACTGGGCAATCAAACATACATTATTCCACCCGAGGTTTAAATAAATAAAAGGGCCACGTGTTGATGGTGTGCTCCTATGGCTACTGCACCTCCTGGGCTGCTGCCCTACCCGATGCTGCTTTCCCCTCCATCTAAATCTGCTCCAACAGGGATGCCACGTACTCAGCACTGCTATGAAAAAGGCCCAAGGGAGAAGGGCCAAGCTCCAGTGCACCGGTGCCCATTGCAGCGATGCTAACGCACACCCCGGGAAGTTCGGGAGCATGCACAGCCAGCTCTCACCAGGCTCTTGCACGGGCTCATTTGGCTTTGTCTCCTTCCTGACACTATTAGTTACTGCCCGGGGACCAGTGGGATGATTCTTGCTGGGAGCAGGTCTCAGCATCTCTATATAAAGGGTGATGGTTTGTATGGGGAACTTGCACACAGGTCTAAAGCGCCTGATAAATACATCGGGAGCCTTGAAATCTATTCCTACTGTGAAGACCTTTGCTGTGACTATTTTTACTTCAACATCATTTTATGTCTTCTGTTTTTTTTTAACTCACCCTTCCTCTCTTTTCCTTGGTCAAACTGGGACAGAGAGGGATTTCTTGCTGACTAATTAAAGCCTCACGTGTTAATGAACTCCCAACACTTTACTGCCTTGGAGTGTCTGCAGCCCCACAGGAAATTAATAATAGCTTTAATCACAAAGAGACTCGGAAGGTCAGTGCCTGCTATGGGTCTCCAAACACAGAAGGGACCAGAATCACACCATATTTTAAAAACATCCCGCTGAGGAGCCAGGAAGCTGAGGCCAGAGACAAAATAACAGGCAGAAAATGAGGTGCGGGTGCCACCACAGGGCGCGGGAACAGCGGGACAGGGCAGGCTGTAATCACACACTCTGCCTTTGTCTTCTATTTAATCTCCCTTTTGTTACTTCTTTTTCTTTCCCCCAGTGCAAGGCCAGATTACACGTGATCGATCTGCTCCAGAGTAACCCTTCACCAACCTACCCGACGGCTCATCTCGTGACCTTCCTCTCCATCTCCTTGCTAAACGAGCTCCTCCCGGTTCTCCCTTCCCAGCTATTTGTGTGCATCTTTCGAGATATTAGGAGGTACAGAGATAAATTCATATTGTAAGTAGATGCTCCAGATGGACCAATTACTGAATTAATCCATAATACCTACCCAGCTACAGCAGCTGGTTACTTATAGCAGTCACCACAGTGCACACACAATCTACTGCAAGCATCAGCTCCACAGGGGATTTTTAGCCCAGCCCCAGTTAAACTCCAGTGTTTGGACTTCAACTCGAAGAGCATTTTCAAGCAGAGGTGCAAACTCAGAAGGACAGCCTGGAGCAAGCAGTCCTAGTTAGCAAATGGGCAGAGGTGATGTTTCCACACACCTATTCCTGGCCCAAACCCAACACTGGTTTTACTCCAACAGAGGCACCTCTAAGTCCAACAGGAGAAAACGTCTCTAGGTCACAGCTAGGAATCCAGATCCTGGACACCGTGAGCTCTTCCCTCTCTTCCCACTCTCCCCAATTTCTCGGAACCTCCCAGTGATGTGATTTCCTACGGGATTGACTGTGAAAGCTTCAGCTGCTCTAATCACAGATCAATGGCCCACTCCATAGAAAGAAAACCCATCCTCAGTGGTGTTTATCATCCCTGCAAATGTCTCCATCCTCTTCCTGTTCCTCAGCCCCTTTAACCCCTTGCTGCCTGCAGTCTCCAGTTGCTCTCCAGCACTCATCAGGACAGGCTGAGGAGGGAAGCAATTCCCCCAGGACATACAAGGAACTGCTCCCAGCACCCTCATCCACACATTTTCTCCATAAATCTCTGGTCCTGCCTTGAACAGAAGCCTTTTTTGCCCCTCATCTTCCCCAACCTCCCCAAGCTAGTTGCAATCCCAACACCAAGAAGGAACGAGGCCAGAAATGAGTCCAAGCAGAAGCTAAACTTCCCTGCAAGTTGGAAGGAGGTGCTGAAGGAGCAGAAAATTTGGCCATCTAGCATCCAGCACAAGAGCTCAGTCCAGCTCAACCATGGGCCAAGTGAGTTCCTTGAGAGATCAGACCTAACACACTGCTGCTCCAGCCCATCTCCAGAGCACGTTCAAAGATCTTTATGCTCCAGAGGCCTTTCCATCTTTAGGTTTACAAGCTAAATCCCAAGGGAAGGAGCTTCCAGCACTACTGTCGAAGCTCAAACAAGGACTTGGCAGCGCATAGCCCAGGAGAAAACCCAGCGTCAGATGCACACCTCAGACACCCTGCTGCTGGCAGGCACACAGCAAGTGCTTCTTCCCTTGAGTTCAAAGACTTTTCCCTTTGGGCAGGTTATAATTGAGCACTGTGATGCTGCCCACACTGACACCGGCCGCTTGGAGCCGGACGGGAATCGTCGCTCCCGTTCCTCTCCGGCAATTCCTCGCCCTCATTCTGACTTGCGGTTTCTTATCCCCTCCTGGGATTTGGCCCCATCTACAGAGATAATTGGAAATACACCCTCCCTGTCCTCCTCCTGTCAGGAGCCAGCTGTCTGATGCTTTAAAGGCAATCTCCCCATTTTCCTCCCCCCTGCTCCCCACAAAAGCCTCTGCTGAGCTCCTGGTGAGATGAACACCATGGGGAGCAGGAGGCGATAACCCCGCTCCCTTCCCAAATAACTGGTCCTCTGCAGGCCGACCCCAGCTTCCCCTTTAATTTCCAGCCAGATTTCATCTGACAGCACTTTAGAAAGCTCTACGAGAAATTACATGGGAGCAATAAGACAGTTAGAGTCCCTCAACAGCCATAGCTGAGGATGCAACAACTGCACCCAGCGCTCACCTCTGGCTTTGGCCATGCCACAACCCATCCTCCTCAGACCAAGCCCCATCCCCACACTTGCTGCCCCCCAGACCCCACTCTTGCTGCCTTTTTATTCTATTTTAGTATACGCTGCTTGCACCAGGAGAGGGAAGGGGCACCCAAACCCATGGGAGATGCAGACAGCAAACTTGCCTGCTGAGAGCTGGTCCCCCTGCAGCAAGCATCAAGCATCCCTCCCTCCCTCCCTGCGACAGGGAACGTCTTCCCTTTGCCTCCAGCACTGACATTGCCCTCCCGAACAACTGGAAGATATATATACACACACACAGATACATATATATATATATAAAAAGAAGAACGACCCGCTTAATGAGCTCTGATACCCTCCTTGTAAAGAGTGGGAAATTATCTGCGAGTCTAGGAATATCTTCATTAAAAATGAATTTAGCTGCGGAGCGCTCCGAAAGAGAGACCTGTAATACATGAAAGATTAGCCCCAGATTGCTGATTGGGCTCTTTCACATCGTTATGGTAATTAGGCTCGCACAGCCTGTTGTGCTGACTCCGACACTTTGCCGGGTTTGCCTTTGTCTGGGATTTAAGGTGGATTTTCCCCTCGTTCCTCACCCCTTCTCTCTCTCCCCACCAATTCCTCCCTCCCCGCCTGCTCAGCCCCCGGCTGAGGAGCGGGCACTACCTCAGCTCATCAATATGCAAAACGCCACGATCCAATTCGCCCACACTCCCCAGCTGCCTCTGCCAGCCCCGGCCCTGCCTCGCACGGAGGAGAGTGAAGAAATTAATGGTAATTACGAGGTGTGAGTGGATATTACAGCTCTCAATCTGATTACCACTGAAACCAAATAAAAATGCAACTTAATCAGCCGATTATTAAAGCAGGGAATAAACAAACAGCCATGAGCCCTGGTCCTTCCTCACCCACTGCTCCTGTGGATCTTGGGGAGCCTGGCTGGGTCGTGTCTTCACCAGACAAACCTGGCCAGGGTCAGGGGTTTTTTGCCCCTTCCACGTCATTGGAAAGCCAACTTGTGTCACCTCGACAAGGAGGAAGGGCCATTTCATGGCACATAACCTGCAAAGCTGGAGCGTGCCACATTGCTGCTCGGCATCACTGCATCTTATTCCTCTGAGCTACAGCAAACAGCAAAATAACCTCTCCCTGTGGTCTTAACTCAGCATCCACAGGCAACAAAGTCCTTCGATATTCCCCAGATCCTGAGACTCAACTGGGAACTTTGCTATAACAGATCCAAAGCAGCTTCTGGGCAGTAGACTTCCCAGACCCCTACTTGCCACCAACTGCTGAAGCACCTCTGGGGCAGAGAGGGATTTTAGATGCAACAGCCAAGTCAGCCAACCTAGAAAGCAGGGAGCACAATCAACTGAAAGCCCACCTCATCCATCCATCCATCCATCCATCCACCCACCTAACAAGCACTGCCTCCTTGCTCCCAAAACAAGTCCGGGCTCCTCCGTTGCCCCCATCCTGGATGATACCACTTCTCTGATGACCCCAAGCTGGTGCCAGCCTGTATCATTGCTCACTAATCCCAGCCACAAAGCCCTCTAACCCCGCTGCTCACCCTCTTATCTCTTGCTCCCCTATCTGCCCACCTTAGATTTCAGCTGGCGTTTGCCTAATCCGGCTCTGAGCCCAGGGGATCTCGGTGGACCCACTGGCCTGGCATTAACCTTATGGCACTGGGGCGGGCTTGGAGACTTTCCAGATGTGATCTGAGCTTCTGACCCAGAATAATAATAGACAGGAACAATCATAAATTAATCTTTTCGTCCATCTCTCCCTTCCTGATATGTGTATTGATGTGTTTCTACAGCCCCTCCACATCCTCCCTCTGCTCTATTCATCCATCTATCCCCTGGCATCTCCTTTAATCACCTACCCATTAGGTTTCCTGACTCTACATTTTATCCCCTCTCTGATTGCAGCAGGGAATACACTTTAACCCTGCACCAGACCATGGGGGAAGAGTTCAGTCATTGCTGAGGTCTGTGCTTCCCGAGGAGGTTTTCTTCGGAGCAGATGAAACTTTTTTCAGATCCCAGCCCCCAGAACCAACGTTTGTGTCCAAAAAGCAGAGCAGAGGCTCTCTGTGAACACCACAAATAAACCCAAGCACCAGGAGGATGACAGCTGTAATGAACCAGTGCATACGTCCCACTTGGAGGTTTCGGAGAGGCTGCTCGGCTGCTGATGACTGATGACATTTGGATTTCAGCGAGACAGTTTTCACAGGAAATCTGCCGAGCAGCCGGTCTGAAGACACCCCCTCCGCTTCCCCTAGTAATTGCTTAATAAGCATTGTATCACAGCAGCCTCGTTTGCTACGTGTACATCAAATGGTGAGGGACAACACAGTGCCAGGAAGCCAACACTTCAAGAATCATGCAAGGACCTCATCCTTATACCCCTCTGACTCCACTGTCCAGGCAGCACCAGTGGTACCCATCCCACCCCTGACAGACATTTGACTCCAAATTCTCTTGCTCTTCTCTCCCAGGATAGATGCTCGCTATTCCCAAATATCTAACCTTGATCTTCCCTACTGCAAATTAATCCAATTCCTTCCTGTTGTGTCTCGCCGTGGACACAGAGAGCGATTGATCGGTCTTTTTTCTATAACAACTTCTGACATATTGGAAAAAAATGAGATTGCATCTCCCTTTTCTGGCTTCGGGTCCTGCAGACGGCACTCAGAGGCTGGCCAGGAGCAAACCTAAGATCTCCCTCCCTCCTTCTCCTGTTGCTATGAGTGTTAATATCAGGGGCTGAAGTTACTGAGCCTGAAGGACACAGGGTGGGGAGGGAGATGGGAACTAATACCCAACTGACCAGATGGCCATTTCCATCCTGGGCAATAGAAAGACTTCAAAAAGCAGCAGGTAAGCCCTGCTCCCCATCCATACACACCACTGCATCTCCTGCCCCCATTGCCTTTCTCCCACCCAACGCCCCACGAGCGGGTGCCCCAGTCCTGGGCTGCTGCCTCCTCCCGGGAGGGTCCGTGCCTGAGCTGGTTCCTGGGGCTGTGTGCCAGCAGGGATCTGTGCCAGCTGGGATCTGTGCCACCGCAGTGATGGGGACGTCAAAACAAGAGCGAGCAGCTCCGTCAGAAGCTATTTATACCCTGAGGGACCGATGAGTACCAGCAGCACAATGGCAGGAGCTTTATTACTGAGGGGTATTTTTAGAGCATGTGGGGGGGTGTGTGAATCCTCTACCCTCCCAGCTGAGAGTTTTCATTCCCCATCTCCCCTCCTGGAAGCCCAATGGCAGCGCTGGCTGATGCTGCTGTTCTGCACCTCGTGTGTGCAGCCGGTGTTAGACCTGACAACTCGTCTGTGCTCACAACAGCAAATGGGTAAATTGCTGCAATTACACTCAAAAAGCCACGGCCCCATCTTTCCTCCTGCCCCTCTGCACACATGCCCACAAAACAAAGTCATGGGTGGCAACTGAAATGCTCACATGGGTAATGGTACCTTGCTCTCCACTGGCGGAGCTGGAGCCAACGTATGGCACCGGTGGGGGCTGCTCCTGGGGCACGGGGTGGGTGAGAACCCAGCTAGAAACCAGTCAAAGGGGAGGCATCAGCTTCTAAAAAGCCCCGGGTGACAGGCCAGGCTTGCACCCCAGCTCCATCACAGGCAGCCCGGAGCTGCTCTTTGCAGGCACATTATCACAGCTGTGTCAACTCCCAGGGGAATCAGCTTTGCTTCATCAGACACATCAACAGACTCAGCACTGCCATCTCCTCTCCTGCTCAGATTTATTTTAATTGCAAGCTGCAAATAGCATTCTCTCTCCTTTTCCTACCCACATCCATCTGGAAATATCTCTCAGACCTTCTACTCTTGTGTTCCTGACTTTTTTAGCACTCCCCTCTCCTCTTTCCCACCTCGCCCTATTCCAGAGCTGGGCTCAGGTTTGCTGAAGCAACCACTGAGTCAGAAACAAGAAGAGTCTGGGTCGCAGGGCCACTTTTTCAAAGATCTGAGTGTCTAAAAGCTGTGCCCTTTCTGACAGAGACCTCAAAAACTGCTCCTCCAAAGAGGCCAGCATCCAAACAAACTTCATCCTGCCCACTGCCTGTGCTGGACCCAGGGGCTGGCTGCCAGCATCCCTGGGGTTTCAGAGCATCCCTGGGGTTTCAGAGCCTCCCTCATTCTCCTCTGAACATCTCAGCTCCACATCAAAGACTCTGGACACCCAATAGTTTCTGTCCACGTGGAAAAATGCCAGCCCAGCATCCCTGAAATTGTCTTCAGGGGCAGAATTTGGTACAGGCATGGAGGAGTTAAGGAGAGAATAACTCCACAGCTACCCAGGTCTAACCAGCCTCGTCAAAACCTTCTCAAAAGAGTTTGTGTACCTCAGCCACCCTAGGAAAGGTGTCTGCCCACGCTCAGCTCTCCTTGAATCCATCAGCTCTTCCCGACTCCCCTTGGATGTGCAAGAGCCATTTCAGCCTTGTCCTTGGACACCTCTCACACGCAGCAAATTAACACCGGCAATCAATCATTAATCAGAGCTCTCCTCCGGCTCCCAGGGAAAGGGACTGAAGCAGGCCAGGCTCTGCTCCCATTTATGTCAGACAAATGCAAGCCCGTGGAGCGACTCCAGATCTACACAGCACAACAGACAGCAAAGCAGGGCTGGGCACTCAATCACGCAGCACCCGGAGCCAAGCACAGCCGCCAATGGCCCAGCATCTGGGCTCGATTTGAGTATAGCAAGAAGGCTATTAGCAAAGAGAAAAGGCAAGAACAAGTACACCAGTCGATAGTCACCCACCCGGCCTCGCTAAGAGAATGTCATAGTTAGATACGGCTTTTCCCATTATAGTTGGTTAATGACTTGCCATTGTCCTCGGAACATGAGAGGAGGGAAGCATGGAGGACAGAACCTCTCTGGCTGATTGCAGAGGTGTCCTAGACTCACCACACAAACCCCTCAATCGTAATTAAAAGCTGCTATTTCACATTTCTTACCCAGGCAGGCTGGCAATTAAATCCTCTCTGTCACAAACTGCATTTTTCCATATATATACACACACACACACACGTACATATATGTAGATTTTAAACACAATTATTTGCAAAGTAAGAAGTGTTTCCACTCTGCAGGCATTTAAAAAGGAATCCCATCATTCCAGAGTGTATGAGTATTTTTAATGCCTTTAACACAGCCTCATCCAACTGCTGCAGGGCTATTTCTTCCATGCCTGGACCAACACCCATTCCCACCCTGAATTACAGGAGCTGCAATCCACGCGCCAAACTGAGGCCACTAACCTGCTTATTTTAATTCTCTGTGACACCAGCTATAGATATGTACTGTGAAACTCATGATCTTGTGATTTCTAGCAGCTCTCTTCAGGGACCACGCACCACATTACTGCCACAGACAACAGACCTGCTCATAAACTGCTCTGCCCGCACGCACCGAGAGGAGAGCGCTGGCTTTTATGGGCTGCACCACCTCCCAACTATTTGTAGCTACTGTAAAAACCATGCGGCAGCTGCCTGGAAATGGGCAGAAGAGCAGCAATTTGAAAGCCAACATCTCTGATCTCCTGGAAGGATGCAGCGTGTTGAGGAAGGCAGGAGCCATGACCAGCAAGGCTCATCCCACCTTTGCACACCTCCAGCGAGCTGGCAGGGCTTCACCCGCTCGTCCCCGCTGCAAAGAGCTCCAGAAGCACCACCATGGTGCAGAGCCCCATGCCTCAGTCCCTGCAGACTCCTGGAAGCAGCCTGCCATGGCTGTCTTTAATAAGTTGGCAATCAGGTTTAAATTGCCACTGCAAAAGGTTTATAAAAGTTTGTGTTGCCTGCTAATTAAATCCATACAAATGCCGGCTCGGCATTAATTTACTGTAAAATTAGTGTGAGGCTACAGTGGGTTATTCGCAAGAAACTTGCCCACGCTGAACTACCAGCAAGGAGCAGCTGACCTTGGGAATTATCTCCCCAAAGCCTCCCTGCCACAGATCAGACACTGCTATTCTTCTAGGCATCACATGCAAATATTGTTGCTTTTCAATTATTTGGCGACTGATCCGACGGCTCGGAGACAGCGGCTAATTAAAATCTAATTGAAATAAAATAATTTCCAATTCTGCTGTCTTTCATCGCTTTTTGGAGCAGAGGTTCCTTGTCTTGTGGACTGCCTGTCCTCAGTCCCATTTGTTCCTTAGGTCTGTGAGCAGCCCACGTGCCACCATCCACTGTGGATGGGGGGGCCAAGATACATCCCCAGGGAGCAAAGAGCACCTGGACCAAGGAGGACATTGAGGTGCTGGAGCAAGTCCAGAGAAGGGCAATGAGGCTGGTGAGAGGTCTGGCAAACAAGCCTTATGAAGACCAGCTGAGGGAACTGGGGTTATTGAGCCTGGAGAAGAGGAGACTGAGAGGAGACCTCATTGCCCTCTACAACTACCTAAAGGGAGGTTGTAGTGAGGCTGGTGTGGGTCTCTTCTCCCAAATTGCTAAGGACAGGACGAGAGGAAATGGCCTCAAGTTCCATCAGGGGAAGTTTAGGTTGGAGATTAGGAAGAAGTTCTTTACTGGGAGGGTGGTTGGGCACTGGAATGGGCTGCCCAGGAAGGTGGTGGAGTCACCGTCCCTGGGGGTGTTCAAAAAACGGGTTGATGAGGCACTTGAGGCCATGGTCTGATGGTCTAATGGTCAGGAATATGATGGGATAAAGGTTGGACTTGATGACCCTGGAGGTCCCATCCAACCATAATGATTCTATGATTCCAATGGCTGAGCACTGAGGACAAATATACCCCCAGGTCCATACTGGAGGCTCAGCCACGCCGGTTGTGCTTGATCTGCTTCCCTGGGAAGGTGTCACGATGCCACTGGGGATGGAGCAGAAATGAGCAGGACAGCAGTGCTGGCACAGCCTGACCCTGCAAGGCTGAGCTAAGGGACCCCCCCCCAGCCACACTGCAGGCTGGGCAAGAAGCAAGCCAGCTGCACAAACTGCCTCTATTTCACCCTTAAAAAGGAGGAAAAAAATCATCTGCATAATTCAAGCAGAGGTGGCAGAAATGGCTTCCCGATATAGCTGCGCCTCTGCCACCAAATATAGAACTGGACACACTGTATAAAACCCAATTACTACTGTGAAAACCTCTCTCAGACACACACACTCGAGACTGTATTAACTCCAGCAACACAGTATATCTTGTCATGCCAATAAAGTTCTTGACACTGAAACTGAGAGGAGGGAAAGCATCTATATGTACATGGGGACCAGGGAGGGAGAGCCACGGGAAGTAAAGGATACGGGAGAAGCAGCTGATTATAACAAGCCAGTTTAATTTCCCTGACATATTTGCCCTAATAATTTTTTTCTTTTCTTTCTCAACGACTTTACAGCTCAGCAGGAGCAATCATAACAATAAAAAAAAATGAAAAAGCCAACCAGGGTTATAAATAAAAAGAGAGACAAAGGAAGAAAGAAGCACAGGCAGTGTTTGGAGGCAGCTAAGCCACCACGCTGAGGTCTTTGGAGAGGAGTCCTCCTGGCTATTCCACATTTATCCCTTTGTGGCCAGATCGGATGCTCTGCCTTGAGCCGGTCACTCAGCACCATGGCCACGTGCAAGCAGCAGCACGAGAGCATCCCATGGTGACACCTGAGAGCGTCGGGTGGGGAGGCACTTGGCCAACCCCCCTTTCTGGGGTGCAGAGGTGTTGGGGAGGCACAGGCGGCTGTTGCAACCCTTTGCATGCCTTACCCTTCCCTCCCCTTGTGGGGAGCATCCTCCCCATCCCTGGGCAGTGTCCAGCTCGCCCAGAAGTCCCTTTCCCCAGCAGTAACTCCTTGCAGCCAGCTCCCACCCAAAGCTCTCAGTTGGTTTCACTCCAGCCAAGTGTTCCTCCTTATTAATTCTCACATGAGGTTGCAGAGGATCACATTGATCAAATGATATCTGCATTAGCAGGAACATAGCAGAGCTGTCACTACATTACGCAGCTCTTTCTCCCTCTCAATATTCACAGTAGCTTAGGGGCTAAACAAACTTGGGTTGGGGAAGGATGGGAGATATATACACCTTTGCCTCCACCCCACCATCACCAGCGAGCTGTGGGAAATGCCAGTGGTGCCTGGGGAAGCTGTTCAGGGCCAGGTTATGAGGGAGGCAGAGGGGCCAGCTCAGACCCTGCCCTAGCCAGGAGGATGCTGCCCAGCATCAACCCTGGACCTGCTTTTTGGACACAAGTCCACAGCAGCAACTTGCTCTCTTTCCTAACACAGAGACCAGATGTGGCTCCTGGAAAATTCTTTTCCCTTTCCAAGCTTAGGGGAATCATTGAATCCCAGACTGGTTTGGGTGTGAAGGAGCCATAAAGCTCATCCAGTGCCACGGGCAGGGACACCTCCCATCAGACCAGGTTGCTCCGAGCCCCATCCAACCTGGCCTTCAACACTGCCAGGGAGGGGCAGCCACAGCTTCTCTGGGCACCCTGGGCCAGGCTCTCACCACCCTCCTACCAAAGAATTTCTTCCTAATACCTAACCTAACTCTACCCTCTTTTAGATTAAAACTGCTCCTACAACTACATGTGTCCCCAGGAGACCCCAATGGTCAGGGGAGAGTTGTTATGGAAGGGATGAGGAGTATGGGTACTACATCTGTCATGCTTCTGCAAGGGATGCAGAGGACCAGGGGGAAAAGCTCACAGCTGCCTCCAGATGTGGGAAGACTCAAATTGTTAAATATATGTAAAAAACCCTCCAATTTGATCTCATTCATACACACAGTCTTTTTTCTAGCACACATTGGTCACACATCAACGTGCCACAACCTGGGGGCAGCCAGAGCAAAGGTCCCTTTGCATTGTGGAGGTGGCCTGGCACTTGGGACACAGATCTGTTGGGTTTCTCCTGGTGCAAATCAGTCCCTGATCAGTAGGGGAACAAGGGGCAGGGAAAGAGGAGTAAAGCAGCTGGTGCACACCTCACATAAGAACTTCTGTAGCAAGCTTAATTAAAAAAACCAAAACACGAAAGGAACCAAACCAAAACACGAAAGGAACCAAACCAAAACACGAAAGGAACCAAACCAAAACACGAAAAGAACGAAACCAAAACACGAAAAGAACGAAACCAAAACACGAAAAGAACGAAACCAAAACACGAAAAGAACCAAACCAAAACACGAAAGAAACCAAACCAAAACACGAAAAAAACAAAACCAAAACACCAAAACAANAGGAACCAAACCAAAACACGAAAGGAACCAAACCAAAACACGAAAGGAACCAAACCAAAACACGAAAGGAACCAAACCAAAACACGAAAGGAACCAAACCAAAACACAAAAAGAACCAAACCAAAACACAAAAAGAACCAAACCAAAACACAAAAAACCCCCAAAAAAACGAACAAAACCAGAAAAGACACACACAAAAAAGGAAAAACATGGGGCAGGACATAAGGATTTGCACCAAGTGAAGACAAGGTCCTGCTCTGCCCCCTGGAGCACTGGCAAAACCCTTCCCATCCCCTCGTACTCTTGGGGGAAGATGATGGTTCTTCATATTAATGGTAAGTGTCAGTGTATCAATTTCAGACTCTCCGAGAGTTGAGATGAAACATGTGCCAAGGTCAGGGCTGGAAGGCTTAAGTGTATCTATTGTCATCCGCATAATAGCATACGGATTCATTTCTATCATTTTTATCTCTCTCCTTTTTTAATAATCCTATAGCGAGGATATAATTCTCTATTAATACATTATAGAAGAAGCTTAATGGAAAAAAGCGGCGTGCTGCCTTTTTTTTCCCCGACTTACAAGCAGTGCATACAGAAAGCTGGGGTCTGAGGTTGCCTGTTCTCTAACTGAAAAAAAACCCCTGTTTTCGATAGTTGACTTGCCTCTTCTTTTGTCACATTAGCTCAGACAAAATAGGAGTACAGAGCTCTGTCTCCTGGGGAGACTCATTAGAGGTCCCCAAAACTTGGAGGTTTTCTGAGCCATTATTTCACGGTGCGGGTTTTAACAAGGACATCTGTCTCATGAGGTTTTTTCCAAAGAAATCATTAATAAAGGAGGCAACAACAAAATCCACCCCAAAAGTGGAGTTTCAAACAGCCAGCTATCCCTCATCCTCCATAGAAATCATGTCTCAAGCAACATAATCCTAACAAGTTCTCCAGATGTCCTCCGAGCCTTCCAGAAAATACAAGACAGACATATCCTGAATTTTTAATGTGAAAAACAGCCAGAAAAGTAAAAAAGCAAACAAACAGGAACACAAACAAACAAAAATAAAGCTTTTTAGTCCTTCAATCTATGTAAATCTCATCTGCCATAGATTCCAGCATCTGTTTTTTTCCTATTCTTTTAAATCTCAGCATAGCTACTGTCAGAGAAACTACAGCAAACAACACTGGAGTTGGCATTATGAGGTCTGCTTGAGGAGGGGAGGAGCTTGCTCCCCATCTGTGCCATACCCACCATCACACACAGCTACCAGCACCCTAAGAAATGCCTGTGCACCCAGTCTGGGCCAGTGGGAACCTGGGCTTTGCCTGGACAAGTCAACTGCTGCCTGCAGGACACCTGACGTGCCATGGTCACTGCTGGCTCCCTGGTGTTAACTGAGGCCAAAAAGGAGCTTGCAACCATCATCATCACCATCACCCTGCCACCAGGGCTTCTCCCACTCCAGAGGAAAAGACTCTGGCTACGTTCTCACCAACACAGCCTTTACTCCAGCCCTATCTCCTCTGGTTTAAAGAACACTGATATGGGCAAACGGCTTCCAATTCACCAACATCCAAAGTCCAGAGCAAGGAGATAAACATTAACACTTCCAGAAAGCAACAGAGATATTAGAGACAGCTCCTCCATGGCTCCAAGGACCTGGCTGAATTCCTTCTGGGACCTCCTTGCTGTTCCCAGCAGAGCACAGAGCAAGAGCTGGATGAGGCCCAGAAGTCCACACTCTCACCCCATTTACTAAGAAGCCAAGGATATCCAGGATATTTTTAGAACAACTTAAAAAAAAAGAAAAGCCACCCTTCTATTCCTAGCATGGCTCAAGAGGATACGAGTTGTAATGCTGAGTGAAAGCATCCTTGGATGACAGCCCCTGGATCCCTGCTGTGCACAGCAGGGCTGAGGCTCAGGGAAGCCACTGCAGAGAAACAAAATTCAACCTCTGCCCAAGCCACATGCTGAATCCAAATGCCAAAACATCCCAGGGTTCACAAGCAGGGGTACGGCGAACACGGGCTCATCTAAAATGCTTTTAATCTTTGCTCCCCAAAGAGCAGCCTCCTCCCGCGGGATTTCTATGGGAAAAGAAAGAGCTGCAGGTACATATGGGGGGGTGGGGGGAGAGGAGAATGGAAAAACATATTTTCCTACCCTTGGAAACAAAGTTTTTGGTAAAAATCTGACCCTCCAGCACTTGCTGCCCCAAAGCCATCACTTTGCCGTGGCCAGGAAGGGTGGTGGGAGCTCACCGGCTCCCTGGGAAGGGACATTGATCTCCTCGTCGCATTAAACACCGTGCCCATGCTCACCATGTTGAATTAGTGCCGGTAGATTTCTCTGACTAGAACATGTTAGAAATCACAGTTGGGTTACAAGAATCAATTAGGGCCAGATGAGGGTGCAGAGAAGTTAAACAATTTGCCTTATTGTAGGATTCGGCGCTCCGGCAAAGGGTTCTTTACATTTTCATTTAGATTTAAAAATCACTCGAGTGCACCCTCTGTATAATTCAATCGAGGGACAGAAAGGAAACTACCAAGCGGGTAAGAGATATATTGTTCTTCTCCAGAAGATAAAAGTGGAAAAAGAAAAAAAAAAGAGAGGATTAGAGCACAGATCCTCAGCAGGGGAAATCTGCACAGGGGATGCGGCACCAGCAGCATCTCCGTAATCCAGAGAAGCCAAAAGCATTTCCTCTCCCATCAGCCCCGACTCCACTCGGCCATCTGGATATATTTACAACTCTGTATATAAATGAAAATGCAAATATGGAGCCCACTCTTCCCAGATGGTCATTATGTACAGACCAGAAAAGTCCCAAACCGGACTCGGCAGCAGATGGGGGTACCTGGATCCAGGGTCCTGGTGCCAGTCTGGCCGCATTGGTCCTGCTCGAGGAGGCAGGGGAAGGTGACCTGTCTCCGTGCATGATGTTCTTCTCCAAGAAGATGCAGGAACACCAGCAGTGTAGGGAGGGATGAAGAGGTGACCCCAATCCTGCCAGCAGAGCAGCCACAGGAGCAAACAAAGGCCACTCTTAGGAGGAGCCATTTTATACTGAGCATCATGGGAAGGAATAGTGATTGATCCATTTGGGTCACCTGGACCATCCTCTGCTCTCCATAAGCACAGCTGCTCCCCCTCACATTGGGATTGCCAGACTGGCAGCAGCTGGGGGTGTCCTGAGCTGTCTCAGGATAGCACAGAAAATTGTTATCCTGGTGCTCTCAAACCAGGACAGGTGGGAATTCAAGCCAGACATTTTGCAGGATGGGGGTTTATGATGTCGAGCCACCACCACATCCCCAGCCAGAACGGGAAGCCAGTCACCTTCCCATCGACAGGACAAGGACCCGTGTGGACCAACTCCCAGCAGAGCTGGGAAGGGGTAATGAGACCTAGCCAAGGTTAGTCAGGGGAAAAAACTGCTCGCTAATATGCAGCGCACCTCCACCGCTGCAATAAAGCTGAGATTGAATTGCAGAACGTGGCTGCGGGTCTTGTTTCTATACGTTTCAATGTTGTGCTCCAACAGGTCGGAATATTGTTAGCAATTCTGTCTGCGGAGGAGACATTGCTGAGCTGGGGAAAACATGTGGCAAATTTCTTTCTGCGCTCATCCCGGATCAGGGGAAAGGCATTTGATTATATAGGCTTGAGGGTTATTTGCATTATGGGATTCCCAACATTCCTCCTGAAATGGTTCGGAGCGTTATGTAAACCAGCCAGAGGGGAAGCTTTCCACAAACATCTCAGCTCAAACCATGGAGATGTGGAGATGCCACTTCTCCAGTTACCTTGTGCGTCTTTTGCCATCAACTGCAAAGGAAATCCAGCCTTTACATGGGATCCTGGAGTCGTTGCGTTAGAAGAAGGAAAAGGGCAAAGATCCTCTTCAATTTTCCATCTGTGTGCATGGGCTGATGTGATGTGCTCGCTTCAGACAAAAGGAAAGGTTAAACACAGCCCTCATCAGAGGGGGAGCCGGAAGGCTTCAAGCCATGATCTGTAAAGGAATCTGCGAGCTGGGCACCCAAAGCCCACTGAAAGTCAGAGGGTGATGAACATCTAAGCCCACAAAGCTGCTCTGAACCATCTAAATGGAAATAAGCCCCAGTGCTTTCATGCCTGGGCTTGATATCTCCAAAAGAGTGGCACAAGCAGAGGGAGAAGTGCTTGGGATCCATCGCGCTGCTCTCCTCCCCTATGGGCAATGTGAAGGCAGAACAAGGCTGGCAGGGATCAGCAGCAGGAACAGCAGCACTGGAGGGTAGGAAAGGGATGGAAAAGGAGACTCTGTGCCTCAGACAGCTCCCCCTTTTCCAGAGCCCAGCTTGGAGTTGCACCTACTCAGCATCACTCAAGATGCTCAACTCCATTAACATTTCCCTTTCCACCTCTCCTCGCCTCTTCCATGCACGAGACAAGACCAGGACTGTGAAGCAGCACAACTTCTCCACGAGAAGTCCTTTTCCTGGTCATGGACAACCCTTCCTGAGAAGCAGGGAATCATTTAACACAAAATCTCAGAACACATGGCACTGTTTAAAGCAAGAGGAACATCACCTAGAGACACCTCTCCACCTGGTTTTTAGAAACAACTTCATCTCTGTTGCGTGTTGACAGTTACCAGGCTGCTCCCAAGTTTGCTCCATCGGAACGTCCACATCTCCCTTCAGATACACCCTGATTAATTTTGCTTCATTTATTATTTAAGCCCGGTACCTTCATGTAATATTGAAGACCTGACTCATTCTTTATTATTAAGCCCTGCCATGCACCCGAGGAGGCTCCACGATCTCCACAGCCTTCGATCCGCTAGAAGAGAACAAACTCATCTCAATCCCTGGGTAAATATGAGGGATTGCTGGAGGGATGCTGTCAGCATCCTGCTCCCTCTTCCCTCGGCTGCCGTACCGCCTCGCCACAGAAAACACTCTTAAAGGCTAATTCACTTCCCAACATCTGCACGGCTCATTTGCTGCTCTCCCCTCTTCCCCCTCCACTTCTCCGCAGCTGGCATTGAAGTCGGTCGGCTCCCAGTAATCCCTGTTCACGGATATAAATGGAGCGAGCCGGGAGCTGCCACTACAGCCAATTAGCCCCCGGCTGAGGGCGGCTCTGCTATCAAGGCCATGTGGAAATCCCACTCACCCACATGGGAATCCCACTCGCCCACGCAGGAATCCCACTCACCCACTCGGGAATCCAGCCCCCCATGGGGGCCAAGCCGACAGACAAGGCGGGGAATGCAGTGTTGATGGAGCCTCTCATTTTGGATGCTTTCAGGGTGGTGATGGGGCACCTATGGTGGTTTTTCTCCCCTGACCAGAGTCTCGGTTGGCTCCCATCATTTTCAGCCTAACCTTGCATTTCTTTCCCATCCCTGACCCGTTTCAGGGGCAGAAAGAGCCTTTTGGAGATGGAAAGACTGTGGCATCATCCAGGACACACCAACCCCACTCCCACCTGGTTTTCTCCATGCAGAGGGACTGCAGACAGTCTCAAAGGAGAGCATCCCAAGCTTCCCTTCCCAGGACTGGTGCTCACCAGCTTAAAAGCTGGGTGATCCAACTGTGCCTAGGCTCAGGAGGAATTTACATCTGAATTTCACAGCTTGGGTCCAACCCTGTAACGAGCTGAACGGAAACAGAAAATGTAGTGAATGATTCCCTCTTTTGAGCATGGATCTACACCCTGAGATGAAATTCGGTGGCTAAAATTCATCCCTACTTCAAAGGCACCAGCACAAGTCAAAGGCAATAAACCCAGTAATGGGAGAGAATGAAAATATTTCAATAGCAAAAGACCAGGCCTCCCATTTCTACGGCTCTCTGAGTATTTTGAAACATAACGGAGCACACAGTCAACTACAGG
This sequence comes from Aegotheles bennettii, assembly GCA_013398125.1. Classification (NCBI taxonomy): domain Eukaryota; kingdom Metazoa; phylum Chordata; class Aves; order Caprimulgiformes; family Aegothelidae; genus Aegotheles; species Aegotheles bennettii. Next base: position 27,879 of record VZRW01001186.1, on the reverse strand, counting down.
TCACAAAAGCAGTCAAGTTCATGTCTTGAAAACAATCCCAGCTGATGGGAAGGGAATTTTGGGGTGCTACTGCTACTCACAGCCACACTTATGCAAAACCCCAAGAGAGCACCTTGGACACTCAGGGCTCACTACAGCCCTTTCCAAGGCAGAACCTTCTGCAGCTTCACGTTCAAACCTCCCACCAGAGCTGACCAAGAGCAACAGCCAACCCCAAGCATAGAACAGTTTGGGTTGGAAAGGACCTTTAAACCACCCTTGAAACGAGCACCTTTGACTTAGATGACTTTTTAGGGTGCACCAAATCACCCTCTTGAGAGATCAAATGGCCACCAAGACATTCACCAGCTCCCAGGAGATGTTCAGCTGACAAATACAAGCCGACCTTGCCTCCTGGTGCTTTGGGAAGGGGAGCCTTGCTGTTGGAGCCCAGCCCATTCCGCACGAGCTCACACCAAATCCGACAAGGAGCAAATTACACATCTGTAAATATCAAAGGCAAGTTGTTTTGCGAGGAGTTCAGCATCTTGGGTTTGGGTTTTCTTTTTTCTCCCCCCTTCTTTTTTAAGCTTTGTCAATACCAACTGTGCTTTTCTTCCTGGAAACTGTATAATGAGGAGAGAAACTGTTTACTTTTCTCTTTAAAGGGATGAAGTATTTCTCACCGATATTTTACATCTCCGTAAAAATGATTTATGGGATTGAGTGGACGGGTCACACGATGCCCTTTGCCTGCTCAAGGGAAGGGGAGGGGGGCGAAAAGGTCACTCCAGGGTGAGATTTCAAGAGCTTCTTTGCTTCTCAAAGGCTTTTACATGAAATGCCATTCCCCTGCGTTTTTGGCAGCGGAAAAGAGAATGGGACTCCAGCACCAGTCAGCATGGGTTCATCTCAAAAAAAAAGACTGTGTAAGAGAAATATAATTGCATTTGTTACAGGACTAAGGCAGGCAGACAGAAGGAAGGCAATGGATGTGGTTTGCTTTGGTGTCAGCTAATGCTTTGGAGTGGGTACAGGCGAGGCAGCCCCAGCAAGGAGAGCTGGGGGCAGTGACAAATATACCCAGCATGGCTCTACCGTGCTGTTACAGCTAAAAACTAATAGAGATAAGATGACACATGCACACCCAGTAAAAGGCAGATCAGATCTCATAGCAAGTATCAAGTACAGTGGTTTTTCTAACCTGTGATGGAAAGGCAGCCAAGTTCTAGAGAGGAGCCAAAGGAAGCCATGAGCATCGCAATGGGGGAAAGAGGAAGGTTCTTTGCTGGATAACATGAGAGGGAAGGCTGGAAGATACCAAGTGAGGGTCCACAGCTGACCCCCAGGACTGAGGAGCATCTATGTACCTCTCTTCCTCCACCTCTGCTTTACCTTCTGCCTACTCCAAAAGAAAACAGCATATCTCATTGGCCACAGAAGCCAGAGATGGCTGGAAGGAATAGATTTCCTCCCTTCTTTTTTCTCCTTTTTCTTTCTTGGATTTATGACAGAGAGCTGAAAACCAAGAGCCTCTATTCCTGGAAGAGCGGCGCTGGCTGGGAAGCCCTGCGGCTGGCAGATGCACGAGGCAATTAACCCCCATGCAGGCAGAGAGGGAAGAAAAGGGGCTGCTGCAAAATGCATGGCGAAGGGAAGCAGAGCCCAGGTCCCCCACATCCCCCACTCACTGCCATGGGGCACAGCCAGCCAGGGGACTGGGGACATTATCTCCCCCAGAAAACAACACCGAGGGCTGTAGGAGCTGCTGTATGATCTGGGGCTTGGATCATCCCAAGTATTTAGGCAGTCAAATATCTTGCAGGTCCTGAGCCCCTCGGAGCCTTCTCATGCCTGGATCCGTGTTCCCGTACCACGATGCCAACCGAAGCCCCACAGCACCTAGCAAGATCAGCCACTAATTAAACCATTCCCTCGACAGCTTGCAAGTTAGTTATGGCTCATTATCCTCACTTAACCGACTGGAGAAACTGAGGAAGGAGAGAGATTAAAGGATTTGCTAAATCTCCGGCAGCAGTCAGTGGCAGAGGCAAACCCGGATCTCATAAACATTCCAAATCCCCCACCTCGGGGCTCCCAGTCCCACACATGGCTCCACTCGCTGTTTCCACCACCCGCTATCGCTTATGAAGTGCTGAGCACGTGCAAGAAGCAAAGCCTGGAGAGCACCTTGCTCAAGAGCTCACGGCTGAAGGGCAAGTATGAAATGGAGATGATGCTGAAAGCCACAGGACCATAAAACCTGCTTCTCCAAACACACAGCCCGCAGGAGAGGTCACCCAGCCCAAACCGCTGCACTTGACCACAGCGCTTAAAACAAACCTGGTGCCCTTTTAGTGCCCTCCCAGCTGCTGGAGGCATCTTGGAGGAGCCAAAACCAGCCCAAATTTTCTCCAAGCAAGCCAATAAATCAGCCATGGGAAGGGCCCTGGGGAAAGGCTGCAAAGCTCAGCAAGGGAGAGGATGCTGGGAAGGAGGAGGGCTTGGGGGAGAGAAGGAGCGAGGAGTTTAAAGGGAATAAAGGAGATGGGAGAGTGGAGGAAGGAAAGGGAGCTTTAGAAAAGAAGAGATTGACAGAGCGAAACAAAGATGGAGGAGAGGCACGGAGAGGAGGGAGAGACAAAAATAAAGGAGAAAAGCAGAAGGAGGAGGTAGCGGGGGGATAGAGGAGGTGGCGAGCCAAGGAGAATTAAAACAGTGACAGCAATTTAGCAGCAGAGTTTTATCTTCGAGTTTAACGGGGAAAAGCACCCCCCTGCTAAAGGAGGGTGGGTTCCTCTCTCCATCTCCCTCTGCAGCACAGCCACTGAGAAAGGAATCAGCAGAATCGGGTCCTTCCCCTCCTCCCAGCAGTGTTAATGTTCATTAAAGATGGGCTATTGCCTGCTCCCCCCTCCCTGTTCCTCTGCTGGATTAGATCCTCATCTCCCCCTCAACGACAGTTTGGTTGTTTTTATTATTCTTGATGATGAACTCCGGCAGTTCCTGCTCCCTCGGCAGAAAATCCCTGTTTCCCACATCCTGCCCTGCCACAGGGAAGGATCTTTATTTCCAAAGGGAAAAAAAAAGAGCACATTTCAAGTGCAGGTTTTTTTGAACTCTCCTTGTCCGTTTCCTTGGGTTCTGTTTGTTATTTTGCTTAGTTTACAAACAAACAGGATTTGCTGTGACGCAGTAACTTCCACCTCCCAAGGAAAATCAAAAGCCCAGCAGAGCAGGTGGGGAGCAGAAGGGGGATGTCCATCCCCCTCCTGCAGAGCAGCTCGGTGCCTCCATCCACCCCATCCCTCCACTTATCATGCCCTGAGGTTTGCAAGCCAGGTAAACAAAGCTGGCAAGTGGAAAGCATGGATTAGACCTTAGGTCTGAGACTCCCTTTTGCCTCCATGGTTTTATCTGGGAGGAGAAACTTGCCTTGCCATGAAGAGCACATGCCTGTGCCTTGCCATGGAGAGCACATCTGCTGAAGAACAGAGGGTTCCTGTAAAACCCAGCTTATGGACACCAAAGAGTAAAAGCTCATGGAGATGCCATCAAAGGAATGGAAGGAAATGTTCATGTCCAGCTCTGCTGGGTGCCCTGATGACATCTCTGGTGCCTTGACAAAGCGCTGCTCACACAAAGATGTACTGCTGAGGAAGAGGAGCTCTGTGCCAGCAGGCACTGCTGCCCAGTGGCATGGCTTTGGGGTGGTGGTGGGATGCTGACCCACACAGAGACCTGGCGGACAGGTTGTTGGGGCATTCTCAGCCCTGGATGCGGCAGCACGCAGCTGTGAGCTCTGCCCAAGCTGACACTGAGAGCGCATTTATGGGTGCACAAGGACTGTCAGCATCACACACAGCCCAACTGCAAGAGAGCTCGCCTGGACAGAGATATGGAGACACAGAAAGCACCAAGAAAGCAAACCCAAACAGGATCGATATCTCCCGACAAGGGCTTCCTTCCTAAAAGCCTTAAACCCCACGGCCCTCCCTTAGGCAGCATCTCGCCACAGACACAAAGCAGTGATTTGAGGACAGAGATGGTGCCTTTCACCACTTGACCTCCCCCATATCTCGGCAAGGCTGCCGAGCAGAACTGCAAAGCAAGAAGATCCCTCCGGAGATGGGAAATCAGGGGCATCCAGTTTGTCTCCGTAACGGTATCGGGCAGCGCTGGCGCTGGAAGCGTCGCTCCTCAGAGCTTCACTTTGCAAATAAATAGCTCTGAATTGCAGCCAGAAGCAACGGGATCTTTCAAAGACATTATCTGGAAGCAGTCAGTAGAATGCACCTAAAGTCTCATTAATCATCCCGCCGCTTACAGTACTTCTTAATGGCTTTTATGGTTTATCCTTTGAACGCCAACAAAGAGTGTGATTTCTCCTGGCTTATTCTATTAAACAGAAATCGATATCTAATACAAATGTGCCGACGGTGGGATATTTGGAAAGGCCGAGGAGGCACCTGTCGGGCCTTTTCTCCTCTCCTCTTTGGTGTGGGCAGCACGAGACGCAGGCTCTCAGAGGGGCAGGGAGCTGCTGATCGCGGCTCCTCGCTGGGCAAAGCCAGTCCTGATCATGAGAGGGCTGCAATGCCCCTAGGAGGGGGGTGGGGGCTTGCATGGAAGCTCTGAAACCACGTATGGTGACATCTTTTCCCCTGCACTCAAAACCAATGAGGCAAGAGCTACGAATGTGCAGGAGAGAGGAAATCAAAACTGAAGAGGGGCAGGAGCGGGGTAGGGAGGTTTTCATCTCTCCTTCCTATAGGGGCTCTTGTGAATTTGAGTGATGGTCACAAGGCAGCTGAATCAACACTAGGCACAGGTATAAATAAGCTGCTAGGAGGACAGTCTCAGGAGCTGAAGGTTGTTATTAATTTCTGCAGCTTGAGAGGCAGGCAAGAGAGAGGAGGCTTCACTCCTTTTTGGTCCCCTGGAAATGGGACAAGAGGGTGGAAAAGGAGAGGGGTAAGGGGGGATTTGTTTTGCTGAATTAGCTGGGCAATGCAGGCAGCTTTAGGACAGGAATGATCCTTTACCAGTGATGCTTTTCAGCCCAGCTCATGCCTTATTGTGGTCCCAACCCAAGGCTAGCTGGGGCCCCAACCCACCACCCCAAAGGAGCCAGGAGAGGAAGAGCAGCCACCAAACTGCAGCTTTGGGGTTCAGGCTGCATTACACAGGGCTGGCTCCTACACAAAGAACAGGACCCAAAACAGCTATGAAGAACAGCGTTAACCACCTCAGAAACCAGTTCCAAGATTGTAATAGAAAATGAAATTTGTATTTGTTAAAAACCACTTAGAAGGTTTGGAGCTCTCTTTTTATACCCAGCTCAGAAACACGCTGCTAAGTAATTTGCAATTTGCCAGGTTTAAACAGTTAAGAAAATCCTTCCTGAAAACACCAGAGGCAAATCACATCACTCCAGAAACGAGCTCCTTCATCCAGAGTCTTCAACACTACCAACCACCTACCTCATTGTGCCAGAGGAGGAACAATGTTCAACACACCCTACCATCACTTTAATGCACTTCTGATGACCCAGAGCACGTGGGAATAACAGCGAGGGGGTGGGGGCACATCCCTTTGGTGCCACTGCCCTCTGAAGCTGACACTCAGAGATCTCCATCCTTGCACGTCCCAGCCCTGACCCATCTGTGCACCTCTGCGAGCAGAAGTGAGCAGACTCAAGAGCCAACAAAATCCCCCCGCCGCACTTGCTGCCAGCTCCAAATGCTTCTCCAGCCCAAAGGTGCCAGCAAAAGGATCCAGAGGAGCTCAGAGATGGAAGGGGCAAAAGATGGGGAAAGCCCCAGCCCAGGCAGCACACACTTGAAGTATAGAAATATAGAATCACTATGGTTGGAAGGGACCTCCAGGGTCATCAAGTCCAACCTTTATCCCATCATATTCCTAACCATTGGACCATTAGACCATGGCACTCCCACCAGCCCCCCACATTGCTACTGGTGGCACCCTCCTGCAGCACCCTCCAGCTTTATTTAGCACAGCTGATTGTGCTCACTGCCTTCTCCCCCTTCAGAAAGTTTCTCTTTGGGAATAAAAAAAAGTAAAAAATAAAAGGAGCTGAATGGTGACGGATGCTCGAGGCACTTAGCTACACTTAGCAACCCCGAGCCTGCCAGAAACATCCTCGCACAAGTGACGCTTCCAGAATTAACTCCCAGCTCTCAGTGTGCTTGAAAAGGAGAGAAGGAGAGGAGCACGCTGGGTCCCCTCCATGGCACACAGAGCTGGTGGTTACCCCAAGTGAGACAGCGAGGGGCTGGGCTGGGCAGGGGCTGCCCCATGTCAGCTGTGGGGAGAGGAGAGAGGGATCACCCGCTCGCCAACCTCCAAACCAATAAAGGGAGGCAACGAAAAGAAAATGTCATTTCTCTGGTAATGCAACTAAAGGTCACTTCATTTTTATTTTTTTTCCATCTTTCCCAGGGAAGGGTGTCTCCAGTTTAAATAATGGAAGCTGTCGGGATCTTTCTTGTGTCTATCTGGACCTTTTATATTTATTTATTTCATTGGCTCCCACTCTGCCAGCCCATCCATCACCCATCTGCATCACCAACGTCCTTCCAGGGACAATCCCACCACCCCAGCTCCGAGGCAGAGCTCCCCTGCCAAAGCAAACATCTCCAACATCTCTCCTCCCAGACCGAAACGTCTTTTAATAATTTAAAGCTTTATGAGTCCTCGTGGTTGCGTGGTAAATTATTCACGAGTTTCACAATGCCAACACCATCGCCCACCGGTGTGCGGAGCAGGTGCACCTACACGGGGAGAGAGGCTCGTTACAACTCCTGAGATGCTAAATCACCTCGGAGGGAAGGGATGAAAGACGGAGGAGGGAGGATGCCAGCCTCGAAAATCACATCCTCTGCTATTTTGCTCGGATAGATAAACGCTCCCGGAGAGTTTCACGGGGCATGTGATGACAGGAGACGTTTTTGTGGTACACAGGTGTGAAGAAAGGGAGATAGGAGGGAGAATAAAACCTGATAACGCTTCACTGAGGCCCCAGCAGCAGAGGCAGGTGCCTTGCTCTGCCCAGCTGCACGGAGCTGAGGGGAGCAGAAGGAAAATGCCGAGCCGGCTCAGATTCCAACTGGGATCTCACCCTGTAGCAGGAGAAAGCTCCAGCAGCCACTCAGCTCTGCTCCTCTACCAGACAGGTACTGCACTCGCGTCAGCTCATCACTTGGGTCTCAAAGCTTGGGTGTGCGATGCTGCTGCTGACAGCCTGCGACGGGGCTGGCAGGGAGCAGCCAGATGCATTCGTGCCAGCCAAAGATGGATTATTTCTCAGGAGACGATCGGAGCACCGACGAGACATGTCTGTCAGCCCAAAAAAGCCCCTCTGCTAAAGAAGGTGCTGTCTGATAAAGCTGAGGGCAAAACCTCCTCCCTTGAGCCCAGCCTAAACAAAAGCAGAGCTTTGCAGTACAGGGGATCAATCCTGAATGACATGAAAATTAGAGGGATGATTCATTATTATTATTATTATTATTGTTATTATTTATTATTAACTCCAAGATCAGGAGTTTGATTCCTCCTGAGCTCAGGCCAGTTCATCTCATGGAGCCTGTCTACAAGAGGATCTAACTGGGAGTTTCTGGGGGCTTATTTGGCTGACTGCATCCCACTGGGAGATCCTTGGGATGCCCTGGAAAGGGGAATGGTGATGATAGCTCAACACCGAGCCCCTGTGGGGCTTTTGTAACATCCCCAGGGTCAGTGCTGCTGCTGAGCACTGCCTCACTCCCCACCTCACAGGGAG
>VZRW01001186.1:0-20077 GCA_013398125.1 Aegotheles bennettii | reverse complement strand
ATACCCTCCAGCTTTGCCATGAGGATGCAGAGGAGAGACGATGCTCAGGGGTGAGGTGGGATTTATCACCCGAGACATTGGGAAGAAAAGCCAGTCCAAACTCAGCTGAGCACAGAGGTTTTGCCTCTGCCTGGGCTAGCGAGGGACACGACCTTTCTGAAAACTCTGGTTATTTATTTTGATAATCCTTTTGTTGGGATAAACGCTTTGCTCTCACCAGGGCCCCAAGGTCAAGGGAGTTAATGAGGAGAGGAGAAAGGCCAAGTGAATGGGATTTGTCCTTTGCAACTGAATGCATTAGTGGAGGAGAGGTGAAATGAGGGGACTGGACTCTCTCTCCTCTGCTTTTTCCTTGAAAAAGGCCAACAACAGCAACACACAACAGCAAAACAAGCCTCTCTGTCCATCTCCTCCTTACTCCTTTCTCTTATTCCCATTACTCACAGCTCTCCTTCCATCTTCCCTAGTTAACAGCATCACCTCCATACTCCACCCCATCATGCACAACCCATGACATGATGGGAAGAGAAAGAAGACTCATGTGCACGCACCAGGTCCTCAAGCAAAACACCCCCAAGCACCATCCTGCTCCATCCAAGAACCCCACATCCTTTCACAGACCCTAACACTGAGGCTTACAACTGCCCTTCGAGCAGAGCAAAGGGATGGAGGGGAAGCTGCCTACATCTCCCTGCTCAGATGCAGCCATTTTGGTGCAGAGATCTGCAAGAAGAATATTAAGCTTGGTCTGAATGCAGCAACCTCGCTCAAGATTTATGAAGGATGAAGGAAGGAAGATTCTGAGGCAAAGCATCATCTCAAAAATAACTGCCGAGTCCTAGCGGGTATAAAAGATCTGTCCATAAACCAGTTTGTCATCACCAGTCAATAAAAATGCAAGCGAGGGGAGGAGGAGGCGATAGCCAGGGTCCCTCCACGTCACACCCAGGCGATGCTGACTGGACCTCCTGCACACACAGGTGCAGCACTTCTCCAGGCTTCCTCTGAACACCCATCTCCTGCCCCAGAGTCTCCAGGTGAGCATGGTTACACCCAGTTCAACACGTGGAGCAGCAGTCTAGGAGGCACACAGCAGCCTGATGCCCAGGCAGGACCAGGGCATTTAGGGGAAAAGGATGGAGTCATACCCACAAAAACCAGCTGGGGAGTGGGGTCAGCACCAAACCAGCATGCTGGTACCTACCAGGCATCCAGAAGGACCTCATTTTTCCCTGATCATCTAACAATAACACTTCAGCTGCCTTGTGGGATGCAGAGGAGAGGAGGATCTGGTGGCACGTGGGGTGAACCGCCTGCCCGACCCCCCGGGACCCTCCCAGCTGCAGGCAGCAGACAGGCAGTGATGTCCAAGAGCATCTTTGATGAGGTGCACCGAGCTGAAGGCACTTGGGAAGCAGATGACTATGTTGCTGTGATAAAGTCTGTCTTTAAAGGAGGTTGGTGGCTTTTCTTTCTTTTCTGTGGTTTTTTTCGAGGCTTCCCAATACAATGAAAAATACCCCAGTTGGTAAAAGATGAAGGAAACTTCTCTCATCACTTTTCCTATCACAGGCAGCCCCGATGCTCCTAGCAACTTCTACCTGCCAGCCCTGGGAAACCTTCACATTTGATTTCCCCATATCACACATTCAAAGAGGGGCAGCCCTGGGAGAGCAGGGAGGCAATGCCAGTGCAGCCGCCAAGGCCTGACAGCAGCAGAGAGGGAAGAGCCAAGGCTGGAAAGGATCTGTCAGAGTTATCCAGGCTCTCATCCAGCTGGGGCAGGCCTGTTTCTTTGCTGTATTCTCCAGTGCTCTATCAAGTCAAGTTTTAAATAGCCCAGATGATGGAGCGGTCTGTAGAGGCTTCAAGATCTCTTGGACAGGAGGATTTCTTCCCCTACAAAATCATTTATTCCCTAATGGTACATCTCAACTCAGCTTTTGCCCACTTCCAGCCTCTCCTCACCTTCCAACCTGATGGTCCATATTCCTCCACCTCCATTCTCCTGCAGCACCCTTCAGCAAACACCCATCAAGCTGCAGGAACCATCCCCGGCACGGCCAAGCCAGCCTGAGCCAGGAGACCCAGGGAACAGCAGTGGCCTGGGGAGATTGAACCCTTTCCTCCCAATCCCCAGCCATAAAGCAAATTATTTGGGTTCCTTCCCCTCTATAACCTTCCAACAAAGGGGAACACGCTGAGATATTACTCGGGTTGATTTAGAGCCACCAAGAGAGGTGTGTGACCAAGCACAGTGGCCAGGCGCTTGCTTGTTATCCCTCTCCCTTTTGTTTTCTTTTAACCTTCTGCCTGAGAAAAGCCTCGCCATCCCTTCTCATTACTAATCATTCGTATCAGCCTCCCAGGAAGCACTCTGGGGCCACTTGGCTATTAACAGGACACTAAACGCAAGGCGGAGGAGGATGTATTAATATCTAATAAGAGTGATAGATGATGTGAACCGTTCAGGCACTCCAACTCAGGTACTCGTGTCAGGTACTGGAGCTAATTTAAAATAATAATAATAACAACAATAATAACAACAGCAGCAGCTGCCTTCATTTTCCAAGTCAATTGATTCCTCAGCAGGAATGCCATCTTGACAGATTTATTTTGATCGAATTGTCTAATTGAATACAGTTCTTGTTTCCCTTCACTTTGTGACCTTTCACGCCTGTGAAATAAATGCAATTTGGAGAATTATTCCTCAGCAGCAAACGCAGCTCCTCCAGGCCTGGGCGACTGCTTTGGCTCTCCAACTTGCCAACAAAACACTACCAAAAGAGGCACCCAGTCCTTGGGTGCTGCACCAAGTATTTCTTTTCCACTTTCACGTTAAAAAAAAACATTAAATAAAGATAAAAATATGGGAGGTTTGCAAGAAGCACAACCAAATGTACTTGGTGTTTGGGTAGATTTTATCTTCTGTCTATTCAGGTCTTCAGTTTTGCTCCCAGTTCTGTGATGCTACTGGAACAAGATGTACCATCCCTTTCCTTCACCCAGCAGAGACACGGGCTTCAATCACCAGCAGCTCCTTCATCCAGCTTCACCTCCTTCCCAGTCCCTCCCAGGCACGTCCCCAGCTCCCACCTGGGATGCTCCAGTGTGCCAGAAGCGAGGCGGCGCTTCCCATAAATTTCACAAGAATGAGTATCAAAAATTAAAAATACCTAAGCCGTGCCCCTCGCAGACAAACACGCTGTCTGGGCGCCCAGAGAGGTCCTGGGGAGAGGAGTTGCAGCTGAATCTTTTATAATAATATCAATCAATATTAAAAATGTATGGCCTCCTCAATTTTTAAAGCGTCTTAAATTAATCTTTAAACACAACTATTTTGCTTAAACCAAAGGCTTTCAGTAGCCTGAGAATGGTATTTCCAGCTGTTCCCCCGGGTTCGTGCCAGGTATCTAGAAAAGGTCTAATAAGTAAGTAAATAGTATACATCTACCACAATTCCCCAGAAGCACAAAAGGGGGGAAAAAGCAGAATTTCCTACTAAATTCATTATTGACTTAGCCGCAAAAATGTCTTTATCCATGCAGTTTACTCTTCAACAATAGTAAAAGAGCTAAATCTGCTGGGTTTAGGCTGGTTTTAGGCACTGGAACGGGGTGCCCAGGGAGGTGGTGGAGTCCCTGTCTCTGGGGGTGTTCAAAAAATGGGTTGATGAGGCACCTGAAGCCATGGTCTAATGGTTAGGAATATGATGGGATAAAGGTTGGACTTGATGACCCTGGAGGTCCCTTCCAAACATAATGATTCTATGATTCTATGGATAACGGCTCTGAATACTCAGGCAGTGCAGAAGGGAGGGATGGGGGCAAAAGGAGATGATGGGGGGCAAAAGGAGATGATGGGGGGCAAAAGGAGATGATGGGAATGCAGCAAAGTTGGAGTGAACGCACCTGATCCTCCCTGACGTGTGCCCAGGAAAAATTCCAACCCAGGAAAAATTGCCCCATGGGCTGCCCCGTGGCTGACAGCATCACCAGAGCTTCCCGGGCGTGGGAAACACCCCACAGCCAAGCAGTGAGCTTCCCCACGACAGTGTCTCTAACATATCCAGGGGACTGTGGCATTTCTGACAGCAAGACTTCTGCCTCACTTGCCATTTAATGTTAAGAGGCTTGTACAGTCAGCAGCGTTTAAAGAGTAATGACTGTTTTCATGGTAAATGCTCTGTTAAATAACCCAGGATTATTGTGTTGTGTTATTGCATATATAAAATGGCATTTCAAAAAATAATAATTGTTTTAGAGCTAATTGATGTTTTTAACTGGCTCCGTGCGTGGAATTTTTATTTGATGGAGGGACGGGCTGCTTGTTGGGAAGACAGCAAGAAGCAGGGAGGCTTCGACCTGGCTCTGCCTGGTTTTTGTCAGGATCAGCTGCTACTTCTAACCAAGCAACAGAGGAAGTTCAAACCATCTTCTCTAAAATGCAACAGGGAAGGAGCTAGGCCAGGGCAAAAATCCCACCGCAGGCACCTCTGCACCCCAAACCTGGGTGTCCACCTCGGCCACGCATGGTCAGTGAGACACCAGAGTCCTCCTGCCAGCGGCACCCACACAGCACCCACACCTCCGTCCTTGGCACCTGCTCTGCAGATTCCCTGCTCTCAAACCCCCCAGCTCTGCTCGGTTCTCCATGGGGTGGCACTTGAGAGCCACTGAAGACTCCCCGGGGGATGACAGGTCCCCCTCCCCTGTCCCCAAGTGTTATTTCTGCAGACAGCCGAGGAGAACCGCCCCGGTGCTCACTGCAGAGGGCTGATGAATCACCGGTGAGCAATCCTGCTGCCGCAGTTTAACCGTGAGCATTCCAGAAGGGATTTGGCTCCTTCCCTTCACCCACCTCCCGCAGGGCCACCCTTGTCACCACGTCCCTAGGGGCACAGCCTTGGGACCAGACAGAGCCACCACCATCATCTCAGGGAACCTCCCGCTCATCACACGGTTATTTTGGCATCTCCAGCATCTCCCCTGCCGAGCTCTGGAGAAATTGAGCCCCCACAAGGCTGCTGAGAGCCCAAACTCCCTGTTTATGCCCCTTGCAGTCCGCAGGCATTCCAGTCTGCAATCAAAGAGCGGAGAAGTACTCTTGGCTTTCAAACCTGGAGCCTTTGAGCTGCTCTGACAGCAGCAGCCTCGCTGACCCTTGTCTGGAGGCTGCACTCGAGCAGTCAGAAACACCGGCAGAGTCCTGAAGCTTTACAGAGGGAGTGACTTTGGGGATGTGGAGTTAATCACACGAGCCAGCATCTCGGAGTTGCTGGAAGGGAGCGAGGCCATCAGAGCACAGTTAAAAGTCTCAACCATCTCCTAAGATCTCTGCACCCAGACACGAGATCATCTCAGATCACAGGGCAGGAGCAGAGGGTTGGTAGGCAGCCCCCAGAGAGGACCTGCTGGGTCACCAGGTCTCATCCCTTGCACTCAGGCAGCAGATCCATCCAGAAGGGTCCACAGCATCTTTGCCCCATGTACCAGCACACCACAAACCACCTCACAGCAGCTCACAACAAAGCAGAGACCCGTAGTGCTGAGGCCAAAAGCCACCAGCTCTGAACCACCACAAGAAAGGGGAGGAGATGAAAGGTCCAGGACCCTCACAGCAGCAGGGAACGGGGACAAGGGGAACGTTTAAGTGAAGTGTGCAGTGAGGTTTGCAGATGGGCAGGGAGGAAAGCTGCCCCCTCCTCCAGCGTGTGGAGGATTCCACAGAAATAATTGGACTGTGGAATCTAAGGAAAGATTGCCAGATCAGGAGGGTTCACAACAAGTCTGCTGGTTTGAAGCTGCTCCTCACCCTTAGACATCACTCCTACGCCTGTGTCTCTGCCAAGTCACTGGGTGGACCCCAGAGCCAGCAACTTCAGGGCTGGCCAAACTCACCCATTGCTGCCCTGCAATAGGAGATGCCACCTTCTGCTGCAGCCCTTGCCAGCTCCCAAAGACAAGTTTGACCTGATAGTCTAGGAGACTGCACCCTGCCTGAGGATTCAAGGAGAGGTGACCAGAGCAGTCTCCTTTCTTAGCATCACGCCATGCACCGTACACATCCCAGGATGTGACAGCAGCTGCACAGCCCATGAGACGATGGCAAAATCCATCTCTGTGCACTCCAACAGGACGAGCAATATCACTGGCTGAACACACAGACTCTATAAAACAAGATACAGAGGTGAGATCCTTGGCTCAAAACCTTCCCACCCTCATTTTCTGCCCACCCCATCCCTTGCAAAAGCCAGAACATCCTGTCCCCAGCTCCTCTCAAAGATAGGACAACTCTCCAGTTGCCTCTTTCCCTCTTCAGAGGGAGCTTTTCCAGGTCCTGAGGATCTGTCTCAACCCTCTCCCTTCCTCGGAGGCATCAGGATCCCAGGAGGCCACTGCCCTAATGGGTTACATCTCATTACTGCAACCGCAATGTCAAACACTCTCTCTCTCCCTTCAGCATCTGTCTCCACGGTATCTAAGTGCCTCAGATGACTAGAAAAGTCCCTTTGTGTGTTTTCCCAACCCTTGGCTGTACAAGTACCATTTAATCAAGCTCAGTAATGAAGCCAGAAAAGAGCCAGAACAAGCTGCACAGTTTCTGAACAAGAGGTGGGGGCCGACCCCACTGCCTGCAGGTGACAAAAGGGACAGGAGCAGCAACTGGGCTGGGCACCTCTGCAATCCTCCAAGGTCCAAGTAGCCTCAAAGCTCCCAAATAGCCCACGGGTGCTTTATCTATAGCATAAGTATATCTGGCACACCTCAAAGCTGTCCCCTACACATTAATGCCACAGGGTATTTATTCCTCCAAGGTTCCCAGACTCTAGTTTGACACTCAGTAAAAGCAGCACACTCCACCTCAGGACCCTGGGAACACATTTAGGGCACTTTGGAGAGTATCTCTGCTTGGCACAGCCCCACGGAAGGTGCTGGGCACACACAGCTCTCCTAAAATCAACTCTTCTGGTCAGAGCTCTCTCCAAGTCTGGCGCTGTACCACCAGCTCCCACCTGCACCATTAAACCAGTCATGGCTTTTCCCTCTCCCCCCAAACCTGTAAATCCTGGAAATGTGATTCCATGAAGGTCTCACCTTGCCAAGAGCTAACACACATGTGTATAGCTGTAGGAGCACCATTAGAATCACAGAATTCTGCACCCATGACCCAAGATCATCTTAGAAAAACTACAGAGCAAATAAAGGCAACTGAAATCCAAACTGTAAGTAAACTAATCCAAAGATAGGACTTTTGGTCACCACCTCATGGACTGGGGCTTGACCCTCCTCGCTTGAGCAGTTAACCACTACTATTACTAGTAGGGAATTACTATTCCCCACTACTTGAGGAAGGAGAAACACAGTTGCAGCCAAGCTGCTGCTTGCAGCCTGTGCTGCACTGGTGCAGATGACTGCAAAAGACCTCTATTTCTGGGGAAATCACTCTCAGGAGCCCGAGACACACAAACCACAGTGAGCTCTTCTGGGCAGCGACTGTCTCTTTGCTACACGCTTGCACAGTGCCTGTCCCAGCCTCTAGGCCCTACTACAGGATAAATAATGATAATCCCTCACTCAGCAACACAACGAAACACTTGCTTGGTACTAAGAATTATTTAAAATTCATACCTACATTGGGAAATTATTCAGTAAACTCTAATTACTTATCAAAAGCAACGACGATATTTTTAAGGAGAGGGAGTGCCCATAAATACAGAGCCATAAATAAACTGCTACTCAGTAGCACGAATTAATTTGTATTTAATTGCTAGAAATTGCTATCAATTACTAAACATTCCTTGCAGAATAGGCAAATTCTTTTAAGAACAATTTCAATTGCTAATTGGAAGTCTTTTTTTTTTTTCCCCCTCCCTCTTTCTTCTTTCTCATCCCCACTCATGCTGAATGCAGGAGACATCCATCCCACCCAGTGGGACACTGTGCTTTGTGGGATCTGGGCTTCTGGTAGCAGAGGAAGACACGTAAGGAACCAAGGAGCTGTTCAGACTTCAAGAGGTTTCACCACCTTTGGTAAAACCCTGCAGGCCACAGGAAAATTGGGGGTGAGAAACCTCCCCTGACATAGCAAGGATAGGGATTCCTTGCCAAGGATTGAGAGGATGGAGCTGGGAGCTGGAAGGGACATCCCCATCCTGCACCCGGGGAAGAGAAAATCCTCCCAGTGCTTCCCTGCACGCGGGACAGAACTGCTCAGCCGCAGCAAAGCCACACCAGACCCCACAGGGAGCATCCCTTTGTTCTACTGCTCCTCTCTGGAGCACCAACCCTGCCCTCCATGCCCAACACTGCTTCTGATGCATTTTCTGGTCTTCCTGCTTTACTGTTAGCGTAACATCCCATCAGCACAGCTAATTCCATCCACGCTGAGTGTGAAGGACAGGCTGATCCTTGCAAAGAGCTGGACACCATGCAGTTCATCCTGACCAACCGCAGCAAGGTGCTTTCCCGCACCAGACGGCTGCGTCCCACCACCCTGAGAGAGCTCCTCCACCCACTGCCGGGCTTCAGGGCTGCTCTCACCCCCACATCCCTTCGATCTGCACCCAGCATCCCTGATGCGAGGTGGCCATGAACATCTCCTGTTCCTCATTGACCAAACAGACTATGACAACTGCCCCAAGAGCCACCTGGTAGCCCAAGATAGAGAAGTAGTTTGCTCACCCTGGCTGGGCAGCCCTCAGAGAGCACCCTGTTCCCCCAGAGCCCATCCTCCTGCTTGGAGGCACAAGTATCTCCATGGGTGAGAGGGGATGGGAAGCAGGGGAGGGTGCCGGGAGGAGCTGCTGGTGTCTACAGCTTGAGTAAAGAGAGAGCTGGGGTCTGCAGGACTGTCAATCCACCATGGAGCCACCACTCCATCACTGGTCCCCCCAGGACTGGGCTGACAGTCACAGGGAGGCATGTGCCAGCCATGACAAGCAAAGCAAATGACACGCACATCTCCTGCTTACAATAACAGCCCTTCCGTGGCTAATCCATCATATTTGATGCAGATCTCTTACCCTGAAGTGTTGTCAATGAGGATTTAATTTAGCGCTAATTAGACAAATATTGCATGTTAAACACCCATTGATTATTAAGAGACAGTGAGCACGGTTCAGCTCAGAGTGTGCATGGACACGCTGGATTATGTCTGGGATGAGGCTGGGAAATGTCTTGCTGTTTCTAATCATCAGTTAGTAATTAACGTCCAATAACTTGTAACTTGGTTTATCATTATAGATTTAGGAAAGCAGTAATAGTACTGTATGCTAATTAAATATCAATTGATTATTTAAGGCATATAAAGATTTAGCAGCTAGGTAATAGATACACGCAGTTGTTAAACTTGAGTAACTATCACACAGCATCCTCCTGTACTACTCAGTTAGTGTTTAATGGAAAAGTGTTGCTCCTGAAAGTAACTTTTAGACGGGATTTTCAAAAGTGCTCAGCAGTGTGCAAGCCCCTACCCAAGAATCAGAGTCCTCCAGCTGCAGGGAATAGGAACAAAAGTCAGGAAATTTGGAGCCCCGAGATAAGTGAGGTGCCCAAGGTCATAGCAAGAGGCAGTGGCAGAGCCCAAGACATTCCTGAACTTCCCACCTGACGTTTTGCATCTCAGCTTCTCTCTCACTCCACGCAGAACCCTGAGGAACAGGGACAAGCCACCAACGCCCTGCCAGACAAAAGCTTTCAACCCCAAGCCTAGCACCTGCTGGCATCCCACCATCCCCAAACCTGACCAGAAGAGACACACCCTAGAGGCTGAAATCTGTAGTGATATCCTTCTAAATAATAACCAGAAAAGAACTGAGAGATGCCAAGGGGCATTGAAGAAGCCCACCAAGCCCTGCCACCCCCTCTCCCCATAGCTGCCACTGCTCCCCAGGACATCCTTGAGCTCCTCAGATGGGGTCTGACCCCATGCACAGCACCAGTGATTTGGAAGGGTTTGGAGGAGCAGGCTCTTTCTTGTGTGGGAGGAAAAGAAAGATGAGAAACAGAAGCCTCACATCTGAAAGGGAAAAGATAAATGGCTTCTGAAGGGAAATAACCTCCTGGACTCAGTGGGTTTGGCAGCACCCCGCTAAGTGCAGCATCAGTCTTGAAAACCAGCTGCAAGCTCAGCAATCGCAGGACAAAGCAGGGGTTTCAGAGAGTGAGTTTGAGCAGAAGTCAAAGCTGCCACCCCACGGGAGCCTGCAGCCAGGACCATGCTGCCTTGGACATCCTCAATGGCTCCTGGCTTGGGGCAGTGGGATGGTGAAGGGATTCAGGTAGGAGCCAGCATGGCAGACCTGGCCTCAGGGCATCACCCAGAGGGATGCAGCTGCAACACAACCCCTGCTCTGGGTCCAACGCAGCACCACAGCTCACCCCTTGTGCCCAGTGCAGGATGTGGCCAACAGGGAGAGCCAGAACCTTTGTGCCAGGAAGCTGCTTCCCGCAGACAGGCTGGCCCCAGCACTGATTTACCGGGCAATAAAAGCAAAATCAAGGAAAATGCTCCAAGTGCACCTCTGAGAGTCTGCAGCCTCGGTTATTGAGTCTGGGCAGGCCCCAGCTGCCTCCTAAAACCTTCTCTTGTGCATAACAGGTCTGCACAGTGAGCGGGGAAGGGGTTGGTGTGCTCTGCAGGTTCCTCTGCAAGAAGGGGAGGAGGAAAGCTGCTGCATAGGACCACCCTACAAAGAGGCAGCAGAAGAGAGTGGGATGAGGCCAGCAGCCATCCAACAATGACATTATATTTTTTGCCCTTCCCCAGTGGTCTGGAGCATCCCCTGCTCTCTCAGATGTCCTGACATCACTCCAGAGTCAAGCAGGAATGGCATCAGCCCAGGAAATTTATATGGGAACTCCCAGCAAGAGCATGGAGCAGAGAGAAAGAGAAACTCTCTTGAATAGTTCTGCAGCAGAGTTTACCCGTGTTGCAGCAGGCAACAAAGAGAAACGTCAAGAGCAATGAAACAAGGCTGGGGAGGCATCACAGCAGATAAAGGATTCTTCAGGTATGAGACAAACCCAGCTTTGGAAACCTCGCAGAAGTGAGTTTAAAGCCTCCAGAGGATATCAATTGAGAGCCTGTCACTTGGTGTCAGGATAACTTTCTGGACAGCTCTCGGAGCTTGTTAAGCCCGTGCTTGGGCTGCATTTGAGCTCTGGTGGCAGCACTGTCTGCTAGCACGAGCACTGAAATGAGAGATGAAAAAGACCTGCTGGGTCCACGCAGCTTCTCCGTTATCCCTGTGACATCCCCTGCCACGACCGGCAACGCCCCGGCAGTGACAGGAGCTCAGCTGGGATTGCCCGAAGACACGTTCCCTCAAGGAGGAAAAGTCTCTAAGCAGGGGCAACACACCCAAACTGGGCTCCTCTCACCCCAAAACAGGCTGGAGCATCCAGGAGGAGTTTGCAGGTGCAGGAGATGCGGGGTGAGATGCAGTGCCCTGCGCAATGCGGGCGGTCGAACCAGACGGTCGTAACGGTGTCTCGGCACCACGATCTATGGCTCCAGGAAGAAACTGGCCGCTTCCCCCACAGCAATCATTTCATCAAAAGCCCTTCAAGACTCCCGCTGTTCCCACTAGCCCTGGATCCCTAACTTTAATTAAGTCCAAACAGCTCTTTCGCAAGAACAAGGGAGGAGAGGGTGACTCAGACAGCGATGGGACCAGCCGGCGTAATTATCATACAGTTAAGAATATTAATTAAAAACAGCCCTCCCCCCAGTTATAAAGAAAAAAAAAAGCCAAACTAATCAATTCTACTTAAAGGAATATATGGGGAGAAGGAGCAAGAGCAGGGAGGGTGACGGAGAGAGAGATGGGATGCGATGTGAATGCTAACAGCTTCCCACCGTCGCCGCTGCCGCAGTAAGCCCCAGGCCTGGCTGCTTCCAACAGTTACTTCGAGTCTCCTTGGAAATGGGCTCAATCTTTCCCTCTACCTGCTGCTGCATCAGAGCAACTCCTGTGATCGCACAAAGGACTCTAAATCTCGGCTTTAACTGCCTTGATTGAATTAAATGCAACAACACGGTGAAGCAGCCTCTTCATTTAAGGTCTAAGCATGGAGGCTTCCTCCTCTGCTGACGGCGCTCTCCCTCCTTCTCAAATGATGAGTTGCTCATGGGTTATGCTCTTTAAGAAAGAAAAAAAGAAAAGCCATCTGATAAAGTGGGTTATAAAACCAGTGGTGGTAATAAACGGAGAGCAAGGAGCCTGATGCAAAGCCAGCGGAGAAGGCAGAAACCGCTGCAGGGATGCAACATCTGAACCGTGATTAATCCATGCCCACGGGTGATGGCAGAGGGAGCAGCACAGGGTGGCACTGAACCCATGGCACAGGGGACACTGAGAGCAGTGTTGTGCCCAGGAGGGGACCTCACCCCGCTGGCAGAGGGGAGGGTATCGATGAAGGATGATGAAGGGCTGGCTCCGAAGTGTCAAAGCCAAGGGAGGAGAGGAGCTTGGCAGCATGACACCCTCCCACTGCCTTCACTGTGGGCTGCAACAGAGGAGCAGAAGGGGACAAGACCAAATACCCATGCAATGTGATGGGCACAGCCCTGCAGTGACTGCTTATCCTCCAACAAGGGTTCCCAGAGCATGACTGGGACTCCCAACTCCCATCCACAGCCACAACTGCCCGAAACACTGCGGGCTGTGCCACTCCAAGCCAGGTCTGCAAGGACCAACACAACCACAGGCTCACCATGGAGGGTGAAGAGCTCCCATCCCTCCTTCCAGAACCCCCCATGCTCATTCTCCTCTCCCAGGACTCACTTGTCTCTGCAGAACAGGGATAACAGCAGCACACTCCCGTGGCTCTCACAAGCCACGACACGGAGAGGGATGCGTTACGAGAAGGTGCCCTGGGAGCAGAACCATTTCTTTTTATCATCCTCTATTACTATCACATTAATGTCATCTCTGCTCGCAGGATGAACGCTCAGGTGCCCAGGAAGCACTCCTGGCTCTTTCCTGTCCCTCTGCAGGAGGGAGCAGGGTGCCCTGCCGGCAAGCACCCACGAGAATTACAGCCGGGTTCCCGGGCGCAGACACGGCTATCGGTTCCTTTTTATGAGCCTTCATTGTTATTACCACCTATTTCTTTTTACATTCCTGCCAAAATACCAAACATTAATCTCCCTCGCTCCCTGCAGGCAAAACATGGGTAATTGGATTTATATAGGTTAGAAATTTGTTAGATTTTTATATATATACACACACATTCACACACACTGAGAAAATACAAACAAATAGGAGTCAAGGGGGGATGCACTGCCCCATTGGGATGGGGTACTTCTTGCACCTCCTATTTTTTCCCCCCCTCCTAACTTTTCTGTCTCTTCTGGCACTGGAATAGGCTGCCCAGGGAGGTGGTGGAGTCACCATCCCTGGGGGTGTTCAAAAAACGGGTTGATGAGGCACTTGAGGCCATGGTCTGATGGTCTAATGGTCAGGAATATGATGGGATAAAGGTTGGACTTGATGACCCTGGAGGTCCCTTTCAACCATAATGATTCTATGATTCTTCCACATCCTCCTTCTTGACCTCCCACTCCTCCTCTCTCGAGCTCCACACACAAGTCTTGGTACACCAAGAGAAGAAAAAGCAAGATGCTCTGTGTGACAGCTCCTTGTGTTTCCCCACCTGGATCCCACCTCCCCTGGAGATGGCAAGAAGCACCTCACCAGAGCCAACACAATTACTGATCCAATTCATCCCCGCAACAGTTGTTTTCTCATTATCCTCCCCCTCTGCAGGGAAGCAGGCTTTGAGACCCATTTGTATCCCGAGGAACAAGTCCATCAAGTGAGTATAGTCATGGAAACAACTCATTTTAAGCAAATCTTGGGAAATATTCATAGGAAAACAGAAGTACAATATGTGAGCATTTTGCATTAGAGATCCGACCTTGAAGGGTTCTGTCTGTCAGGGAAGACAAGACCTACACATCAAATCAAACTGGCAGTAAACAACCTATTGCAGGCTAAGAACTGCTGGCAGGGGCTGTGCAGGAATTATTTTTCTCATTAAAAAGGAAAAAAAAGAAGCAAACCAGCAACACCCTAACCCTCAAAGGCTGCTCGCAAGGACGGAAGAAGCAATGATAGTCACCAGATCAGATATTCCTTATGAACTGTCTGCTGGGCTGCAGTATCTAAAGATTATCACTTAAAACAATATGTCCAGCTGTTGTAAAACGCATCCACGGGCTGGGGCTGAGAAGTGCCAGGAGGAGGCAAACTGTGAGAGCAGCCAAAGGAACAGAGAAACTCATCGGCGAGGGGGAATGTGAAAGACAGGCACTGTGCCCCCGCTTCATTTTGCTGCATTAACACCTAATCCTGTCCTAGAAACAAAAGAGCAGAGCTCCTGGAGCAGCGTGCTGAGCCGGGGGAAGGAGGGCTATTACCGCTCGCAATCCCAGGGAGTTCATTCTGCTTGCAAAAGGATCTCGTGTACCCTACAGCAAAAGGATTACCAACAGTTCACTCTCATCCCCTGGAGCCAAGTATCACTGCTTGTAACTATTTCTGGCCAGCAGAGCTCAAACACTTAGCGTGGGGGTCAGCTTTTTGCAAGGTGAGAGGACTTCCCCAGGGCTGGCATCCTGGCCCTCCGAGCGGTGATGGTGAGTGACTCCTCCTCCAGGCTTTTGTGCCCTCCAAACCAGGCTTTTCTGAAGCCAAACCCCAGTGCCCTGGGTACCATCCCCACGTCAGCCGCTCGAGTCAGGTCCTACACCCACAGCAAAGCCTCTCCCATCTTACCAGCTCGGTGGGAGAGGCGTTGGCACCAGCAGCAGTGAAAGCTTCACCAGCCAAGGGTGAGCTCCCCAAAGCCAGCCCCAAATCTCCCCCTTGCACAGCAGGACAGTGCTCCTGAGCAGGGGACAACCAATCCATACAGGCACCTCACACCAACCTGCAAACCCCTCCCTGACCCAAGACGGAGACTGAAATCCACCCTGCCATCTCCAGGGGAGGGGGGATCCAGGTGGGGAGACACAAGGAGCCGTCGCACAGAGCATCTTGCTTTTTCTTCTCTTGGTATCCCAAGACTTTTGTGTGGAGCTGGAGAGAGGAGCATCCCAGGGCCTGAAACTCCCTCCAGTACATCCTCTATGGCATGGTGGGATCTGCAAGGCATGACCAGGGAGGTCAGGCACCAGCATTTGGCCCCCTGCAGCAGGCTGGGCTGGAGGGAGCCCTCCTGCAACCCCTCGACCTTCCTCCAACCACCCTTCCAGCGGCTGCAATATTACAGGCAAATTAGCGGGCACTGTAATTATAACTATCAGGAGCAGATAAGACAAGTTAAATACCAGCTACCTAGGGAGAAATTATTATGCCAGCCAGGAGGATCCAAATGCCAGAAGCCGGGGCTGTAATTTCACTGAGTTGCCAATTACAGCTCCACCACGCAGCGAGCTCTACCTTGGAAACGGCAGGTATATATTTAGCTGCTCCAGAAAACTTTTGGGGGAGGAAGGGGAGGGAGTGGGGGCAGCGATGGAGCAAGTCCTCGCTAATCTGCTCTCCGCTAATCCCCACGCTTGGAGCATTTGCACACAAAAAGCAGCGACTCTCTCCCCACGTCTCAGCGAGGATTTAACAGCAGAGACGTGGCTGCATTAATGTTCCCTTTCTCCGCCGGCGGTGGCACGGCGACGGGCGAGTGTCACAACCCCTGTTAACAGGTGGGTAAACTGAGGGCCAGTGGTTTGACCAAGAAAGAGGCAAAAAAATCTGGTTTCTCAATTTCCCAGACCTATGCCCAGAGCCTGTGGTCCTGCCGCCTGCTCCTGCTGGTTGTATTTTACCGAGGCCTCATCGAGCACTGGGAAATAGACTGCGGTAGATTATTACAATAAAGAAAGAAAAAAAAAGCAGCATTGTCAGAAATAATTAAAACTATAATTGCAAAAATAAATGGAAGAACGGCATCTCGTGTTTTATTCCGGCTTTTTATTTTTAATTGGAATTGTTCTCACACGCGCTAATTGACAAAATCCAGCCAGTTGCAGAGCCTTGGATGCGACTGAGAAAAGCAGTCTTTTGGCCTCCTCCATGGGCAAGCAATGGGGAGGCCATGGGCTCACCAGGAGCAAATAGAAAGGTGAAGGGGGATGTGACTTGAAAGTGTGCCTTTAAATACAGGGGGAAAGGTCTCTGTATTATTTAGTTGAGAGAAAAGCCCAGTTATACACACTGAATGTTCCTTGTACAATCTTAGCACCATCTATGAACGCTCACTTCCGATCATCATTGACAAACTGCTGTGTTGACCCCATTTACAGATGGGGAAACTGAGGCAGGGAGCAACAGAGGGGCCCCCCTCAGCTCCTGCTATCCCTGTGGTGACAGCCAAGGAGAAAACCCAGCACACCCTGTCTCCCAGCTACTGCCTCCCACTGAAACACAAACTCTTTGCCTTAAAAAGAAAAGCACCGATATTTCTTAAATACAGATAAAACTATAAAGCCTTGAAATTTTGAGCAGCTGTTGTTTTATGCCTTTATGAACTGTGCTGATGCCTGCTGTAAAAGGTCGGTTCGCCAGCAGCACGAGCAATACAATCCCATTTACTGTACATTCCCATTTTAACACCACTTGAATACTTGCCACAGCAACCTGCCCACATCACCTCTGCACCCCTCTGCCATGGTGAAGATGCTTTCACCACTGGGATATAAAACACAACCCAAGGTTCCAGCCTGGGATCGTTAGCCATGCTGAGGACCTGCCAGCCATGTCTCCATAGGAACCGAGGGGATGGATGGCCGTGCCCTGCGGCTCACAGGGCAGGCGTCCAAGAAGCATCGTAGAAAGCTGAGTCTTGGTGGCACTCTTCCCAAAAGCAGAGACTTAATCCGTGTTTCCACATCAAATCCCAGCTGGGAAATTAAAAAGTGACCTTCTTCAACCTCCCTGTCCATTACCAGTGTGCTCCTTGCTCCCTTTCCTGTCCCAGGCTGGCAGGTAGCACAGGTTACTGCTGCCACCTGAACACCTGCCCTGCTTCATGGCAGAAGGTTTTGTATCTCAGAGTCAGGTGAGAGGCAGCTTGATTTTCTTTTTAATAGCACACACGGAGTTTGCAAACTGCCTTGAGTTCCCTGGAGGGGGAAGGTGGATGACTATTATGGGAATTGCTTGTTCTTGCAATAAAAAGTACTGAATTATCAACAATCTCTGCTTAAAACAAGGGAGTCATTTGCTGCTGATCTCAGGTGACCTAGGAGTTGCCTGTAGATGGAGCCTTGGTTTCTGCAAGGATTATGCTGAGCCTCCCTCAGAAAAAGGGTGGAGAGCTGGAAATGGAAGCGCCCAAAATCCAATACAGGAAAACCACAACCAGCCTGAAAAGCCTCCAGGTTTCCTCCAGCGCTAGCATGCGGTTCTGCTCTCTCACATCTCCTCTCTGCAGTTCAGTGTGTGGTTAACGAGCTGATCTTGGAAAGCAAAGAGCTTCCATCAGCCCTGCAGGAGCGAGGGGCACCAGCAGGCTCAGTCCCACTCACCACCAGCACCACACAGAGCAGGGTGGGAGAGGACCTGGCCCCTCCAGACCTAGCAGGATTGTGACTAATTCTGCAAGTGCAACGAGCTGGAAATACAGGTCACAATTTTTCAGGGTCCAGCTCCTTGCTTTGAGACCCAGGAAAAGTGCCATTCTGCAGGGAGGACAGCAGAGGACACCTCATCTGCTCCTGCTGTGGGTACATAGACGATCCACTGGGAGAAAACCCCACCACGAGCCCCATTTACCACAAACATCACCCACACTGCACCACCCGAGACTGCTCAGGTCTTCCTGAGCCCTTCCTGGCTCCACAAGGTTTTGCAGCCTGCAAATAAACACCAGCCACATCCTCGAGATGCTCTACTTTTGGGGTGCTTGCCTGCAACCCACTGTCAATGTCACCCCTTTGGGACATTACGTGCCATGCCTTGCCCACCTCCAGACCCCAAGGGAAGCCAGAAATCTGCTGGAAGGGCAGGAGCAGGGAAATAGGGGGTGGGAGAGGAGAGGGGGACCGCTGGAAGACGGTCCCAGCGGTGTAAGAAGAGATGGGGCAGACTGGGGGCAAGTGGAAACCTGACTGCAGCAGGGAAAAGGTAAAGTTGAAAAGAGAAAAAGGAGGGGGTGAGAGCACGGGGGAGATGCACTGAGCAGGAGCAGATGCTGAGGGGGTAAATGGGTTGAGAACAAGTGCTTTTAGGACAAGGGGCTCTCCTCTACACACTGGCACTCGAAGTGCCACCAGGGGATGTCAGTGTTTCTTACAGCAAAGCTAAAATACCCCACAGCTCCTGGCTGGCTGCTTCCCAAACATTCCCTCTCACAAACAGCACAGAAAAGAGGCCAGAAGCTTAAAAAAAAAATAAAAAAAATAAAAGGAGATCCAAGTCAGCCCTCTGCTGGCAGCAGGCTCTGCCGGAGCCACGGGACTCCCCAGGGAAGGGGCTCAGCTCGCCCACAGCAGGCACCCATCCTCTCCTGATCCCCACCAGCACTGTGAGAGCCCCAAACCCCACGCTGCACCAGGGAGACACATTCAGACAGCACGAGAAAGAGCACCAAGGCCAAAGCATCTCCCTGGGGGATTGTCTTCTCTCCCTTAAACTGCCTTGCTCACTCCAGCTCGGGATAACCATCACTGCAGTTCAGTTATGAAGAGAATAAGAAAGCGTGCCCTTTGCTCTCCTGTTGTGCCTCTGGTTACATGGGGGGTGGTGACAAGTGTGTCCCAGCGGGTCCCTGGCAGGGACTGAGGAGCAGGGATGCACCCAGCACAGGCAACATCCCAAAGATTCCGAGCTGGGAGGCAGGCAGACAAGTGACCAACGCCTCTCTCAGCAGCACAGCCCCTGACCAGAGCCTGCTCCCCACCACCACGCCATGCACCGAACATTTCCCCTCTACAAAGACCCCCCCAGCCACAGAAATCCTGCCTGACCCCCCATGCCAGACGAGCAGGGAACCCTCTGCTCAAATGGGCACCAGCTCCCCATCCCTGCGAGGGCTCGGATGCTAACGGAGTGCATGGCACGCTTGGCTCGCCTGTGCCATCATCCCCATGCCTGGCTTTGGGAAGAGCAGCTGCGCTCTGCTGCAGCCCTGTTACTCCAGGTCGGAGCGAGGGAGCAGGCACACGCCGCTCGCTATGGCAGAGAAAGCAGCACACTAACTCCTCCAGACTGACTTGCTCCGTGCTCTCCCCTGAGTCCCAGGCTTGCTTGCTCAGCCCGATTAACCAGCTCAGGTCCTCCCTGGGCTGCCCAGAGCACGCACAGCACGACCCAGAGCTCCAGACTCCCCACTGCTCTCCAGAGAAGGCTGAGCTGCTGTCTGCTCCTCTGGGCACGCTGCTGCGATGTCTACAGAAAGCTGCTACCCACCACGTACACCTGTAACTCACTCCGGGCACGAAAAGGGATGCTCTGCTCTACCGTGCAGCATGGAAGTGGCCCATCTGCATATAAGCTGCCTGAATTTCTCCTCCAGCAAGCAGCGTAAGGTAAAAGCATCCATCAGGATTCATAAGATGCACCCCTGGAGTAAAAGACTGATTTGATATTAACAGATCCGTGCAGAGACTATAAAGTGATCAAGGCGAAACGCTGACACCTCGGAGGCATCGCAACCCTGGAAACCCGCTGGCACTGCGGGCTGGCACCGGCACAGGCAGCGTGGACCCCCCCTCCATCCCTCCCACGCAGGCACACGCACCCAGACAACTTCGGGAGCGCCAGGCAGCGCTAACTCACTGTCTGCCACCTAAGCCCCTTTGTCAGCTCCTCGTCTGGCGCCCGCAGCCCCCCGCCAGCACCGCCGGCAGGTTGCCAGCCCTGCGCTGCAGCCTGGCTCCCCGCTGCATGGCACCACCACATCAGTCCCCCCCCAAAGTGCTCTGCTGGGGTGTCACCATGGGGATGAGCCCCTGGGACACACGCGCAGTCTCCGGTTGGTCTCGGGACCCTCCGGCAGCTCCTCTCGGCGCACAGCATCCCCCCCCTGAGAGCCACAGCCAGGACACCCCCAGTGCCCCCCAAGGA
>VZRW01001185.1:124478-165963 GCA_013398125.1 Aegotheles bennettii | reverse complement strand
GCCAACCTTGCTTGTCAGGGGGGTACGATTTCCTTAACCTTCCTCTTCTGGCCAACATATCTGTAGAAGTCCTTATTATTCTTTACATCCCTTGCCAGGTCCAGCTCCAGCCATGCCTTGGCCTTCCTAACCCCATCCCTATGTAACTGGGTAGCACTCCTGTAGTCCTCCCAGGTTATCTGTCCCTGCCTCCACTGCCTGTGCATTTCCTTATTGCCCCTTAGTCTGACCAGCAGGCCCTGACTCAGCCATGCTGGTCTCTTGCCCTCCTTGCCCAATTTCTTGCTCCTGGGGATCATGAACTCTTGTGCTCTATGGAAAGCACCCTTGAAGATCTGCCAGCTCCGTTCTGCCCCCTTGCCCCTGAGGGCAGTTTCCTGGGGGGTCCTCTTGACCAATTCCTAGAAGAGCTGGAAGTCTGCTTTACTAAAATTCAGGGTCATGACTTTACTTGTGGCCTGACCCACACTCCACTAGCATATGGTCACTGAAGCCCATGCTGTCCCCTATCTTGACATCACCAATTAACTCACTTGTATTGGTGACCATCAGGTCTAATATCACATCCCCTCTAGTAGGGCTGTCTATTACCTGGTTTAGGAAATTATCTTACATGTTCTCCAGAAATGTCTTAGATTGTCTACAGCTGGCTGTGCTGCTTTTCCAACAGATATCAGGGTGATTGAAGTCCCCCAGCAGAGTGAGAGTCTGTGAGCATAATGTCTCTCGCAGCTGGAGTAGAAAGGATTCATAATGCTTTCTTGGATTCACAATATGATGAAGGTCAGGGGTTTGCAGCCTTTGCCCACCCAGGATGGGTCAACATTTCCTTTTTTATTTAAAAAAACCTACTAATCATATTAATGTAGTGAGCATTCATTTGTTGTGTCAAACTTCAAAATCAGGGTAAATTTAGCAGATGTTCAGATAAACATCTGTAGCTCTTGTTGAAATAATAAAAACAAAATTTGTTTTCTTGGAAGGTCAGGCTAAATGTCATCTTCTGTCTGCCTTATTCTCAAAGATAGGATTTCTTTAGAGGAACAATTTATGTGAAACTGTTTAGTGTCATAAATTCCCAGTCCCAAAGCTACCAAGAGCATTTCCTGGCTGAATATCATACCTGGCTATCTTACAGATTTTCTGATTTGTCTCATGCTTTGGAAAGAGCTCTGCAATTGTTACAAATTTAATACTTTTTTTAAAAAAATTGCATCAATAATTTTTTAAAAAGGAATACAGATGCTACTTTGAAAAATAAGTACTTATATTGTGCTCTGCTTAAGCATATTGTGTGTATTGAAAAAAATACAATGTACAAAAAGAACACCTTGGGTAAGGCTATATGTACAAAAGTGATTTTGTTCCCATAGCATAACAGTTTATTGCAGACACCTAGCACTGGTTATCAAGTCCATCACTACCCTTCAGCAGGCAGGTAGAAGCCACATCAGAACCAATCATTTTTAATTGCATGACTGAATTTTCAAGAATCTTGGCACAAATTTTGAGCAAGGATTCCTGTGGTCTCAGCATCACATCTACATTGCGCTCCACCACTGAGTGTACAGAAAACAAGTTAGGTTGCCTGCAAGAAGCAGTCCATCCGTAGTAAGTCAGAGCTTGACATGGGCTGATTTCTCCTGCTGAGAAGCTAAATACAGCCTTATAAACAAACCAGGTTGTATTAGTTCAGATCTTTTATCTAAATTACACTGGTTGTTTTGAGGATCCAGACACCAGAGTAAGTCTAGACAAGCAAATCTTTACACAGGATAGTCACAAGTCTTTTTTTTTTTTTGCTGGCATAGGATGCCAGCAAGTCTTTTTTTACTTTCATACTTTATTTCATTGTTTTAATTATCCAACCAGACAATGATGTTATTGCCTGTTTGATTTATAGGGTTTTAAAATTGTTTTTGCATATAAAATAGTTTTAAATATTTCAGAATATACCAATGGGACAGTATAAGAAGGCAATATTTTTCAATTTTTGTTCTTATTTAAGTTTTTTCTATTTTTGTTCTCATTTAAGTTGTCAACTTAACAGGGAAGAAGGAGGTATAGTACCAAGCCCATAGGGATCTTGATCTAATCAGAGGTTTGTAAGCATTATTACTGTATGAATAACAAAACAATGGCTGTTCTCTTTGAAATTTTGGGATTGCTGACAATTAGTTATATTGTATAAATAATAAGTTCTTAGAAGGCCAAACTGACCAGACTCATTAGGAAATGGAAGAAAGCAACCATGGATCCATTACCCATCCCAGAGTAGTTCAGTGCTGCAGCATCCCTATTGCAGTTCACAACTCCTGTTCAAACACCCCAAATATACATCCCATTTCTGCCATACCATATGAATCAGAATATTTCTAGCAGTTTCCTATTTCCTTTTGAAGCGAGTTTATCAAAAGGAAATGCAGTTGCTAAGCTATCTTTTGTCCCCAGTACACAGCACATGGTTGGGGAACACCTTCAGAATTCATTTTGAGCAGTCTTTTTAAATATATGCTGCCAGCAATAGCTAACACCATGATGGTAGTAAAACTGTCAGTGCAAAGTCATTCTGGGATGATGACTTAACTAAATATTTCAGTTTCAACACAGAAAAGGACTTTTATAACTGTTCATATTGAATAGTAATGCATAACTCAGGCTTTTAGTGCAAAGGTTTTATAAACATTAGAAATACACAACATAAAATGACATGTCTGTTTTTGTCAGCTGGGTCAACACTTAATGAAATAAGCAGAGAAAACAGAAATAAGGATATTTACTAATATAAAGTAAGTGAGTCAATGAGAAGTTCTTTATTGACTTCATCACTTTGCTCATTGCAACCTACTAACCACTTTCTCAAGTGCTATATATTAAGAACACAGATTAATGTCAGGAGCTGGAGTAAGAATTGGAGCTGGATTTGAAGGCTAGATAGTGGTATGCCCCCTTGTTTTTGCCTTCTGTGTTTAAAAGGCAATCTTTTATTTGACTCTACTATCAAATAACCAAAAATTAGCCACCTGATTGGAATGCAAGCATAATCAGCATCAGTATTAGCATTTAATTTGCAGAAAGAGAAACAGACGTTAAAGTGAAAAGTGTAAGAAGTACAGATCTCACTTTACAGTGATGTGACACACTTACTGCATGCCCTTCCTGATTCTCACTATGGAAAAGAGCCAACACAAAGCATCCTTAGAGAATAATTCAGCAGTGGCTTTTATACAGCTGCTCATTTCTGGCATGGTAGTGTATCCAACTAGCTAGCCACAGTTCAGTTCTATGGGCTCTAGGTGATAAATTGTCATCCACTGGTGTTATTCCAACTCAGTGGGAACAACTTTGGCCAGAACTTCTGCTCCTCTCTGCCCACAAATGCATCCTAAATCATTATCAGATTATCTGTCCTTAATGGGCAATCTGTTGACCCGAGCAGGCAGCATGTAATTTGTCTGGATAATATTCTGAACCCATCTGTGTGACTGATAACATGAGCTCTTCAGATTTTTCCAGTCTTTTCCTGGGCTGTACCATTAAAAAGATATAAAGACTACAGAGAAAGATTTTTGGAAAAGTAGGCTATATTGTTGTTTTTGTGAGGTACAGTTAATTTAGATAAACTAAAGTTTAGAAGGTTTATCTGTCAAATATATAAACAATTTTTTACCTGGGTTGTAAAATACAATGCAAACTTGTAAAGGAAGTAAAAATATTTATATTAACAGGGGGTGGTGATATCCAGCAGCCAGGCAGTCACTTACCCTTTTAAATTTCTTATTCCATTGACATCTTTTAATTAATAGCTTTCTAAGCATATCAGAAAGAATAAATCCAACATAAAATCATATAAGTAATTTGTTCATCCTTGGAGACATGGTATTGGCACTGAATCTTGAATTCAAGAAAAAGACCGTATAAAACTAATAATGATTAATGGTCTATTTGTCTTTTTCTTTTCTTCCATTGATCAAAGTCAGCCCTTGTTGCAACTCAGAACACCAGAGACTTTGACAAATTCACAACATTTGATCTCTGAGATTTTTATAAACTTTGCTGACCATGACCCAGGGAAATCTTTTTTAACTGTGGTACCACTAAACAAATGTGGAAATAAAAGGATAGTTTTTGATGCAGCTCCAGTTTAAATCAGCTGGATCCAAATCCAATATCTGAGATCTAACATAGAATAGGAACAAAACAGTACAACTGAATTAATGAAAGTACTTAGCATGCTAACGTCCCTGGTCTCCCACAAATCTTTACAGAATTATAATTTCACCTCTCATGCATACTGCAGAGCACTCCCTCTGAGGCCAAAATCACCAAAGACAGAGATTAGTTCAAACATCAACTTGGAAACACTGGTTCTTTAATTCTAGCTGTAATTATTTAATGTTTCTTGCTTAAGTTATTCTTGGTTCATTCTCTGTCATGTCAGTGCATATCATGGTAGTCATGCATTCAGTGTCATGGAAAATGAAGTTTAGACCAAATAGAATAGCTCTGTAGTAGCTGTTTTAAGTAACTCAGAGAAGACAAGTCTTAAAAGGGCCTCAGCATTAGACAGCTCACCTCCCAAAGCATGTCTGCTTATCCATTTTTGTTTTGACAGTGAATTATGGCTGTTTTGATGGTGAATTATGCTGCCCTGGGGCATATGTTACGAGGCCTAAAGAAACAAGGCTCTCCATGAGTTGTATTCCACTATGTTACACCACGGATGTGAATTCTACAGCAAGATAAAATACCTATTAAGACATACTTAGCTGCCTCACCTCCTCATCTCCTCTCAGACAGCTACTCTCGTTTCTACTCTGACACTGCTTTTACTACCTTAAAATGTGGACGATGCTAAGTGTTCAGAATAGACAAGGATCAATCCCAGCATAAATGTTATCTCTTTCATCCTTGATGCCTTTTCCTTGACATGTAACTCCTCAGACGCTTGCAAATGAGAAACTAGCTTGTCATACCATGGCAAAAAGGGCGATACTGGAAATAGTCAAAGTTATAAAATTTGTGAAGTGACATTTACTTTTGTTGCATCTCTACCATGGACAAGCTTATGATTAACTTTATTCAGTTTTCTCAGTTAAGCTGTCAAGAAAAGGCAGTAACACCAAAGTCCTTTATCAGCTGGTTAAAAGATGACTTAATGACTGAGGAAAGATACCAGCATGTTCAGCAGACTAACAGCAACAGATTGTACATTCCTATTTAAATGGATTTCTGTTGTATTATCCAAGTTTTCTTGAGAGCTTTATTCTGCTCTTCCCATGTGCAAACAGATTTATAAAGAAAGATCATTTCTACAATGTTTGTCCGTACACAGGTAGGTTAGAAATCACTAGAATTACTAGGAGGCTTGCTCACTTGCTATATACAAATGGTACAAAAATTATGAACAACATGGGATGTGTTAGGCAACTGCAGAGGGCTCTGTAAGATCTCTTCATAAGACCATTAATATTATAGCTAAAAATGATAAAATTGACAAAACTCCTACTGCCCTCTGGATGAAGAACTCACCCGTTGACAGCCAGCTGAACATGAGCCAGCAGTGTGCCCAGGTAGCCTAGAAGGCCAACGGCATTCTGGCCTGTATCAGAAATAGTGTGGCCAGCAGGAATAAGGCAGTGATTGTCCCTCTGTACTCGTCACTGGTGAGACCACACATCAAGTATTGTGTTCAGTTTTGGGCCTCTCACTACAAGAGAGATACTGAGTTGCTGGAGCTGGTCCAGAAAAAGGGCAACAAAGCTGGTGAAGGGCCTGGAGCACAGGTCTTGTGAGGAGAGGCTGAGGGAGCTGGGGTTTTTTTTAGTCTGAAGAAGAGGAGGCTCAGGGGGAGCCTTATTGCTCTCTACAACTCCCTGAAAGGAGGATGGAGAGAGGAGGTGGCTGATCTCTTCTTCCAAATAACAAATTAAGATAAGAGATAATGACAAGAGATGATGGCCACAAGCTGCGTCGGAGGAGGTTTAGACTGGATATGAGGAAAAATTTGTGGTCAGGCATTGGAATGGGCTTCCAAGAGAGGTGGTGCAGTCACCGTCCCTGGAAGTATTCAAAAATGTATAGAAGAGGCCCTTAATGACATGATTTAGTGGTGGACTTGGCAGTCCTGGGGAAACGGTTGGATTTGATGATCTTGAAGGTATTTTCCAACCTAGTTCTATGGGGCAGAGTGTCCTGAAAAGATACCATCACCGCGCAATACTTGGACTGAATGTGCAAAAACCTATGTATTTATCCACAAATATGTTTTGGTCCCAATTTTACTTCCTTACAATATTCACTACTTCTGTTATATAATAATGAGTGGAATATTATACATTTCCCTGTCCTTTGCAGAAGGATCACTGGGTTACACTGCTATAAATCAAGGGCACTGTTGAAATGGTAAGTGGGAGGAAAACACAGCAGGTGCAGAAGAGAGCAGAGCAAGAGGTCTAGGACTAAAGAAAGCTGTCCTTGTCCAGAGAAAGGAAGCAATTATCTTCATCACTCTGCAGACAGACTGAGCACTGTTATTCTCTCAAATTTTGTCAGTATTAATAAGGCTCATTTCCAGTTCCCTAGAGATCAGGTGTCATTGGTCAGTAGAGACGTGCCTATTGAAACTGTTTTATATGTATAAGTAACACTTTTACAACTGGAAACAGTAGAAAGAGTTAGGTAGCTAAAATAAACTCAAGTATAATAGAAAACATATGTTATATGAAGTAGACATGTTACAAGACCCAGCTCTAAGATCAGGGGACATAACCTACATTCAGCATTGTCGAGTTCATAGTTTCATATACTATCTTTTAATTAATCAGTCATCCAGTTATCTCTATTGCACTTAGCTTTCCAAAAATTGTAATTTGGTAGATAATATTAATTATAAAAATAATAATTCCCTCTGGAACTATTTTTGTGTCCATAACTTGGGTCTGAAATAACAACAATGCAGAGAAGTACCAAGCGATACTCTCCTGTGTTTTCAGTCTTGTTGCTGGACTCCCTCACTTCAGGGAAGAGAAATTCAGTGAATGCATCCCAGGTGTCCAAGCTCCATAACCTCAGATACTTTCAGTACACAGTTGTTAGTTTGTTCCTCGTCTAGTCCATTGACCTAAAATATGATTATGTATACGCTTTAAAGAGAAGTTCCCTTTTACTTAGGTAAATGGCCAAATTCTGTCCTCAGTTGCCATAGCACAAATGAGTAAAGTATCTGTAGATTGATAAAGCCTGATTGAAGAGGATTTTTCCTGTCTGGTGCCACTGGACTTAATTAGGATTTACGTAGTGCATAGACTTCATTATTGCTATCACCTGAGAAATAAATTTCCAAACACATCAGTATGAACCATGATTGAGACGTGTACTGTCATTTGATTATTCTAAATAAACAAACAATATAGGAAAGGTGATTATGTTCTTCTAAAATACTTACAGAAGATCTTTAATGTATACAATAGCCTAATTTTGAGAGAGAAGCTGAACATTATTTAATAGAGCAATAAGCCATCCAGTTCTGCTGCATTGTTTGATTTTGCAGTACATACACACATCACCTTTGCACTTCATGGGTTTCAGACAACTAAGAATGATCCAGGTGCTGTGAATCCATGGACACAGGTTTGTATCAGTCCAGGTAATAATTTCCTTCTCTCTAGACTGAGGGGAGTAACCAAAGTTTTGCCTTCAAAGGAAGAGGATTTCAGCTTTGGAAAGCAAGAACACACAGATGGAGATAAATCCAGATTCCCTTTGTAGAAATTTTTTAGAAAAGTTCCCTTCTTCTAGTAACTATGTATGCTTTGCTAAGCGGGCAGTCCTTCTGGTAAAGAGCCCTTTCATTTCACCTCATCTCATTATTTTGAACCATAACCTACCTCATTTTTCTGGAGCTGGGAAGCATCGTTTGGAGGGATATGCTGTGCACAGCCCAAGGTGTTTTTTCCCCTCAAGCACACGATCCAAGTGGTGAGTTACATTTTAACAGGTTCCAGCCCTTTGACATTTCATTCAAAGATACATGGAAATTAAGAACACAAGCCCAATTTTTTCTTAATACCTTTGGACGATAACAACACCTAGGAACTGCAACTTGGAATCATATTCTGTTCATTAGTCAAGTCATATATACAAAGGTACCATCACTCACATTGCAATATTTTATGGAATATGTAATCTGTATTGTCTTCACAAACCAGAAAAAGCTGGAGGAAAGCTACAGGCTCCATTTCTTTTAATGAGCATTCATTGCAAATCAGTAATCCCTTAGAGACTACAGTTTAGCTATTTTAAAGGGAAAAGGAAGTCCACGCTCCCTATTAGTTCCCCTTTGACCTAACTTTGCTTCCACTTATGTTCTGTCCTAAGTGCAGTCACCTCTTGGAATCTGTTATTTCTCGGAAGAAAGGTAACAGCTCTGAGGGTGCTTAGGTACTTCATACAAAACCTCAACTGCAGAAGCCTATCTAACAACTGGAAGTGTAGCTGCTAGAGGAGGAAACTGTAAACTCTGCCAAGTCTGTCCTCTGTCCCAGATAGCTTCTTGCATCATTTCTCCAAAAATATCCCCCACTGAAGGAGAGGAGTCTATATAACCCAAATAGCAATATCAGTCCCCAAAAGAGGAACTATGACTTTCAGGAGAGCATGTTATAACCTGAACTTCAGAGCTAAAATTAGCCTTCAGTCTATTGCATCCAGAAATTCAGTAGCTGTTCAGTTTTTCTTGTTAATTCAGACATATTAATAAGTGATTATTCAAATCAAAGAGACACCCTCAGGATGCATCTCAGACTGGGGAACTGCTGAGATAAAGGAGATTAAGAAAACTAATTCTCTTTCTTTTTAACACATATTGAAATAGTCTAGCTTTGCACCAGGGACT
Source organism: Aegotheles bennettii (assembly GCA_013398125.1). Lineage (NCBI taxonomy): Eukaryota > Metazoa > Chordata > Aves > Caprimulgiformes > Aegothelidae > Aegotheles > Aegotheles bennettii. The sequence continues at coordinate 157,067 of VZRW01001185.1, read as the reverse complement.
AATTCCACAGTAGTTAACTTATGACCACTTCAATAAGTGGTTTCAAACTCTGCCAAGAAATTTCAGAAATTAGTAACATCCAACTGTCTCTCTATCCTATTTAGCAAGAGATTAGTTTTAACCTTGTTTTGCTGTATAAAATGTTATTTTTGTGGTTTAAGAGTTAGAGTATTATTTTGTTTTTACCTTTGGATGACAATTCAGCTAGTAGAAGATTGCCAAACTCAAGCATTAAAAATACGTCTATGAGTCAGATCCAAAGAATGTAATTGAAAAAAGAAAAGTAATTAAAAAAGGCAGATTTTCACATTTAAATATCTAAGACACTTTGAACGTGTTTTTCAGATTTAATCTATAAACATGAGGTACAGTTTCTTTTTTCTTTCTAAGGGAAAAGTGCATTAGAACTGGGACTTTTACACTGAGCAAAATGGTATATGTTTAATCAAATTCAAGAGCTGACAAAGGGTTAGTATTAAATTCCATGTAGACTTTCCATGGCCAACCATTTCTACTATTACAGATCATTTAAGTCTTAATGTATTTATCCTTACATAGTTACCCCTTTGAGGCAGGGTAGTAATTACATCTGAGTTTCCCAATGTCTCACAACAAGTGTAGGAACAGAACTCTGGTATTGTTTGCTCTGTGATAGTAATTTCTTCACCAGAACATTTTTTCACATTATACAGTATTTTATTTTCAGTCCCACAGCACTGATTAAGCCAGACCTTGTTTACAGTTTATTCATCAGAACTGCTGAAACCAAGGCACAGGAATAACCACTCAGACAAAACTGAAGAAGTCAGAACTAGATCCCAAGGATCTTGCCTTCCATACATACATTTTTTCTTCAAATCAAGCATCCTTCTTGCCATGAGAAGTAATAGAAATCATCTACAGCAAGGTATGCCCTATTAACATGCCTGTTCATGAATAATATTACTGAATAAACAAGATGATTTCCAGCTGAAGAGCCTGTAAATATTACTGTGTATAGAAGTAACTGTGAGAAAATCAAGGGTATTTAGGGAGACAAGTTGATATCGAAGACACATTGGCTCTAATTGTATGTCCTGTACAAGTGTAGCAACACATGCTGTCTCCTTGGTACTTCAGTTGTCTCTCCCAGAAAAACAGGAATTATAGACGTTGTCTGGCATTGAGAAGTTCTTTGGAAGCTGAGATTAAAAAGTGCCATACAAGGAAGGCAAATGGTTTTAGTTATGAAGAATTTCCATTAAATGAGTGTATTCACCTGAGAGATGTGAAATACATACTCTAAATCAGGCAGGGAACTTTTATGGACCAGAATTTCCCCACATCTCAGACAACTCGCCTAATCTCCAGAATAACAGCTGTATCCATTGTATTATTATTTAAATTGAATTCTGGAAATGAGAAAAGACAGCTTTATTGAAACTATTATTTCAGGAAAGATACTGGTTTCAGACAGTAAATATTTCTGGCTCCCTGTCTTCTTACTCTTTCATTACCTTGTCCCTCAAAAGTGACGAAAAAGATCCCAACAAAGCTTACCCCATTCTTTAGCAACAGCAAGAGACTGATTTCTAATGATAACGAGGGGAAATGGCTATTCTGAGAAGGCCACTCAAGCAGATACCAAAGTTTAAGTTAAATAATACTAACAATACCGATAACAATAACAACATCAGTCACAGATGCCTGGAAGGGTTTGATTCCATCCTCATGCATTTTTTTAACTTATTTTCAGAGAATACCTAAGGATGAAACTTTAGAGCTGTGCTTCAAAAGCAAAAGCCACAAAACTAAAGTCTCATTGTAAACAGTTGCTTTTCAAGAGCAAGAGATCAAATTTATCATTAAGGGAACTCCCAAATCACACATACACACCCTGAAAGCCCTTCACATCCACTTCAGTAACTCAAACATACACAGGATTGAAAGTAGAGATGGCCCCAGACTGCTGATATTGAAGCACACACGTGTTCAGAACAAATGTACAGGGAATATGTCCCCAGCTTCTGCTGAACCACAGTAGTTCATGCATTGCCTGTGTGCTTTCTCCTCAGAAATATCTAGGCAATGCAGAAAGGTAAGGAACTACTAGTTCACATCAGCCCCTGCTAATACACAATCTAATGCACATCTGCACTATTAATATATGTTTTCTTCAGCTCAGAGAGACAGTAGCATTACAAATCAGCTGTTAGCATTGCTCCTTGAAGAAGAGAGTTAAGGTTGAAGAAGCAATGTGCTTTCATTAAGATATTTAGGCTTGTGTGATGCTTGCTTCAAACTTTAGTATCCATCTTCTTACTCTAAATCACCAAGCACACCATCAAATCAAGAAAAAGCAAAACAACAAAGTAAAAATGAATTAATGACTCCAGCAGTATTTCCTGTACAAGGAACTCAAATCTCAGCAGAACCTGAGAGAACCCTAAAGTATCATCTTCTGTTCTGCAACCTTCCTTATAACTGAAATAAACAACCTACACAGGAAAGAGTATTTCAGGACACTTTTTTGTTGCTCCCAAAAATAATTAATACTTACATAGGAACATGAAGTAATTAAAATAAATCCCTTTCTTTACAAAGCAGATAGCCCAGTTAGGAGGAAATATGTCTAGATTATTCTTGAATGCTGAGCCAATAAAGAAATCAAAGGAAGAACACAACAGCACTGAGTTTTTAAAGAGAAAGGAATATAGCACTTGGTCAGAAGAGCTGTGGAAAAAGCATGAGTTCCTAGAATCATGAAATACTCCAGAAAAAAAAAACAAAAACAGAAGAAAAATCAATAATAATAATAGCCAGTGAACCACAAAGTCTAATATTAGACAAAAGTAGGGCAATGCTGTAAGGAAACTGAAAAAAATCAGGAAAATTTATCTAAAAGGAATATAGCTACAGTTACTAGCAGCTTCTAGGGAATGAAAGTCATCTTGTTCAAATAAAAACAAATAGTAGAAAGCTATCATCCAAATCACAGATGAATGTACTACCCTTAGCAAAGAACCTGATAATATCAAAAAAGAAAATATAAACGAGAAATGCAGCACAAATTGAACAAATACACTGTTGGGAAGAAACTAAGAACACAAAAGTGAACCCAGAGGAAAGAGAACAAAACAACCTCACAAAGGATGTCTTTACACAGGCACATGCATTGCTCTCAGCAAAATTCACAGGACAACTCCCCTCTTAATATTCTGTTATGATGGGAAAAATACAATATTCAGTCAGCTAACCCAAATTTAGATATATGACTCAGTAGAGCAAATTTCTTCCAGGCAATTGAAGTACACAGGAACCAATGCTAAAAACAGCTACAAAACAAAGGAATGCTTATCCACAGCTGATCTCGTCCAAGACTGAAGAAGCGCTACCACTAATAGTAAAATATCCTCAACAGTGCAATTCACCTGCTCCAAAAATCAACAGCACTCATATTCATCTTTCCACATTAAAGTTACTCAACCCTTCTCTGCTACAAAGTGAAGTGCATGGGGTGGAATACAGCAAAAATAGAAACACTGCCCAATTTCACCAAAGCTGCATTAAATGGGGATTTACCAGTGTTCAACACTAATGCACCTCTGATTTCTGTAAAGCTGCTTTCTGGGGAGAGCAGCAAACAGCAGGGGTTCTCCCCAGTACATCCCTGTGGGTGAGCTTGGTAGCTGGTCTGGACTGAGTGACAGCCCTGGTCCTGGCTGAGGGACAGTCTGATTGACAGACTGCTTCCTCACAGAATGTGACACTCAGCCTGGAAACAGAATACAGGAGTCAGTCACATTGCTACTAACAAAGAACATGCCATCTACGACCCTAATCACACCAAGACAACTGAGGCTGATAGAAAAAAAATGCTTAAATGGGGACACGTATTATACCCAATGGAGAAAAATGCTACAAAAATAGTTCTCAACTTCAATAGAGTTCTTTGGTTAAAAACAGCTCAGGGATTTTTCTTTCACATTGTTTCAGTGTGCCTTTTGTCTGCTATTTCTAAGAATTAAAGCCTGCTCTTTCCTCTAGGTCAATACAGGCAAATAAGATATGTATCTAGATACCTTAACTCTTACTAAAGCTAATAACAGCAGGCATTCAACACTGCAAACATCCAAATTCCTCTCTCTCCCATCTTGTGAAAGAGCTTCTGACCTAACTGATGTCAATTCTAGGAAGCAGAGAAGAAAACCTTATGTTTTCATTGTGGTGTTTGTGCATTCATTTGCAGTAAGTGCATCAAGTTACTGTGAAGATGTCTATAAGGGCTTTAAGAGCAAGACAAGGCAGTGCATTTTAAATTGATTGTTCAGGAGGAATATCTTTAACCCTGCCCTGAGAAGGCCTTAAATGAGGCAGAATGGCTGGATCTCATATATGATTCTGTACATGAACCATTGATGTCAAGTATTGTTCTATAGTCTTAATATTCACTGTAGAGCTGAAAGGCTTAGTTACATAGAAGTCTCTTGTATTTGGTGTTCGAACTGAAGAACAACCATCCACCAGAGCTGCTCTAACCACACCATTGCAGGCTGGAGTAATAGAAAGGCAGCATCAACAAAAAGTGCTAAAACAGACACAGAGTGAGGAACAGGACCAGGCAGAATATAAGGAAGAACTTCTTCACTGTCAGAGTGACAGAGCACTGGGACAGGCTGCCCAGAGAGGCTGTGGAGTCTCCTTCTCTGGAGACATTCAAACCCTGACTGGATGCATTGCTGTATGACCTGCTCTAGGTTGTCCTGCTCTAGCAGGGTGGTTGGACTAGATGATCTTTTGAGGTCCCTTCCAACTCCTAACATTCTGCTATTCTGTGATATTCTGCTGTTACACCAGATGACCAACAAGATGTCTGTGTCAACAGTGATCAGCTTGCCTGCCAAGTGCCGCTCGTATTTACATCAGACTCAGGTCAGCCAAAAAAGGATAATATTTCCAAGCAATATTCACAGCCCCCAAGTTGGAACTGGTTCAGATCCACTCTCATAGATGCATGTCCCACTGCAGTTGATGGAAACTTTATCTGTGTAATTGTACCGATGTAATAAATTACAGAACTAGATTTACAATCCAAGATTTCATTGGATTGTTTTGGCAGTACTTACTTAACAGACTGTGGTAACCTCAGCAGTTCAGTGTATTTGAACAGACCCATTAAAAGAAATAAAAAGGATATCACAATAAGCCCCATAATACACAGACTACTAAAATCCTATTTCAGCAGCAAGAAGCAGTGGGTCCCTCTATGCAGGTACCTTGTGTTCTACCAATCTAGAAGACTAGTGGGCAAATCAAATTAAAGTAGAGTGAGTCCTCAGATGAACAAATGAGAATTGAATTTCACTGTGTTCCCATCAAATCTCTGGATCTCTGGATTTGGATCTCTAGATCTCTGGAAAAAGTCTTCACAACATTATAAACACAAGAGGAGGCATGAAAGACAAAAATTTGTCTCTGGATGAGCCACATATCTTTGATGAAAAATTTACTCTGGCCTCTTGTATTCAGAAACAGAATTAATTTTAGGGTTTTTTTCAGCTGTCCTCAAAGAAAGGACAATGTATGGTCTTTTTTTTTTTCCAGATTGCCCACAATAGGGATGTTTTAGTTGTGATCATTCTCAGCAGAAAGAGTTTATTGTTGAGGCTATAATGTCTTTTCTCAGACCTCACAGCAGCCGTTCTTTCCACACCTGTAGGAATGCACATCCCATTAGAGGCAGAGAACTCCCCAGCTACAATTCCAGAGTACAGCAGCTCCCTCTGCTCTCCCCACTCATTTCCAGGACCAATAAATTGCACTATCAGTGGTAGCAAGGTAGCTCCCTTTAATGATACAAGAGAGATAACATCAGCTATGGGACCTAGGAAGCTAAGAAGAAATGCATTGGTTAACAAAATTCACGTTTGAGAAGACACTATGTTGAGACAGGGACTGAGCTGGGGAATCTTCATCCCATCCTCATTCTGCGCCACAAAGTTTGCAACCTAACATGCCTCAGATTGCCAGAAGTGAGAATCATTTGTGTACATGCTAGTCAACCATGCATTTAACAACAATGCTTTTTTCTCTTTCGTAATATCATGTAGGACAAGGCAGTATCATATCACTCTTCCAAAGTACTGCACTGCAGATAAATTTTGTCCCAGCTTGACATTCTACTCACTACTTGATCTTCCAAAAACATAACTTTCTGAATTCCTGAACTATGAAATTTCACAATCAAAAGATTAACAACTTGTGACTGTATTTCCAGAAATAATAAAATGAATGAAAGCAAAACGATGCACCTCTTTTCTGTTTTGTTTTGAGGTTTTGGCTTTTTTTTTAATGGATTTTTTAAACAGTTGCGCAGGGGAAAAACTTCAGTTAGACAGAAAACAACCACTGAAATTTCTGGATTATCTGAAATCTAGGAATGTAAATAGCAGCAAATAAACTAATTTATTTCCAGTCATTTTCTTTCAACAGCTAGTAGTAGGCTGATTTGCTAACAAAAGGAGCTGGTTTTCCGGACAGTCTGATACAATATAAATCAGCTACTTTTACAATACAGTGCAGAGAATTTAATATAATGCTACTGAGGCATTTGCACCTCAAGTGAACCAGATGTTATTAGATCATGAAGGTGACTATCAATATACTTTTGCATGTTTCTCATTTAACTGTTAGCAGTTGGAGAGAACATCTGGTGCTGGGAATTCATCAGCTATTCTTCATCAACACACTTTCTAACAGACTGGTCTAGGGTGACTATGAATGCTGATGGGTTTTCTCTAGATTCCAGGAAAATCACATCTGTGTGGGATATAAAGAGGAAAGGGAAATAAGGCAGGGCCATGAACAACATTAAAAAAAAGTAAACACAAAAAAGGATTGAAGGATTGTTGGGGGCATGGAAGAGCCAGCTAAAAACATAAATCAGTTTAAATGTATTTTATCATCAGAAATGCTAAACTGATATGAGAATACGTAAACTCACTGTATTAGCTGCTTTTAGCAAATTAAAGCTCTACAAGCAGCACTATAGAATCATCTACATTACAGCAGACTTGGGATATGCATGTACATTTACCTCTTGCATTCAGTGTCTCAGCAAAAAGGCCAGCACCACTTGCACCTCTGCAAAATACAGATAAAAACCAAGAGACAACTCTCATGCTGAGTATGCTCATGTCCTTGAGCAATGAATTCCTTTTTTTTCTACCTAGGCCTTAAAGAAGGCACCAGAGTTACTACACTTGTGCCTACACTCACTTTTGCCTGGAAGAGCAGCATTAGTTTCTTCAACCATTTGGTAAATCGCTCTGCAAAATTCTAAGGATTCTACAGGGACTCTGCTCACAAGGCTCTTCCCACACCACTGATGACTGAGGAGTTCATTTTTAATCATTAACTATCTCTAGGAATTCATCAGCCTGGTTCAATGTTCCCTCTCATTGGAATTTAAACTTTTAATGTTGCAACTCATTCCTTTGTTTAATAATTTATATTCCCACATCAAGACTTTCCCAAAAATTAATAGCACTTGCACTGCCTAACATGAAAAGGTTTTTAAAACATAGCTAGCCCAGAACAGAAGCAGTGAGGACAGACCTCAAACCTTAAAATTCTACATAACATCAAGTCAGTTGCTGCAGTGATTTGCTCAGTCCATGCAGCAGCATAGGAATAACAACACAACTGCCAAAAAGGAAAAAAGCCTCAAAATATCCAAACCTTCTTCAATAGGAGACCTGTGAAACTCCAATATTGTAAGCTTGTAGAGAGCTGTGGTCCATGCAGCCTTAAATCTTTTAGTTAGCAAACGTATCTTCCTTCTTATTCCTGACTCTGGACACAATAATTTTATTATTTTATTATTATTATTTTTTGTTCTAGTTCATGTTGTAAGCTTTCAGCTTCACATACTGCCAATCTACAAATACACCAGCTTTTTAAAAAAAGTTTTATACTGCTGTATCATAAACATCTTGGGAAAACATGATATGTGGATTAACCCTTCCACTTTTAGGTGTGAAGTACTGGCTTTAGTGATCTGTGCTGTACTGAGTCAAAGGGCATTCCACTGATTTTTGAAGGGCTTGCAATAAAATTGTGCATACACAGGAGATTAGAAAAGTCAGACCTAGCCCTTTGAGACCTATCAGTGTTAGTAGATCTGGAAGAGGCCAACAGCCCACCACAGAGTACCACTACAAATCCTTGGTTCACACAGGAGTACAGACCCAAATTCATCTCCAAGTTATCTGCTATGAAAACAATTGTTGTCCAACATCTCTGATGTCTTTGTATACTTCCCAATGCTCATTTTTGACATTTTGTGTCAGACCTGCTACATCCTCCAGGGTATCATCTATTTTACAGTCAAGTGTTTAAAGTTACTTCATATAATTCTGTCCTTTTTCTTAACCAGAAATATGGACTAAAATCTCACTGAAATCTTCATGGTATTTTCTTAAGTAAACTAGAATTCCTCATTCCTACCAATAAAATAATGAGTTTGTTTAATGAGTTTGTTTGATGAGTTAGGATATCCTTGAGTCAAAACTATAATTTCCAAACAAAAATTCTCATGGCTCTGCTGTCCCTCATTTAACCGTATGCCTTTGTACAAAACACAAGTTCCCTGCAGACCTTTAGAACTTTACGTTCACCCTCTTCCCTTTCCTATTTTCCTCTCTACCAGGTTCGACAGATGCATAGATTTTTTGAAAATCTATAAACAATTTTTTTCCTGTTGTTGCTCAAACATTCAGCCAGAGAACTATGACTTCTCACTGTTTCTTCACTTCTACATCTTGATCCCTTTTTTCATTTACTGCAAAAAACTTACAGAATGCTCAGTTCTAATAATGACTTTTCCCTGAAGCAAAGTAGTTCCTGAAAGCCAACTGCCCAAAACCCCATTCCTTCAACCAGTGCCAGATTTTCAGAAAGCAACTTCATCAAACTGAATCTGCAGATATTTGCCATAGGACTGACTCAAGTTATTAGCTATGCTATAATGCAGGTCATTTTTCCATGAGCAAACTTCTTTCTTGTATTTCAGAGCAGTCATAGCTGATTTTTGGGTGACTGCATGTTCCTAGATTGTGAACTTGAGAGTTCCACTCTGAACACCTCCTTTCCCACATTTTGTTAGAATACCTTTTTCAAGAGTTTCCCTAGCAGTTTGCCACTTCCTTTTAGCATTTCAAAAACTAAATACTATAATTCAGCTGCACACCTAATGAATTCTTTACACTTCCAAATCTATCCATATAACTAGGTAGCTTTTCAATCCAGGAAAGAGATTCTCTTTGAACATGTGTGATGCTCTCTGCTAACCAGTCTTGCATTTATAAACAGTCTTTTACACTGCCAGCACTTAATGGAACTGCTTCCCTTAATTTTTGCATTATCGACAATTTCCTTTATGTTTAAATAGTTCAATAATGGTATGGCCCCAGATAAAATCTTCTTTTCCCTAGACATGGAACTGTACCTATGACCAACTTTCACCTTCTGTCATTCTCATGTTTAGCACCATAGAAAAACTCTTCCTTTCTGATTGTCACAGAATCACAGAATTACAGAGTTCTTGAGGTTGAAAGGGACCTCTGGAGGTCATCTGGTGTAACATCCCTGCTCAAGCAGGGTCACCTAGACCTGGTTGCCCAGAAAGATGTTCAAACAGTTTCTGAATATCTCTGAGGATGGAGACCTCACAAACTCCCTGGCAACCTGTGCCAGTGCTCAGTCACCTGCACAGTAAAAAAGTGTTTCCTGATGTTAGAGGGAACCACCTATGTTTCAGTTTGTACCTATTGCCCCTTGTTCAGTCACTGGGCACTAGTGAAAAGAGCCTGGCTCCATTACCTTTGTACCATACCCCAAGTATTTATAAACATTAATAAGATTTCCCTGAGCCTCCTCTTCTCTAGTCTAAACAGTTCCATGCCTCTCAGACTTTCTTCACAGGAGAGATGCTCAAGTTCGTTACCTCTGTGGCCCTTGGCTGGAGTCTCTACAGTATGTCCATGTCTTTCTTGTACTAAGGAGCCCAGAACTGGACACAGTACTCCAGGTGTGGCCTCTCCAGTGCCGAATAAAGGAGAAGGATCAATACCCCCTTGACCTGCTGGAAATACTTTGTCTAATGCAGTCCAAGATACCATTATCTTTCTTTGCCCCAGGGGCACATTGCTGGCTCACGTCCTTGGCATTCTTTAGATTTCAAGTCCAGCTGCACATTCATAATTTTTTTTATTGTTAGTTTAGCTTTACAGACCTTGGTATGCCTGTAGCACAGATGTCCATGGGTCCTCCATCAGCTCAGAGACAGCTGATTTTTTCCTCAGTGTTTAGCTTTTGGCATGCTTTAGCCAGTTGAATTTCTACTGCTTGTCCAGGACTTACATCATTTCTAGACCGATCTGTTTTCTGAGAGGAAATTCTCTAGTTTTGTTAGACTTGGGTGACTTAGCTTAGCCATTAAGATACACCCTCACACCTAGTCATGTATTTGTGCTACAATGTTGATCTAAGAAAATAAGCTATCCTTATATATTTTTATGTGAGCTGGGACATCCTGACCTCTGGCCAATTGGCCCTCTGTCTAAGCTTTTTTACCATTACAGAACAGACTTTCGTAACTGTGTGTTTCAGCCTGCCTAGACATTTTGCCTTTATTGTACTAACAAAAGTATTCAACTAAATGCCTTTTTTTTTCCTGCTCATTATCATAATAAAGATACAATGATCTTTGGATTGTATTTTCAGTTTGTTCCACATTATTATAGATGGGTGCTGATGGCTGACAGCATATCTTCTTGATTCTTCGGGTTACCTTGCTGACCAGGAAGAAAAGTTAAATTGGCTTCTTTTAAATCAGGTAAAATAAGAAATTGTGAAAAAGCTAGGTGACAGCATATGTTTGCTGCTGCTGGTGGCTTATAAATCGCAGAATCACAGAATCACAGAATCACAGAATTCTAGGGTTGGAAGGGACCTCGAAGGATCATCTAGTCCAACCCCCCTGCCGGAGCAGGTTCACCTACAGTACATCACACAGGAAACATCTGAACCCTCTTGAACAAAAGGCAAACAAAGGCAGTTTCCTGGCTTACAGCACTCATCTTTCCAGTAGTCTTCAAACCCATTCTCCATGTTTCTAAATTTAGATTGACTCTTTCTTCCACCCTATGTTCCAACCTTTACTTTCTCCACTTCACTTTGCATCATACACACCAAATATCCTTCACAGAGGTTATGCTAACTGCTGAAGGCCATTACAACTTCTTCTCTTTAGGACAAAATATGTGTTTAACTGTCTTCTATAGCTATTTTACGTGAAAGGCAATGATTTTGTAAAGTTTGCATTAGCTTTTTAACCTTATGCACTTCATTGTTTATACAGTAAAAGACTCTAATGTAGAAAAGTTAACAGACAGTTCTAACTCCTCTGTCTTGTCAAATAAACATTGTGATTTTGACTGAATGACATTTCTCAAGCACAACATCATATTAAAAATTTTCTTTTTCTGTAAAATTTACAAGCAAATGCCAGGTGGTTCTAGGTGGTATCAGATAAAGTTTTACTTTCCAGCACAACCCTATGCTGTTGAACTCAAAATACGTGTTGTGTTTCATGCAAAATATTAAATGTAAGGGAACAAATGAATGTAAGGGAAGCAGTGATAATACTGGTGTATCACCAATGAGCACTGGACACAGTACTCCAGCTGAGGTCTCATGAGAATGGAGTAGAGGAGGAGAATGTGTATTGACTTTTCAAATATATAAGAAGTAGACATAAGAAGATACAGGGAATAAACTCCTCTCTATGCCTACCACGAGTAAAACCAGTAGTAGTGGTTTAAATTACAGCAGTAGAGATTTTGTTCAATATTGGAAAAGAAGAGCTTCCTAGTAATAAGGACAATGAAACACGGGAATAAGTTGTCCATCAAAGTTGGTGGAACCTCCACTGTAGAAGATTTTAAGGATTTGTTGGATAGGTTCCTTTCAGAAATGAAAACCATTTCAGGTACACCTACGCCATGTATACCTTCATGTATATTCTTTTTCTTCATCTGTTCTTCCTTTGCAACCCTATTTTCTGTGATCAAGTCCTCCCTTTCAGTCGGGTTCAGAGAGGTTTTTCAGGCAGCCCTATCTACTTCAGAAGGCACTTAGACATCTCTCTATGAATTTTGATGTACTTCCAAGTTTAACATTTTCAGATAATACAAAGAAGCATCTCAGCTGAAGATGCATTGATGCATCTTTGAAGTCATGGATTTTTCTATGGTTCTGAAATGCAATTGCAGCTTCTCCAATATGTGCCATTTTTTCTCTCTAGACATTTTCATTGATTGGGTAGAAAAAGATAGCTATGGAGTTGCAGCTAATGATTCTATTTTGCTACATAGATACCAAATCTAGGAGAGGTTGTGTGATAAGTGGAATTTAGCACTCTATTAGTGTCAGGCCACAGAACTTTGATTATGCCCATTTTAGTTCCTATATAGTATACTTATCTTACTTGTCAGATTTTTTGTTGCACAAGATTCAAATATATCTCTACTGAAAGTCTTATGAGAGAGAATACTGATAGAAAATTAAATAACTGTTTATGGACTTTTCTGATATGAAAATCCCAAGCTGCCAAGATTCATCTGAATCTGTTCTGGGAAAAGAGCAAGGCTGGGCTAATATTATATTTTTCTAGTTTACTTGGTGACTTATTTCATTAACATAACAATTTGTTATAGACCCTTGAATGATGACTATAAAGCCACCAGCTCTATCAACATGTCAAACTCTATTTTTGCTGAAGGGCAGAAGAATGTTCCATTACAGAAGAGTAATATTCTGCAGTACCTTCCATAGCTTAGTAAAATGTTTCAGTCCATATACAGTTTAAAAATTGTCCTAATGCTCAGCCTCTCTTTTCACCACTGGAAGCCATCTGCAAATCTTTTCTCCTTGTGGTATAGTGGAAGTACAGTGGAAGTTTACCTACTTAAGCTCCATTTTCTTCACAACTCTGAGAACATCTGAGAAACTTAGAAGATGGGAAGTCATTGAAGATCTAAGAAAGGGCATTAACACTAAACACTAAACAGTGAACTGGGAACAAATATTTAAGCATCTTCTATAAAAAAAACAAAAGATACCCAGATGAAAGTACAGAATGTGAAATGCAAGTTAAGATTTATTGTAGATTCTGCTACTACAAAATGCATCAATTACTCAAGGATTGATTTTACAGGGCAAGTAGCTCTACAGGAGATGTTTCCTGAATGATCAATATATTATTGCTTATTCAGTGAGTGATGGAGCTTGCCTGCCTGGTAGAGCATTATCAGCTCACCTGAAAACCCATCTTCCTTGTTCTCTAATATGAAGAAGGGTCATGAGCAGTGGACATCTGTGACACAAATGCAATTCACAATGGTATTGCCATTATCACATTATCATGGATTATTAATGTATGTCACTGGTACAAGTGACTGGAAAAAATACTTCAGATATTGCTCTTTTCCAATAGCACACTATTCCCTTTTCTTGGCACATTTCCCTGACATTTGACATTGTAATCATGAAGTACAATTGAAGTATAGAGCCTATCTCCCTGCTTAGTCATTCCCTCTCCCCTCAAAAGCCACATAAATTTATATTACTTGCCCTTAAACACCTACAAAAGCCAACGATACCCCGAGCTGCATCAAAAGAAGCATGACCAGCAGATCGAGGGCGGTGATTCTCCCTCTCAGCTCCACTCTCGTGAGACCCTACAGAACCTGCAGTTCTGTGTCCAGCTCTGGAGTCCTCAGCACAAGAAAGACATGGACCTGTTGGAGAGAGTCCAGAGGAGGGCCACAAAATGATCAAAGGGATGGAACACCTCTCCTATAAAGAAAAGCTGAGACAGGTGGGTAATTCAGCCTGGAGAAGACAATGCTTCAGGGTGACCTTATTGCAGCCTTTCAGTACTTAAAGGGGGACTATAAGAAAGATGGGGACAAACATTTTAGCAGGGCTGGTTGTGATAGGACAAGGGGGAATGGTTTTAAACTGAAAGAGTGTAGATTTGGACCAGATATTAGGAAGAAATTTTTTACCATGAGGATGGTGAAACACTGGCACAGGTTGCCCAGAGAGGTGGTAGAAACCCCATCCCTGTAAACATTCAAAGTCAGGTTGGACAGGACTCTGAGAAACCTGATCAAGTTGAAGATGTCCCTGTTCACCGCAGGGGGGTTGAACAAGGTGACCTTTAAAGGCCCCATCCAACCCAAACCACTCTATGACTCTATGATTATGCCCTTACTGTGGGTAGTCTCTTCCTATGTTTCATTTATGAGCAAATTAATTGAACTGTCTAAGAGTTATTTAATTAACATTGATCTATAGATCTTAACATTGAACAATACCAGATCAACTCAAGGGTCCTTGTAGTCCAGAACTTAACCTCCAACAGCTATAAACAGAAGAGTGTAATAACAGGACAAACACATGGTAGTATTTCAGACCACATTCACTGGCTGTAATGAATTCTGGCTTAGGAAATCTCTGAGCCAGAGTTGCTCAATGTTTTTTCATAATACAAAACCTACAATTCACCTGCAAAGAGTAAATTCCATGTGGAATTAAGGAAGTCTATACAGTCTCAGACTCAATTCAGGATTCAGTGTTGCAAATTATATTGTAGTGAATATCACTTGAAATGCTTCAAAGGCATTCAATTAAGTTTCAGATTTTATATCCCATTTCACCTGTCTCCACCACTACCACTTGCTGCCATGGCTTTTAATAGACTTCAGTATGCTCTGAATTGGGATCAGGAAAACATCTGGGTCCTCACTTTTTGAAATTGCTGCTTAGAGTAACCCAAGAGCCAATAAAAAGTTTTTACAATAGGATTCCCTCCCCTCCTCTGCTTGATAAAGTTTCTGTTCCTCTTCTTTTCCTCCCAAATGGTTATCTAAAACTAGTGACTTTGTTTCAGCAATATTTTCATGTTCAAGTAGGCAAAAAGGATTTTGTAACAAAAAAAAAATTGAAAAATGATAATTCCAACAAACTCTTGCAAAAATTATAAGTATGCTTTTTCTAATCTTTTGAAAGAAAAGCATTTTTTTAGAAATGTTCCTCTTCCTGTCCAGCTTTCTTTCATATATTGCTTTCTGCTTCAAACAACAAAAGAAAAAAGTCAGCAGTGTTTGCCATGTGTAAGATGGCAAGCATTGTTAATGAAATATGAATATAACAGGTGTTAAAAATAAGAAAAAACATATTGCATTTATTAAAATTATTGCTTATGTGCCTTTTAAAAATAATTATGTAATTAACATTGATCTAACATCCTCATTTTGCAGATGCATCATTACTTGTGATTTTCCTCTTTATTTTGATTTGTCTGATTAATCTCTGCCTCTTGTGAAGATTACCTGCTTTAGATGGCTATATTCTGCAGCAAACAGGAAGCTAGGAATATCTCAGATAGCTTAGATGGTGCAGCAGTCTAATACTTTCTCTAACTCCAATATAAAGATTCCTGCATGCTAAGAGCAATTCTTAGATTTTGAAGCATCTCTACAGCATACTCTGAATGTATTAAAATTGTATCACACAATTCTGCTTGTTAGCTAATGGACAGACAGCTGGAGCAACCAAGGAGGGATAGTAACATGGAATAGCATCTATTTAGTACAACTGGCCTGTTGTTAATTTACTAAGCATATTTCCTTGATGTGAGAAATGTTAGATACTATGGAAACAATACAGATATTCATTCATTTTCAGATGTGGGCTTACGATGTCTGAAGACCTTTCAGTAGTGACACATTTCAGAAAGGCAGCTGCATAAATTACAGGTTCACTTAGACTGCCAAGAGACAAGCTGGAAAAACCCCTCAAGTTCCCCTTTTTGTAAAATACCCAAGTGAATGAAACACCAGTGCAAATTTTGGAATGCTCTGGGCTGAGAGTTGTTAACCAAGACAAGTTACTAGAGGTGGCTTTAGCAAAGATATCTTAATCTTCTGTGTATGTTTTCTGTTTTTTCCTCTCCTAGCATGGCTTCCCTTGGATGGCTTCAGTTAACAAAACAGGATTTTATATTTTGAGAAAAAAATGAGAAAAGGGAAAATAATAAAGAAATTTAGCTTTGTTGCTTAAGAAACTCCTGGCAAATATTTTGAAAAAAAGAATATTAGGGGTAACAAATCCTTAAGACCCCTTTGTTTAGATACAGGGGCACAGCTCTGAACAACCAATTTAGGAAGTTTCTTTTTATTGCTGTTTCATTAATTAAAATCATGGAAAAATAGGTTAGCTTTTCACATTGGTTATACAAGAATAGAACATACATACGATACACAAATATCATCATATGTTATATTATTTATAAAATATAAACTGAAATTGTGAAAAGGCCTTTGAATTACACAGGTACCTGTGCCAAATTAAAAACCTGATTGAAAGTCTTCACTGAAATCAATGTTCTTGAAGGGTAAGGACATAAATACTATGTTTAACTAGAGCTATAGAGAACAGCTTTGGAATATGATTCTGCTTAGCTTTTCCATCCTGGAATATCCAAGATCTTCTTTAGTTGTAAGTCAGTATATCCAGGGGAAAAAAAAACCTTACATTTTTAGGGCTACAGAGAGGAAATAAAGGGTGCATGCCTCTGCAAAGCTTCAGTAATGCTATTTTGATTAGAAGAAGGTTTATTTCTAAGGAAGCTATTAACTACAGGTGTTTAAAAATGCTATTTTAAGATACAGGAGTAATGCAATTGCACTTCAGTAAGCATTAGTAAATGCTTTCTGGCTGTTTTTAAAGGAGTGCAGAGGGTTTAATTGGCTTTCTACAAAAATGTAGAAGGATATGATGACAGCCCAAGTATTAGATAAGCCCAAGACCAGATAAGGAAATACACAGGCACACGCACAGTTTGTGGAAGTAATGTCGGCAAAACTGACAAGCATTGCAAGTTCTAAATTCGCAAGGTGTCTAAAAACCTGTAAAAATGCAATATAAACCTTAAAGAAGGAAAAGACAGCCTGATGACAATGGCTTGCTCATTTTATGGGTAGACTAAAGGGAGAATTAGGATCCTTTTTCAAAGAAAGCTTGGAAGAGTGTGAAAGGTTTCTTCGGACCAACTTCAAGAGCAATGTAAAGAGAAAAACAACTGCTTCATGCATTTTTACAGGTTTGCCATTTTGCAGCAGATACCTGGGATAGGGCCTTCTGAGCTCCAGTGACTATCGAGCTTTTTCAGTCAGCCTGGATGCTTTGGGATGTAAGAGTCAGTAAATTTGTCAGTGCTGTTTTGTCATGGATCATGTCAGTCCTACACCCATCATGTGAAAGGGGCCTAGAAGAAAATACCCCTAACAGCAGCTGTGCAAGAGCTTTTGAGTGAATACTGAATGTGCAGTCTGGTAACCTCCTGTGCACGCAAGATTTCTGCACCAGGCTCCAAAAGCCCTGCATACCTCACCAACAGTGTTGGCCCCACCACCAGTTTGTTGCAGAGGGGGATTCACCCAGATAGATATACGTGCACTAAGGATGTGATGCCTGCTCCTTTTGCCATGTTGCGGGGAAAAAAGGGCAAAGTCAATGGCAGATTAACTTTCACACAAGAACAGACAGACCAAGACAGCATCCTTGGCATTCCAGTAACAGAAAGAGCACACAACATATCACACGCCAATACTGCTGCCATTCAAAGAGACCTTGATAGGCTGGAGAGTTGGGCGGGGAGAAACTTAATGAAATTCAACAAGAGCAAGTGCAGAGTTTTGCATCTGGGGAAGAACAACACCATGCACCAGTACAGGCTGGGGGCTGACCTGCTGGAGAGCAGTGTAGGAGAAAGGGACCTGGGGGTCCTGGTGGACAGGAGGATGACCATGAGCCAGCAATGTGCCCTTGTGGCCAAGAAGGCAAATGGCATCCTGGGGTGCATTAGAAGGGGGGTGGTTAGTAGGTCGAGAGAGGTTCTCCTCCCCCTCTATTCTGCCCTAGTGAGGCCACATCTGGAGTATTGTGTCCAGTTCTGGGCCCCACAGTTCAAGAAGGACATGGAACTGCTTGAGAGAGTCCAGCGCAGAGCCACTAAGATGATTAAGGGAGTGGAACATCTCCCTTATGAGGAAAGGCTGAGGGAGCTGGGTCTCTTTAGCTTGGAGAAAAGGAGGCTGAGGGGTGACCTCATCCATGTTTACAAATATGTAAAGGGTGAGTGTCAGGATGATGGAGCCAGGCTTTTGTCAGTAATGACTAATGATAGGACAAGGGGCAATGGTTTTAAACTGGAGCATAGGAGGTTCCATGTGAATATCAGGAAAAACTTTTTCACTGTGCGAGTGACGGAGCACTGGAACAGGCTGCCCAGAGAGGTTGTGGAGTCTCCTTCCCTGGAGACATTCAAAACCCGCCTGGATGCGTTCCTGTGTGATGTACTCTAGGTGACCCTGCTCTGGCAGGGGGGTTGGACTAGATGATCCTTCGAGGTCCCTTCCAATCCTAGAATTCTGTGATTCTGTGTGATTCTGTGATAAGTGTCTCTTTCTTGAGTTTATCTAAGTTCATCATCCGTTCTGCTCTCTGCACTTGTATAAGCTCACCAATTTCATCTTGGCACTGTTTTTGTACCCATTCTTTCTGATGCCATCAGTCAAGTGTGCAGCAGAGAGTCTTGTTTTGAAGTCTTTCCCTTACAACCATTTTAAGCCTAGGAAGGGATGGCTAGGCCTCAGGATTCCTGCTTCAAATTATGCTACTTACTTTAAATAAGCTGGCAGTAAAATCCTGGACGTGCCCTTTAGTGACAGACATTGCTGCAGAAAGGTCTGCACCCATTTCAAACCGTGAGTGAAAACGAATCTTAGATACCTGGTGTCTCATGAACAAAATCATCATTATTTATTGTCTCC
This sequence comes from Aegotheles bennettii, assembly GCA_013398125.1. NCBI lineage: Eukaryota > Metazoa > Chordata > Aves > Caprimulgiformes > Aegothelidae > Aegotheles > Aegotheles bennettii. The sequence goes on along the minus strand of VZRW01001185.1, from coordinate 138,123 downwards.
TGGCACTGCTGAGCCAATGTGCAATAGCTGAATGCTAGAGATGCATGAGGACAGATGATGAAACTTGATGAGGGTTACAGAAATGTAACCCAACCATCTGACACCAAGGCAGGCTTAAAAATTTTGTAAACAAAAATTAATGCATTTAGTTAGACTACTGAGAGAAAAATGCTACAGAATGAAGACGTTGGTTAAAATGGCATAAGATTCAAGCACTGAGTCAACCCTTAATTTCTATTTAATTTTTGTAGAAATTGTGCTGAATAGTGAGCAGAAACTACTTTAAAAAGAGGCATAAAAAGGGGTTGACACCCAAGGTAAAAAAGGGAAAATAACAGATGAAAGCAGAAATACAAACAACAGGTAAATCAAGCATCTGGTCCTCTTAGGGAAGCTGATAGATATTTTTTTTACTCTTATTTTGGCAGGGAAAAGGTCTTTTCTTTATACATGGCAACACTGGCACTTTAATGTCCCTAAATTCTTACCAGCCAGTGTGCCCCTCTGCCCAGAGAAGAAAAAAAACTAATTAAAACCCAAACTCAGTCTAGTAAGATCTTCTTTCCACTCTTGCTACCCTTATTAAATAAAGGCATGTACCACATCTTCGCAAAGTTCACAAAGAACTGATATCATTACTGCTATTCATGTCAGACAGCTAATATAATGACAAGTATAAATATCCTGCAAAAAAGATGTTGGCATCATAATATATTATATTTGAAAATCTTTTTGAGACTGACCTGGCTTTCAGTTAGTGACAGCTTTAATCATAATGGAGACTTTGTGACAGGGTCTTCAAACTTAAACTGCTCATGAGACACACACATTAATCCTGGAGAGTAAAGGCCATTAGTCCTGCTCTTCAAAAAAGCTCTCAAATCTGATCAAACTCTTACTTAACTCAGAAAAAACATTCTAGCCAGCCTTAATAACAGGAAGGATAATCCCACTCAGACTACGATTTACAGGAAGACATGAATTTCCTAATGCAGAACTTTAATCCCACAAAAAATCCCAGCTGCTTAGTTTGCCGAGAGCAAACTGATTGAACTCCAATTATGCAATTCTACATTTGAAGCTGTATTGCTGTTACAAATTAGTTGCTCATTTGTTCCTTAGCAGCTTCACTTTTTGTCGTCCATCCTCACACAGATCTGCAATTCATAGACTACAAACACTGCACAGGGAAGTTTCATTCTAAAAGAAACAAACATTTTCACCATTATTACTTAAAACCCACCCAGTAAAATGTGATGTATATACCAAAATTTAAAACCTGAATTTATACTGCAGCATTAAACCACGCCATCCTAAGATTTCTTCATATCATCTGTTGTCTTTGGCTGCTATCCTCAAGTAAGTCCTAAACAAAGAGGTGTAGCTTTACTTTCATTAAAGTTTGAGATTTGTCACTGACTTTAATAAAAGCAGGACTCAAGCCTATAAACACCATTCAAACAGAAGAAGACAGACATCTACCCATGTAACTAACTCATCTTAAATAAATGGTATATGTTCTAGAAACTAAGCATCATCTGTCTTCACTTGAAAACATTGCTATGCTATTGCTGTGATTGCAGAAGCAGTCTTTCTTTTCTAGCTTGATCACTTTCTCCCTTTGCTTTACTGTCCTCTACATAGTTGTGAGAGTACAAATGAGTGAAAAAACAAGAGCCACTTCAATGCAACAGCTTTCATTTGAGAACTGCTTTATACATTTATGTGAATGAAACTGAAAATTGAATAAAATTGAGTGTGTTTTATTGTAAAGAAGAGTGAGTCCCCAAAATAACAGAGGGTCATTTTCCAGTGGACATAGCAAGTCAGAGCCAGATGCAAACCTTCATACAAGTGTGAGAGACTGATTTTCCAAAAGTAGATTCTCATGCCTGTTTGCAAAAGCAAATGAACAACAGCGGCAAAAAAGATAAGATCTTTTGCTTTCTCTCAAATCGAATTAGTGCAATAACTAGTCATTCTGTAAAGTCTTAACACAGGTTTCCACTGCAATTTCTAGATAACACTCTCCCCCCTCAAACATTCATTCTGGTGGGACATCTGAGAAGCAAAGACATAAGAGCATATATTGTAAAGGATACAGTTGATGGGGATGTAAAAACAGAGGCATTTTCCTGTGAGCTCAGGAGCAGTACCAGCAATGCTCGCTGGAATATAAACAGATATCTTCTGTAATAATAATAACAGTTCAAGATGTTTCTATTCCCAAAAAACAAATATGCAAGATGGAATTTCCTCATGTATAACATCTGGTAAAAATAACCACTGAGCTCTTCTGTTGCCATGCAGCACAGAACACATCAGAAAGGTCCAAGAGTACAGACCTTGCACAACCAGTTCCTGAAGCAGTAGGATCAAGGCAAGGACCAGCGATCAAACTGAGCTTCACAAGCATTTCTCCTGCTAAAAGCAACTGACTGGCTAAGCATCATCTTTACTAATGACGCCATTCACAAAATGATGAAGTATCCCAACAGCCCAGCAAAATACCAGATAGAGAAGTAAGATTTCAAGAGTACCTTATCTATCATTAAAAAATATCTCCTACTCCCAACCAAAGCACATAGCAACCTCAAGGATCTTTCTTAATGTAAATATTCCATAGACAGTACCATTGCAAATGCATTTTTAAAGAAGAATATATATCTGCTTTTGCAGCAAAGAGGACTCTGGCGAGTAATTTACAGTTCCTGCAGTGCTTTATAATTTGTGTTCCTCTTATGTAATAGCAATATAACATGTTCATTTTTTCCTATGTATCTGTCTACTGAAAGTGAAAAAGTCTATAAAATAGTAGCTATTAGAGATCTATAAATTATACAGTATATCTTCTGTATTTTTAAGGACATTAGGAAGTCTCAAAACCTCTAATAGAAATGAACAGTAGCTTAGCTATTCAAGGCTGACCACTTGATCTTCAAGACTGGAAATGGAAAGGCACCAACAGTTTGGGGTATCCATGTTGGGCACAAATCATCCTGAAGATTTAAAGATGCAGCATCTTTTGTTTTAGTGAAGGACTGGCAGTTAATATTCCAAGCATGTTCTTTCACACTACCTAAACTGAAGGCAAATGATAACCTTGCCTTAGGACATGAGCAATATTATTTTTTTCTAAGATGAAAATAAAACCAGTATTGCCAGCTTTTCTTTCCAGAAAAGAATGAACAGTAACTGCTGAAATCCTTCCCGGTCTACACATGTGAAATAAAGTAGGTCAGGACGCAGTCAATGGTAAAGCCTTTCAGAAAAGCTACCAACAAATGAAATATGTGGGAAGGAAAGGAGTGGGCCTGTTATTTCTCATCCATGCAGCATTCCAAATATGTAGGCTGCTGTTTAAGGCAGAACTGAGCAGCTACATAGGAATCAACTTCACAGCCGTGTCCCATTTGAAGACCAATCTTCAGATCAAAACCAAGGATAAGAAAGCTGAAATAGCTGCTCAAAGAACCAAGACTGCACCTTGCTTCAGCCTCTTGTACTGAAAGACAGTACACTGGATATTGGGAAGAAATTCTTTCCTGTGAGGATGGTGAGACACTGGCACAGGCTACCCAGGGAGGTTGTGGCTGCCCCCTCCCTGTCAGTGTTCAAGGCCAGGTTGGATGGAGCTTTGAGCAATCTGATCTAGTGGGAGGTGTCCCTGCCCCTGGAAGGGTGTTTGGAACTAGATGATCTTTAAGTTACCTTCCAACTGAAACCATTCTATGATATTTGTAAAGAGTGCACTGTCTTACTATGAGACACTGTGATCCCAGAATTCTAATACAATTTTCCATTTGAGCCTGTACATGACTTGATTTCAATAGTCTGGAATAACCTGAGTGGCACCAGAGCCTGCTGAACCAGGAGCTTGCTGACAGCCAGGATGTCTTGCTGGAGAGTAATTAGATTTATCTATAGAAAATTAGTTCTGCAGCAAGGAGGAAACCCTCCCTTTGTTCATCTGCATCACATGGTGACTTAAGAAAAGAAAATTATGTTACTGGCTTGTCACTTCCTCAGCCTACACAAGTGCAAGATTCCTAAATCCTCAACTGTGCAAAAAGTTTTAATAATTTTTTCCATAAAGACACCTCCCCCCACCTCGAGCACCAGCCTATATTACAAAGTAGTTTCAGGAAAGTTCTATCATACTTTCTTGTTTTCTTGTCATCCACTCATTCATGCAAGTTTTTCTTTTGGTTTTAAAATTCCTTTGAAAGCTGCTTTTTTTTTCCTTTTAAGGAAAAATGATATTTAAAGAACCAAATAAAAATCCCACAAATATTAGATCAGTACTCTCAAGGCTGTCCAAAGTTCAATTAGATTTAGTGAGCCATTTGCTGCCCCTCTTTGCATACAGGAATTATGGAGGAAGTCCACTAATATCAATAGATTTCTTCTGGAAATAAACAAATGTTATTTAGTCACTAGGCCTCATTTTGTTTCATGCATGTCTCTGTTATGTGTGGCCCCTCCCAGGCTACCTACCCAAATTATCCATTGGAGAAGGAAGGGCATTAAAGTGCTGGGTTTTTGTATGTTCCCCAAATCTTTACAGCTCAGATAAACTCAGAGCACACAGGCAAAGTTAAGCCAAATACAAAGCACACATCTGGCAGCTCACAGGAAAACTCAGCTTGTGTTGCTGCTCTTGTGTTCTCCTTGGACAGTAATTTTTAAATTAAGTAGCCTCTATCCTAAAATTAAAAACAATTCTAAGAACTCAGGAAAACAATAGGCTTAAGTTATATTGTTTGTTCAATTAATGCTATAGTGCTAGTAACCCAGAATACCTGGGATCTCTCTTGGTTCTGTCTTGATAAACTCTGCTCTAGGACATGTCCCTACTCATCCTGGAGATAACTTCCTTACACTGTTTAGACTGTAAGTCCTCCTTTAAGAAAGTCCTGTCCCATGACAAATTTGCACAGGGTCCAGTCCAGCAGAACTCTATCTCTGCAAAATGCTGACAATCATCTCTCTGAAGAATTTAATAATCTGCTTTCAAAGCACGTAAGTCAGACATCAACTGTCCTGATACTGATGACGCCAGAGTGGAAAAACAGAGGTATTTTTTTTAGCATTAGTGTACAAGAGTGGAACGCTGGGCTGAAACAAGGAGATGGCATCCTACCAGGCTCCCCACCAGAGGCAGACTCCAACTAAGCTATAGTACTGCTGTATCTCCCACTCAGTAGGCATGATGGAGGATGAAAGGAGGCATAAGAAGGAAGGAAAGAATGAATGGGGGTGAAGAAAGTTGAACAGAGTCTCTCCCACTGAATGTATGAGATTTAGTGAGTGTCAGCGTAGTTGGTAGGCTGCATGACACCAAATGCTGTAAAACTAGGGCTATTGTTTTCACTAGCTTAGGCCAATATAATTCAATTGAATGTGCATCATTGTGTCCTTCCACAAGCTGAGGACCTGACCTGACCTTACCTAACCAATACGAAAAAGAGCTGTGAGAAGAATGTAACTCCCAAAGAATGAATTTACTGGATTTAAATGCATGACATAGGCACATCCTGGCACACGTATGAATTCAGCAGGCTGATTCTTCACTTTCCCAAATTGCAAATGCTGTACCTGCACTTATATAAGGCAAGTATAAGTGGAAATCAGAAGAACCATAGCCCGTGATGTTCATTTCACATCTGTATTTCTTTTTGCTGACTTCCTTGAAAGCAAAGATTCTCGGTCTGACTATGGTCTTGGGTCACGGAAGCTAAATAGCTAGGAGGCTAATAGGCTCAGACTGGTGGGCAGTCTGTGATTGCCATCTGGTGGTTAAATTTAAATACTACAGGAAAATAAGGAAATGCTCCCATCTCTGGATCATGCTTTCTTAACAGCATTTTTAAAGAACTTGTGTGTCTTATCACTAATTTCTTCTGTTTCAGGGTTAGTTACATGTATAAGATATTTCAAGATTCATTACTTATATATGCAAGCTCTCAGAAATGTAATTCTTCTCTTACCTTTTGCTTCCATAAATCTTCAATCACTGAGTACTCCTTCCTTCTCCTTCATGTAACTTACTCTATGCAGACCAGTTATAAAAACACTTAAAGTAGTTTCACGTAGAAGAGCAAGAGATTCTCATGTGGTCCTCATCCTTTGTCTAGCAGAACACCAGCCCTACAGTCATTGCCACTCCCACCACCCCTGTACCAGCACATCACCAGATCTTGTAGAATTCAGTCCATATTGTTAGACAATAACAGATGGTGTTGATTGACTCTGATGTCCATGAAGCTGAGACTGAGATGGTCAAGAGCATCAGAAGAAGGACTGATGCAATTTAAGGTTTTTTCATGTGTATTTTAAAAATAACAATATAGAAGCTTTCCATAAATTGTCCCCAAATTCCATATTTCTATGCTGCCTTCTCGAATAACTTTGGCTTGTTCCAACAGAAGAACAAGTTGCTATTGGCAACATTTCTTTTTCAAACCCCCTCTGTAGGGCTTTCTAAAGGATTCACCCTGTGGGTTCAGAATGTAGAACACAATTTCTCCAAGGACTAAATGAAGTGCTATAGTAAGTCTGACTGTCTTTATTTAAGCTCTTCAGGTGAGGAAGAAATGATTACATCTTTTTGTGAAATACGTTCAGTCAGATATGTATGACTACAGTGCCATATTTCACAGGCATCCCTACATATGCATAGTACCAGTCCCATTTGAGACTGTAGGTGCTCCTATAACACAAATTAATAATATAGCATATGAAATGTCACATACATTCTACAGAAAACAAATGTGATTTTATTCTGATGATCACATGTACAGGTTTTGGATGCAAAATACAGCCAACCTTTGCAGCTCCTTCTTAGCACCCATGAAAGATCCTGTAAGTTCTCATCAACGGGTTTGTTTTAGTAGTCTTTTAGCAACAAAACCTAAAGTCTACATTAATTTCAGTGATCATCAGCAGCCACTGAAGGGCAAGAACCTGGGAGTTAAATGGTCTAACACTAAATACTTTGACACAGTTGAATTCTGTGTCACCAGTAAGATTCAGGCAGAATGTACTCAAGTGATCCCCATATTTACCTACTGCCATACATTCATTTCAGTCTTCCTCTGTGGAGGTGAAGGAAATGTATCTGGTTTGCACTTCTTGCATGGCACTTGAAGCACATGTGGGGAGATCTTTTTTTGTGGTAACAATATTCAGCAAAGAAAATAGACAAAGACATGACTCGTACCTGCCATTCACATAGAAAGAAAAAAAATTAGACATGGCAGAGTCATTTCCTCAGAGTCATTAATTTCATTGACCTCATATTTCAAGGCTGAGAGGCAGATGGTAGTTTTAACTGAACCACAGTGGTGTTGGAATTATTAAGGTATATCTTAACAAGAGAAGAAGGAGAGGTGTTTACAACTGAAGTAATTAATCTTGTAGTGACTGAGGGAAGAAGTGGACCCCACAGATCCATTCTCATTCACACTGCAGTCTATCAGACTCTCATTTCACTCAATTTAGTTTAGTGCTTGTTTCAAGCTCCTGTAGAATGATGCATTTTCTACATAAAAAGGCTCAGCAGAAGAGGGTTTTCCTTAGACTGCTGTGTAGAACAGGCAAGGGGACTGAATACTTGAAGTGAATTTCTTTATTCAAACAATATGAAATTCACTGACTGAACATGGGGATGACTTCTCTTTAGAGGTCAAGGCAGGAGAAAGCATTTTTCCCCTTACACTGCAGGATTTTCACAAGAGTTATTTTAAAGAGTTGTTTTTTCTTGCCTTGCCTTTCTTCAGCTTCTGTCTTTAATCTGAACTCTGTCCTTTGGTCATATTTTTTCTACAGCTGCATACCCTTTTATTGCTCTCTCAATTGCTTTTTTTATCAGGAGGTTGAATGTACTTCAATTTGTCCTTTGCATGGTGTTCACATAAAATTCAGGAGGCTGATTTACTTGTGTACCTTCTAGTTTAACACTAGTGAAGTTTCTTTTTAAAGGGACTAGAGAGCAGGCCTGCTGTGATTCAGGCCAACACTACAGATTTGTATGCAGTACTGAAAATTGATGAAGTATTTAGGTGTCTGTTTGAGAGACAGTTCATTTGAGCCACTGGGATAATTTTCAAGGAAAAACAATGCTTGAAATATGCAGATGAATGGGGGGGAAATAACACTTTTTACTGACAGCAGAAATTATGATACTGTAAGTGGAACTTCTCCTGGTAACATTTTTTTCTACATGCAGACAGTGCATAACTAACTATCTTTATCAAAACAACTTGCCTTTGCAGTAACAGCAGTTGCAAACATCAAGAACTAGTTAGCTCATCATCTGAAAGTCAAGTGTAGACTTAAGGATTATGACAGGCTTTGCATTCAAGAAAGTTACTGTAGTCTTGTGGTCAGGACATGGGGCTGAGAAATCAGAGACCTTCCTGTCTACTACAGTGACCTTAGTCAGACAAGTTAGAAAGACTCTGTGCTTCAGACTCCGTGAGGATTAAAAGAAGTACTCTACAAAAAGTGCTTCAAACTACACAGGAGAAATCATGCTATCTAAGGCCAACTATTCTAATTTCTCTGTAAAGTTACCTAAATAAAAAGAAATGAGAATGAAATCTTCAACCACAGAATTATCCTGAATAGGACAAAAACTGAAACAGACATTGTAAACTTCTGGAGCAAATATTTGTCTTACATCTGACCACAAAAAATCCCACTGAGAATTATTAGCCTCTCATTTCTGAGAAAATGAAATTCACAACAGGAAACTATTAAAAAAATAAGCTTCATACTTTGCATTACGATGCAATCGCACAACAAACACAAATGTCTATAACAGGGTGCCTATTTTTAACTTGTTTTTAGAATTTAAAGTCACTATGTCTTGTTCACCAACAGAATTGAAATGGATCCCTGCTTCTGACTACATATACTAAATCTCTTCCAGCTGCAATAGAAGATCTCGAAGAAAAAACAGATAGGAACAGACAAAATTGTCAAAACACATATAACAGTGATAACCACAGCAACACCACTATTCCATAAAATTCAAAGAATAGTGTTGGCTAACTGTCACTCACCATCAGTAAAGAGGGGTTATTTAACAGGTGATACAATTTAAGTCTGTGTAGGTAAACACAGAAAAAACCTTCTTATATTTTTCTCCTGAAGTATGCAAAAACTAGGATATTAGTAGGCTTTAGAGCACTACAGTGCAGCTATGAGGAAAGTAAAGATCATCAGGATGCTTATCTCAAGGCAGTTGCAACACGACTAAATTGCAGTTTATTGATTTCCCAACTATGCCGTAAAATGTGAGAGGGTTTCCACGTGTACATCATTAATTCTGCCCCATTCGCCTTGTTTTCCACATTGGCATCCCAGTCTTTGCTAGAAGAACCACCAGAAGAATCTGTGCTTGCTATATGTGAAAGATCAATGCCCTGGGAAGACAAAACTGGAAACAGCCAACTTGTTCTCAATCCACAGGAAGATTTAAGACAGTTCAGTCACGGTGGAGTTAATCCTGCAGTAATAATAGGACATTTATGTTCTCACAGTGACCTTAACATAGCACAGCTTGAGCTGATTTAACATTCTGCTGCCACAAAAGGGGCAGATACTCCCTGGAACACCTTTTGCATTGTTTGCAGCCTGTCTGACTCGTCCATGGGCAAATTCAATGCCATAATCCAGCAGCAAACTGAAGCTGAGAGAAGTAAATACTCTTTTGTATGAAGCCTAATCAGTTTGTGAGCAGTCCAGTGACCACCACAACTGGGAGAGAATTGACTTGTGAAGCCAAGGGCAGGAGTAACAGGCAAAGCTCCCTCATTCAGTATAGCCAGCTCTTAAACCAGTGCAGGCATCTTTACTTATGCTTGCTTATGTTTACTTACTTCACATCTTTACTTTACAGATCCTTCTGCATCTCAAGTGTTCAAATTCTTACAATCCAGAATTACCTCAGGTCTTCCCATGGGTAGCAGAGATCCTTAGAGGTCTTTACACTAGTTCACAGTACCTTCCTGCTCCTTCTTTTAAGATGTACTATCCACAAATACTCTACTATTTGAATAATCAGACTCCCTTCTGCAAATAGATGGATATTCACTTCTGTGACTTCTGTAGAAACTAAAATGTCCAGCACTTCATCAGCAAGCCCCAGAAGATGGGAGCATAATTATTTCTGACAGAGTAACTACTGTCACCATTCAAGACAGAAGGGAGTTAACAGAAGAGCACACCTAAGCAGGTAGTTATTGCGACCATTTCATAGAATCATAGAATGGTTTGGGTTGGAAGGGACCTTAAATAAGGATCATCTAGTTGCAACCACTCTGCCATGGACAAGGACACCTCCCACTAGGCCAGGTTGCTCAAAGCCCCATCCAACCTGAACTTTACTAGGGCCTATGAATGAATTCCCTTGCAGAGTTGTAAGAGCTGGGAGAGAAGGAAAGAGGATACAAAAGGAACTCAGAAGAGAGGAGGACAAAATGAATGAGCCATTACAGCAGGAAAGCAGTCCTGCTACTGCTGCTTTTTTTTGATAGACAGCAGAGTCTCAGAAGAAGGAATGTTATCACAGCAATGTAAATACTCCACAGATCTCTAGGCACACAGCATAGGGACAAGGCACAAATCCAACACAGAAAGCTAATAAAACTTGCATACCAAAAACTAAAATCGGGGAGGTGCTGTTTACATTGGGTTTTATCATTGCTCAGTGCTTCATGTAGGCACAGGGGCAGCATTCTGACTTCTTTATACAGAGACCTATAGGGAGAAAGTTACTAAGAAAGCTCAAGTTTTTTTCCAGTGCATAGGCATATGTGGCACCTTGGAGAATAGGATGTTTCAGAAGCACTGCAGTGACTTGTGAAGATAAAAAGCAGCATGGTTTCTAGGCACCTGAGAAAGTTTTATCTATGTGATTTCTATTGCAAATACAAGAACAGTATAAAGAAGGAGAGAGGAAAACACTAGTTATAAACCTACTTATTATTTGCATGCCTCATATTATATGAGTAAAATGTGTGAAGCTGGTAATTTGAACAGTTTGAAAATATGAAGCTAGAATAAAGTGTAAGGAAATTTTACTAGGTGAAAACTTCTAGGTTTCCTTTCCTGCTCTTCTGATGACACTTCACAATAATACATCGAATTTAATTCACTCATGAAGCATGCAGTAATAACTTCTATCAGAAATACTTCAGATTTAATTAGTGAGTGGTCTATAGCACAGCAGAGACTTGGAACTCATTAATTTCTTTACTTTTCTCAAAATAAATTATTTAACCTTACGGAACCCTTCCGAACTAGGCAAGTCTTTTCATTTTATTATCCGTATGGCAAATTTGTAACAGAGAAGCACGGGCTTTAGTATTTACAAAGCAGACCACATAATAATTCACAAACAGCTCTCTATTAAAATCACAGAATCATAGAAAAATATTAGAAGGGACTCCAGAAGCTCAATTCAAATGAACTTCTGCTCAAAACAGAGCTAACATCTGAGTTAGATCAGGTTTCACAGGGCTTTGTTGAGGTGTTTCAAAAAAGCTCCAAGAATTTATCTGCCCCACTTTTTGGCTGCCTGTTCTAGTGCTTACCCACTCCCATGCTGAAGGACCTGTAACCATGAGACTTCTTCTAGTTGTTTAAAGAAGGCTCCATCAGTTTTCTCATCTTGAGAAAGCAGTCATTAGCAGATAAACCACATGACATCCCCTTGTTGGCATCCCCTTGAACCCTGACATAAGCTGTCAGCCAGCCTCTCACCAATCCCACAGCAGAACCCTGTGCATTTGAGCATCTCCTTTGCATCCACTCTCTCTCAGTTAAAACTGTAACAAAAACTGGCAGCTATATGGATACACAACTTTATTTCACAAACTACAAAAGTTGCCCTCAGACACTAGAGAATAACTTGTAGTGTTATCTCTACACTAAATTGGCTGTTCCTCCAGCGGGTTGTGACCTAACTTTTTCACCTTCTTCACCTTATGCTCTAACTAAGAGTTGGATGCTCCTGTCCCAATCGCTTATCAAACTTTGTGGCTCAGAAAAAGGCTTCTGCAAAAACTGCCACTGAGACAACTTTTACCCACCCTTCCCCAAATCCCAAACCTGAGTAAACTCATGGTAGCATTTAGTAGGAACTTTAAGAACCTTCCCCACAAATACCTGTAATCTTTATTTGCACTAAATTAATGTGACAACATTTTCACATGCTGAAAGACTAGCAAAGAATTAAGTAGTAATCCTGCAGGTTTATCAAAAGGAAGTAGCACAGAAGTTGATCTTACTGTATCTGTGTTTGAACAGCACCTTAACATACAAGTAGGTTCCTCAACACCTTGAAAGTACAAAACCTATCTAAAATAGTCATATTAAATTGGCTTCAATTGGACCTGTGAAAAACTGTGTCATGATAAATGATATATAAAAGGATAATCCTAACCAAAACATTGCTTAAGATTTGCATCTCAAAAACCAGTTTGTTTCTTCAGGTGGAAAACCCAGTTTGTTTCTTCAGGTGGATGACTTGAAAAAAAGAAGTGTTTTTCATACATTCCTCACAGCTCAGAGATAAGAGAAATAACTTCTAGTACTTGGACTAGTAGATTTTCTGCTAAAGCATAAAGAGAGGAGAAGCATTAACTTTTCCTGCTTTTGGTTTATTGAACATTTTTGGTTTAGTGAAATGGCTTTGCCTGCAAAGTGACCTACACGACTCTGTATAGGAACAAGCATAACATTTTATACATTTATCATAACTGTAATTTCTTCTTGAATAAAGCTTTCCTGTGCCCTTTGGCTGACGCTGTTGTATATTTAAGGGTCCTAATGTCCTGTCCAAGCTGCAAGCACACTGGAGCACTATATATATAGATTCTCAAAGCAGTAATTCAGTTTCTAAATGGTGTGGGCAGGTCAATTAGTTTCAGAGTGCTGAACAGCACCAAACTTTTGACACTATTCTCATCTCAGTTTCCTCACTGTTTCTTTCCATCTTATTTTACTTGAGTAAGTGTGGCTGTAAATCACTGGGATTGACTAAATCCCTCTGGAATATTAATCGAGAGATAAGATATGCTTTTGCTCAGCGCTTAGCCCCATGGTGCTTCATTAACTTAATTTCCAAGTGCTTCAGACAGGAACCAGCTCAGCCAAGAGCTCTTCCAAGTTCCTATGCCCAAAGGTGCCCTAGCCATATTCATCTTTTTAGGAATACCAGACTCCTAAACACCTAAAAACCCGATACCAGCCCCAGAAGGGAGAGGGAAAGCAGACTGCTCAGTAGGGGTACAACCTTTCACTGTGCTCCTTTCCAAATTTCTGAAATTCCAAACTGGGGGTCGGGATCATCGCTTCGCCTCCTCACCTCGCCCTGCAGCGAGTGACACCAAATGCGGGGTGCGGGACACCCGGGACAAGCCGCAGGGAAGCTGGGGGGAGGTGGGCACGCCTGGGCGGGCTGACAGACCTCAGCAAGAGAGCGGCCACCGCCCGGGCAGCGGCTTCGGCACCCGGGGGGGTTCCGACATGTCCGGCCTCGCCCGGTCGCGATGGCGGGAGGGGTCACCCCGGGCAGCGGGGGAAAGCCGAGCCCGCACGGCTCGGGATGAGGCGGGAGCCGCTAAGGGCGCCG
>VZRW01001185.1:84243-124171 GCA_013398125.1 Aegotheles bennettii | reverse complement strand
CCCGCCGGGGATTTCTGGCTCCTCGTCAGGAAAAGGGTTCTTGTTTTGAGAACGTCTCTGCCTGGTTTTCCGATTTCCCTTTAAATAAAGTAGTGCTGCTGCCGCGCTGGGTCTGTGAGGAGGGGGCAGACAAGGCCCCGGACCCTGCTGTGCTGAATCCGCACCAGCCCAAAGCAGAAAGGATCAAGATTTTAGGAAGGAAGAAGCCAGGACTGGAGGAGTGCTGACGGGAGGGTTGAAATAGGCTTTAATTAATGTCCCGCCTGCCCCTCAGCCCAAGCAGGCAGGTGTGTGGGTTGCTACCACAAGAGGTTTCCCCTCCCTACCTCCCTCTTGGTTCACCAATGGATCAGGATCGGTTTGGGGGAGGAAGGAAAACAAAAGAGCCGTTTTGAAATGCCTTTGGGTCTGTACCTGGAGTTCGTGCCATTGGGAAGCCCTGATGGAATTGCTCTCATGTGGAGAGAGCCCTTGCTGTGCCAGTGACCGGCTGGTGTCAGCTCCTTACTTGCCCTGTGCTCCCCACCAGGCCCCTGATTTGCACTACTCGTGTGACTGCTGCTGCATTTGCACTGAACACGTCCAGACTCTGACTTAAAAATGAAAAACAGATGTCAGAAACACTTTCTTTCTAGCCAGGTGTTCCTCTCATCACTTTCTCTGGTAACGCTGCACGGAAAGGGAAGGATTCCAGAATAAGAGCCAGACAGACCCAAGAGTGAGAAAGGAGTTACGAGACATCTGTTCCTCACAGGGTGTCTGTGGTTCTGTGCATTTTTGTAAAGCTGCTGCCTTATTACTGAGGTGACTGGTACGACTGACGTGACTGACAGCATGATGTTTTGGTGCTAAAGGAAGATAGGTGTCTCCTTAGCATCTACAGTAAAATAACTATGATAAGTAAATACAATGTAGTATTTTATTCCCCTCAAAATCTGCCTAGGTAAGTAAGTTCTCCTGCTGTGTGGGGGACTTCCACTGCCATCACTTGCATTAGGTTGTGTCTGCTTGTCCGTACAGAGATAAAAACAATTGCAAAATACACTGTGAAAATCTTGTGGTGATACCAAAGAGAAATGGTGTGTGTCGTGGGAATATTGCTCTGGTGTTTTTACTGTTGTATTTTGGTGTGTTTCTGTGGTTCTGTGTGTTGTACAGGCTGGTTTGCAAAACCTACGGAAAAGGCGACATCTGTGAGTCCTGATGAGGACGTGAAGATGACATTTATGACTGAAATGAAAGCTGAAAACATCAAGCAGTTTCTTTAGTAAGCAATGTGTGGACTAATCAATCATTAAAAGGGGAAAAAAATAAATTCAAGCAGGAACCAGCCCAAGGATGTCACCAGACAGAGGATGGTGTGCAGGTTGTTGGCCATAGGTTTTATCTAATGTGTCCCAATGAGCTGTGATTATCAAAACAGTCCATCTCAGCTCCTCTCATTGTTTGTGTTGAAAACAGTTGAGAAGTTGTCAGTAATCTCAGTACTTAAAACTTTGGTGGATGCTTGTAAAATGATGGAGAGGTTCAGCCTTTGTCCTATGTGTCCTCTTTCATCTACAGCATTTATCTTACACTGTGTTTTATGGAAAAGTCATTCACTTCAAATTAGGCTGTTTGAATTAACTTAAGTCAGGAGACATTAAATGGAGAATAGCGAAGCCCATCAATGTACAAGTGAAGAAAATCATACCAGTGTTCGAGCCTTTAGTTCTTCCTACTGCTTAGACCTAGTACCTTATTGCTACTCTTCCTTTACACTTTCTCATGCTATGATCAAATTTATGTGTTAATCTGTCACCATTCTGACCTTGTCCTCCCTTTCTAAAGATCTGTTTCTAAGCTCTCTCCCTCTGCACAGTGAATAGAAAAGACAGTAGACACCAGCTAGTTGTCTGATGGTACATTAGACTGTTCATAATAAATCTAATAGTCATAAGGCTTTAGAGTTTTTTAAGACCCTATTTTTTTCCTAATAATTTTTTCATCTCATCTACCCTTTAGTACTTAAATTAGGTGATTTTAAATATACTCTGTATCTTTTATTAAATCCTAGAAGCAAAGCTGCTGACATTTGTTCCTGAATATTCAAACAATGGAAGATGACAATACAGATTTTTTAAAAGTCTTACAATTTAATTACTGTCATGAATTTAATAATATTTGCAACTTAAAAGCTTTTAATTATGAGGAAGCTGATTTACTATTACTTGTTTATTTTAGGAATCTTGTAAACAGATTATTTTCCTCTTAGGAGAGCGCAGTATTTGTTAAAAGTTGTATTTATTCCAGTTAGTAGTAGACTAGAAGTCATAGTTTATTGATAAAGATTTACTTTCTGTGTAAAGAACGTGTTAGAGTATCAGTTATTTTAGGAGTATTAAATTCGGGTTTGCCTTCAATTCCCAGCCTGATTAAATAGCATGAAGTTATATCTTGCTACAAAACAAAATTAATAAAAAAACATTTTTGTTTTATAAGATTGTGACGATCTCATTTAATTTTAAGTGCACTTGCCACAAACCATTGCAAATAAATTATTTGGAAAATTAGTTCTCTTTACTACATAACATCCATGTCCTGTACTATATAAACATTGAACTGGTGAAATATGGCAGATATTTAGTCATTACTCAGAACTACCAGTACAGGCAGTCAACAGAATAGAAAAGGAATGAATAAAACCAATGTTCAGTTAAATGGGAATATAACACAGGAGAATGTTACTGCGTAAGTCAAATTTTAATGAAAACGTGAGATTCCTAACACTTACAGAGAACAGCCATTGGTTCTAACAATAATACATGTGCTCTGGGTTTGGTATGTCATCCCAAAAATGGTACCATCACTGCAGTGGGGACTTTCACTGCAGTGTTGGTACTGGGTGTTGACATTATCAGAGGAACATGGTTTTATCTAGCAGCATTCAGTACAAAAGCAGAAGTGTATAGTTCTTTTGAAGTGCTTTGTTTGATAACTTTGTTCTCACTGGAACTGAAGAACTAAATATTTTCACAACCAATGAGGATCTTTCTTAATGGACATCTGATTTCCTTCATTAACACCAGCTGGTGCAACACATGCTTCTGTGGCATGTTGATGACATGGTCATACAACAGGATGAGGACAACTTCATTCAGCTGGGAGGCTCTTCAGCTCACTTCACCACTGGGCTTTCTCAGTGGTCTAGACATTTTTTTTTTTTTTCCAGACAATGGGTTGCTTTCACTGTTTATTGTTCATACTGGATGACTTTCTTCTCTTAAGTCACAAACTATTGAGTTTTTCTGTTCATTGTTTTTAAGACAGTGTGAATTCACTTTCTCTTACTTGCCAACAAGACATACTCAGAGTGAACTTTTAGATATATCAGTTTTAATGCCAAAATTAATTAAAATAGTGGGGTCCAAGGAGAATATCCAGTTAATGAAATGTAGAGAACAGAGTAATTACGTACATTTCTAAATGAAATATGCAGGAAGGTCAGTCTCATTATGCATAGCAGTGATTGGCCTAAGGTCACCCAGAAGGCAAGGAGTGAAGCAAGGACAAGGCCCCACAGCTGATGTCAACTTGCCATACTTGCTAAGCCACACTGCGAGGAAGATACAAACACCTGTGATAACTCAGGACAGACTGAAACCATTTACCTCAACTTGTGTATAAGACAAACAAAAGCATAGATGCAGAGGTGTCTGGGTCCTTGTTTAGCCTGGGTACATCTGGTCATCTGTAAGGGGTTTATTTATATCCAGCTAGGCTAGGAGGAGTTCTAATTATGAGCTGCAATGCCTGATCCTGACTTGTTTCTTGTTTTTCTCTAGCAATTTTACACGGCTTCCTCCCCTAGCAGGAACAAAGGAGAATCTGTATCTGGCGCAGCAAGTCCAAGCTGAGTGGAAGGAGTTTGGCTTGGATTCTGTTCAATTGGTTCATTATGATGTCCTGCTCTCTTACCCTGATGACACTAAGCCCAACTACATCTCAATAATTGATGAGTATGGAAATGAGGTACAGAAAACACCAGTTTTTGCAAACAGGAAAAAAAAAATCACCTTTGTACACCTGGGAAGCCTGGGAAGGAGAGCTATCCTCTGCTCTGTTAATGCTGTTAGGACTGATCTAAAGGTCACAGAAATGAGGGGTTCCATTTTGCTTTTATATTTTGTACCTTGGTTTCTTAATGTATGTGCTAGAAATACTAGTAATTACCCTGATTCATATGGCATACTGACATATGGATTGAGGGAGAGTTATGTAAGAGAGTTACTTTATGTAATTCAGTTGGTTTAATATTCTGTTACTTGGAAAGAGGAAAGCAACCATTGGTCAGCATCATTATTTGCATTGATTTATTATACAGTATTGGTGAATGTGCTAAATTCAGTTTCTTGAAGATTAGAGTTTAGGCCTCGAGATGTATTATCACAAGTAACATCAGTTCATTACAGAGCAACTCTAGTGCTCATAGAAGCTCCAAGGATGAGCAGAATGCAAGCATTTTTTACCATTATGATCTAACCTGCCCTTAACTGCTGTACTGGGACCACCTTAAGGGACCCTGTGTTCATCTAAGCAGGATTCTGTGTGAAGAGTGAAGATGGGATTTGCAAGATCATATATTGAACCGACATACTCAAAAAAGTGTCCGGTGCTTGCTAAAGTTTTGGCCAGTCCTCATTTAGAGTTGTAAAACTAGAGTCCTTTAAACTGCAAATGCATGTGAAATGCGCTTGAATAGACAGTATTTCTTTTCCATATTGCCTGGTTTTCTTTTTTTCTTTTCTTCTTTCCCACTAGACTTTCAACACATCATTATCTGAGCCTCCTCCTCCAGGATATGAGACTGTTAGAGGTGTGGTGCCACCCTACAGTGCGTTTTCAGCCCAAGGAATGCCTGAGGTAACATAATAGAATAGTAAAATAAATAGAAGTACAAGAAACAGAAACAGAAGTAGGAACAGAAGTAGAAATAGAGACAGAAATAGAAATGATAGAAGTAGAAAAGATCATAGTGTGGTGTAGTGTAGCATAGAGCAAGACAATAATGTGAAATTCTCGGGTCGTTGGCTATAAGTTCAAAACCTGACATCATCAGTAGGAAAGTTGTCCTAGCTCTAATGTTCTTAAGAGTTTTGTGATGGAGCAATGTTCAAATTGAGCAGCCATACAAATACGTTTAATTACTTTCTTCAGTTTGAGTCAGAATTGGATTTTATTTTTACCGTTTCCTTAATAAATGTGGTAATAAATCTTTAATGTTGTCAGCTGCTGTAAGCTTCTCCAGATATTTCTGTGACTATGTGCCGTTGTTTACTATCTCAGGGAACAATAAGACTGTTACATTTACATAGCCAAATGAACAATCTGATTTTCAAAATGCTGCTTGCCCAATCACAGAATCACAGAATCCTAGGGGTTGGAAGGGACCTCGAAAGATCGTCTAGTCCAACCCCCCTGCCAGAGCAGGGTCACCTACAGTACATCACACAGGATGCCCAAGGCTCACAGGTTTCACTGCACAGTGTACAGTATGCTTGAAAATGGCTTTTGCTATCATGTCTAGCTGGCAGTGAAAGTGTTGCTGTGATATGAGCTTAACACTCGTGCTTTCTATCTTGTTGTACAACTGGTAACAGCTGACAGGCTTTCTTTTGTAAAGCTGGCCTGTGTATCATGAGTTTTCCATCCTATGATCATTAGTGGTTTCAATTAGTATTTTGTAAGATCAGAAATTTTGTTGTTGTTCTCTGTATCTTTCCTGTCTATACCTGGAGTAATGTAGGTTGGCAGAGCCCTCTGGAGGTCATCTGGTCCAATCTGTGGTTTAAAGCTGGATCTGACTTTGAAACCTTCTAACAACGCTTTTACTCACACAGCCCAGTATATATTTTACTCACACAGCCCTTGTGTACTTTCTGAAATTTGTTAATAAGCTGTGCAAGTCCAGAAAACAAAAGGTATCCTGTATTCATTTGCCTCAGATGCTCAAAGGAAACTGGAGAACTGGGCAGATAGTCTGTACTATAGAATTTGAGAGCTTTAAGTGTTCAAGAATTGTAGTGGGAATTTTGGAACCTAATGTGAGGTAAAATTCATGGGTTCTGGCTTCGTGTTGTAGCATAATATCCCCAAAGAAAGGCAGAGAAACCTCACTGTTCTGTTTAGTTTGTGAGAGTTACAGTAACTGACAGGATATGGGAAATGATAAGAACAAGTTCATGAAGCTGCAGCTTCCTTCTTTAGAAAATGATTTTATTTTAATTAAAAATAAAAACTTTGTTTCTGAAAAAAAAATACATAAAGGACAGCTTGTTTTTTCAAAAGATGATGCTTATGTTCACCTTCCTACATAATACTTCGACAAAAACTCCAGGTGCTTCACTATCGCTGTTAGCAATAACATTCTCCAGTGAGCAATTGTCTGCACCTGTACTGCAAACAGCACAGGAGGGAGCATGTGTATAGCTCAGCAATGGGAATATTCAGTGGCTGCAGGGCTCTTCTGAGTTCTTCTAGGCCTGTTTATGTATTTTATGTTTAAAACCATTCTGTTTAAAAAACAGAACTAAGCTGTGGAGAGAGATGTTTAAAACTTACCAAGTGCAATCATCAGTCATATGTTCTCTTTCTGCTCATTAATTTTGTGAATGATTCCTGCATAAAGCTCCAAGTTCCATGAAGGGAGAAGGCTGTAAGGTATCTGCATCCCAGGCTAAGTGTAGTCTCATGAGTAGGCCACCTCCCTGGAAAGTTAGAGAAATGGTAAAAGTTTTTCATACTGAGAGCAGCCAAAACCGCAGTTCACACGTTTTATAGGTGAGTTCTGTAATCAGGGAGTTGTAGAAATGCAGTTCGGTGCTGCTAGCACTATTACTTTTTCCTGCAGCTGCTTTTTAAAAATAAGTGGCAGTGACTGTGTTTTGAAGGTTAAATACTGTCAGAGTGAGATAGTAGCTACTTGCCTGCTAGAGTGAGACCCTGCAGAGATTTAGAAGTAGTTCCCACTCATTTCAGGTTCTCAGCAGATGGGAGGTGGAATATATCCTGGTCTGTTATACAGATTGTCAGAAAATGTGTTTCTTATGTGTGGTGTATTTTAACTAAATCCCAATAAACAATTGGATGATCAAAAGTTTTGAGTGGAAACTTCTTTTAACAGAAATATTTAGCAGAAAGCAAAGTAGCAAGTCACATTCTGTCAGACAATTGTAGTAGTTTGGAACATTAGCATCATAAATAATGGTAAAATTCTGCTCTTCATTTCCTTTCTAAGTGACTGCGAAAGTACTCCCATCTAATTAATGATGGTCACAAGTAAGAGGTGTGCTTGAGATCTCTGACTGTGCTAAA
Organism: Aegotheles bennettii; assembly: GCA_013398125.1. Classification (NCBI taxonomy): domain Eukaryota; kingdom Metazoa; phylum Chordata; class Aves; order Caprimulgiformes; family Aegothelidae; genus Aegotheles; species Aegotheles bennettii. Next base: position 116,818 of record VZRW01001185.1, on the reverse strand, counting down.
AAAGCCTAGAAAAGACATTTTATGAGTCCACACTACATTCTCAAAGCTTGTATTTTGTAATAGTTCTATAATCATAAGGGATTTCATCACATCACTAGGAAATTATGATACAAAACTGTCACAATGCTGTGATGAAAAATTTATTACATTGATGTAGTTCTTAGTCCTGTTCATGAAAGTTAAAGATGAAGAATTTTCAGAGGTGCTAAAAGAATTAATTAAGGAAGCCTTATTTACTATGCAATATGTCAAATATTGCCAGAATCTTCAAATAAGTACCTTTTAATGTAGTTTCAGAAATCTAGAGATTGAATAAATATGTTTTATTCTGAAAAATTGGGGAAAAAAGCTATGGATTATATGCTTTATATCAGATATAGTTATGAGAGCTTCTTCTAAATATCAGAGCTATTGTCTTGTTTATTTGACGACATCTACTTAATCAAAGACATTATTTAAAAAAGACGTGTAAAGGGTGAACAGGTTTTCACCATAAAACGTTATCTCGTGTTAACTTGTTTTGCACTTCATTGTATACCAGCAGGTTGGTATTAATTGTTACAGTTACAGCTCTGCAATTATGTAAGCCATAACTATTAAAATCAACATTTTTGTATTTGTCATAAAAACGACAATAGTCTACCAATGTAGATCTCCTGTACAAGATATTCTAAATAAATTATGTTAAAATGGAAGACCAAATTCCCTCTTTGCTTAATCTAAATAGGCTGGAAGGTCTTGACTTCAGTAGTTACACTTGATTTTACTGAGAGGGAAAACTACTTCATAAACTCAGGAAAGGCTCCCCAAGAAGAGACCTTGTGTTTATGAATTATTCTCTGAACAGAGAGGACCAGAAACTTGCTAGGCGTGAAACTGTTTGGTTTATTTAAGTGCAGTCCCCTTTACTTCATGATTTTATCATAACTGAGTTAATTTTGCTTAATTTAAAAAGAAATTGCAACTCGAGCAGATTACTGATGAAACCAGTACAGTGAAAATGACTGTACCACAGTCTATCAGGACATGTTGTATGCTGTTATAAGAGACCACCTGAATGTCTGGTCAGCAATTTTCATCAGTGTAAGAGATTTAAGCTTATTCCTTTTTGAAATTAAATTGAAGATCTCTCTGGAGCTGTCTGCTAATACAGAGAAATGCAATAAGGAAGAGTTTTCTGTCACCTAATTTTAATAGTCTGAAATTGTAGGAGTCTTCTCTAAACCAGTCTTTGAGGCTTTTTATAGGCATTTATTCTATAACAGTCTTTGAATGAGAGATATATACTGGGGGTGATTTATTCCTTCCTAAAATAGGTGTTTAAAGCAGGTTTGGGGTGAATTCTCCTGAAAGGGGTGAGTTCTTGGAGACTTTCTCAGCTCTTCATTGGCTATGGAGTGCACTGTAGGACCTGTTTAGGTAATGCAGACAACTGACATTAAGGAAGATGAATCACGCACCAAGTATTGAATAAGGTGGTTGAAACACAGTCGTGAAGAATACTATATTCATGTGCAAGATGTGTTTATTTTGACAGTCAACCACCTGTGGCTTTTGCTGTATTGAATAAGAATCAAGTCCTGAGAATTTCGTAGGATATTGACATCTTTCAGTCTACTCTACTGCATAAAATACAGTTGATATTTACTGTAGTGTCTGTTTCCAAAATGCCTCCAAGGCTGACTACAGCTTGAACAGACTATGAAGAGAAGTAAATATCGTACTCTGAGCACTTACTCTATATTTCTGATTCAGAAGTTCTATCTTAACATTCTCCATTGTGAACAAAGCCTGGCAGCGTTGGATGGTAGGAGTCTAAATTCATTAGAAGTCACTTGCCTACCTAATTGTCCATGATCAAAGATCTCATGCTGGAACCATTCTTGGAGCTCATTGTTCCCAGCTTATTCTCTTACTAGATCACAATCCTCACAATCCTCCTTTTGACATGCTTATTGACATTCTTGTTTCAAATTCTACCTCTTTCTATCAGGGTGAGTTAGTGTATGTGAATTATGGCCACACTGAGGACTTCCTCAAGCTAGAACGTGAAATGGGAATTAACTGTACAGGAAAGATTGTTATTGCCAGATATGGGAAGATCTTCAGAGGAAATAAGGTAATGCCTCTATATAGAAATATTACTTGTACTCTCCTTCAGTTGATTTTACTTACTTGAAAAGTTCTGGAGGTTTAAGCGTAATTGAGTTTTTCATAGAGCTGTGTTCAGACATGATGCTTTAGTAGAGGATATAAAATATGCATTTGACATGTAGATTATACATCTATAGGATAAAAGTAAGTAAGTTGGAAAATGTTACATGGTTTTATATTAATTTGCATACTATAAATTGTTCCAAAATATTGTTAACATTCTTGTGTAATACACTATATCTCTGAACTAGACTCTTCTTCTCTCTTGGTTCAGCTGTGCTTTAAGATGCCTATTTTATGTTTCTTTATAATGGTTTCTGTACACCAGGAAGAGACTATAACTGTATGGAGGTTATTTTAAATTCTGTATTTCTTTATCCAGTATCTCTATCATATAAGTACTTTTAAACTACAGATTCCTGCAGATTTCCATGGCCTGACAGGAAAGTACATAATAATTTGCATACTTCAGGTATATTCTTAAGTTATTTTCTCAGTAGGGATGTAAGAAGACAGTCTATTTTGACTATTTTTGGCTCCTGTACAAAAATTAGTTTGACCCTAATTTGGAGAGGACTATAATTTGTATTTCTCAATTTGTATTTCTCTAAGGGTGTCAAACACTGAATCTCTTACTGCCATGCCAACTCTTATTATATGCTGTTAATTAATCTTCTATGGGCTTTTAAGTGGGTAACTCACTGGTTTCCAGACATCCCATTTTCATCAGTGGAAACATGTAACTCATATTCTGGGTCAGATAATATTTTCACTAAATTGTTTACCACTCTTAAAGGTACTATCTGAGTGGAAAAGACTTAAAAACTGAAGCAGGTATTGCTGTTTATGAATCTTTTATTAAAATGAAATATAAACACCACAGAGCTACAAATATCTAGAGGGGCAGTTGTCCTGTGGTTTGGAAAATACAAAATTACACTGGAAATTACATCCCTTGTTGACACAAAGGGCTGATATGTTCATTCTTATGGTGGTATTTCTAATGACTGTTTATATACTGAAGGATTCATTAGCCTGTATAAATTCTGGGGAACTACGCTGTGATTTTCTGACTTCCTATTAGTGTGCAAGAATAGGATAGAGGATGAAGACAAATACTTTATTTCCTAAAAAAAGCTATAGTATTTCTGAATTGAAATACCCAAATTTAAAACTGCTGATGATTAGTTGTCACTCAGTCACTATACATCACTGTCATATCTAGTAGCAAAAAAGATAAGGATGTCAGAATGACATATATTTTCCCTCTCTCACTCTCTACCAACCATGGTTATACAATAATAAAGTTGCATGAGAACATTTCTTTTAATCAAAACAGCATGTAGGTCAGTCCTTCTGCCATAATAAGCTTAAGATAGACACTTTGGAATTAGTCTTGTTCACAGCCAAAGACAGCTTCAAGCTCTCCAGTAATAATCTTGTGTAGTTTGAACCCTGAAATACGTTCAGGCAATCATTTAAATAAATAAGGTGACTAACTAAATAAATACATGACTAACTGAAAGATAAGGTGGCATCAGTGTGATACAGTTTTTTCCATCCATGATGTGTACAATTCAATAGTCAGTTGATTGTATTGATCTGGATGACAGATTACAAACTTAAGTTATATAGTAATACTGTGAAAGATGTTTTCTGTGTTACTGAAGTTATTTCCTAACTAATATTCAAAGCAACTCTTACTTTCATGTGGAACTTGATATCTACATATATATTTTTCAGGAAATTTTATGATATGAGACAGTTGTGGGCCCTTTACTTAGCCCAAGCACTGTAAAAGGCCCTGAGGAATAATCACTGTAATTTATAATACTTTCTTTTGCTCCTTGAACTCTGGTGTCAAGCTATAAAGGGCTGGATAGGGACTGGAGATGTGCTTTGCAGGTGAAGAATGCTGAATTGGCAGGTGCCACGGGAGTTATTCTGTACTCTGACCCTGCTGACTACTGTGCCCCAGGAGTAGATCCCTATCCGAATGGCTGGAACCTTCCAGGTGGAGGAGCCCAGCGTGGAAATGTATTAAACCTGAATGGGGCAGGGGATCCTCTGACACCAGGTTATCCTGCAAAAGGTGAGTGACAGTAGAAAAGTCATGCTCTGAGGGTCTGGTTTCAAGAAGTGGGGAGAAGGTAATGGGGATGTTCTTTCCCTTAGAACAAAGCACATTTTTTCTTGGTCTTTCAGTTGCTCAAAAGAGGCAGCTTTGGGCTTCACATCAGTAGGCCACTTCTGTAAATGGTGCATGAGGGAAAGTGAGGGGATGTTAAGGGAGCCACACAGTGCAGTGCTGGGCTGCTCAACTTCACAGACATACCTAAGTTAGCCCAGAGATCATGACAGAAATATCCAGCAGCTGAAGGCCTAGTCTTTTCTTCTGCTTCTGATCAGTAAGTCGGCAAGGAGCCAGCCTGCACAGCTCATGGTTTTTATGGCTTTTGCAGTTCTTTCTGCAGGATTTGGGCATGAGAGTCCCTACTGGCAGTGCTGAGGTCTTTCATGCTGGGACTGATCTCACCTGGCTACAGCTGAGGCTCCTGAGAAGATGACAATTCCCCACTGGTTCATGACCTCTACCTCATGCTTCCTCAGCTGCTTATTTGAGCTCTGCCTAAGCTGTTTCATTTAGCATCCTTCCAGATCATTTTTACTGAAATGTGTTAAGAACCATTCATGCCAGCACTTGAACCAGCTTATCTGAGGGAGACAGTTACCTCAGGAAGAGCAGTCCCTAATATGATGGCAAAAATTGCCTCTAGCCGGCACACTTGAGCTGGAAGAGGATATGTGTCCACAATGGCAACATGACAGGAGCAGACCATGAGGAATATTTCTGATTCCTCATGCTAGAGTCAGTGATCTCATAGATGAATCCCTGCCTGCTTTCCTCAACAAAGGTCTCTGTGAATGTTGTATTAAGGATGAAACTTTTTTTCCACATCTGCTGGCTTGCAAACATCAAATTTTGTCCACGTGAAAATTAAGATTCTCATTTGTAAAAGAACCTATGATTTGTATTTGAGCTTTGTCACAACAAAACCTAGACATCATTTTGTTCATGAAAACAGCAAAACAGAATATTCAGTAGCCCAGTGTATAAGATTTTATCTGGACCTTATCAACTGACAAAATTTTTTCAGTTCCCAGCTGAATGTTCCAAGCATCAGACTAAGGGCTCCCTCTTTGCTTTTATACCTGTGGCTTAGTCTGAAGTTATTTTCCATGGAGGGAAATAGTTCTATCTAAAAGCACTTGAACACAAAATATTAACAAATAATTTTAAAATTTCCAACCAACTCTGAATATATGGCTGCAGACACTATGGGAGAACCTTTTCTAGTGTCTCTCTGAAAACATGTTGATAAAGCATAAGGAATGAAACCACTGGAGAAACGTCAGCTTCTCTTTGAGGGGAGTGAAATTATTATCTCTGACTCTAGTGTTGGGACTGTGCTATGAATTGTACAGATTCCTTCTGAGAGCTGTAAATATGAAAGTATCCATGTTTTGCTTTCAGAATACACCTACCGATTAGACAAAGCCAGTGGTGTAGGTCTCCCAAAAATTCCAGTTCATCCCATTGGCTATCATGATGCTGAGTCATTACTGCGGTAAGTGTATGGAAGACATGAGGAATTTCAAGCAGACTGTTTTTTGCAAGTTATAAGTGTATTGGGAAAGGACTTTGGCACTGTGCTTCTACTGTAGGTGTTGAAATAGTGTATGTTTGTCATTGGGTTCTCTGTAAGAGGTAAGCATTATCTATTACTACATACGAAATATGTGCAGTGTGATCTGGGAAGGATCATTTGTAATATTGCGATCAGTCAAGTATAATGAAATTGTAAAGTGCTTCTAAAGGCAAAAATTTTTGAGTATGGTCTTGTGAAAAAGGCCACAAATGAAGTTATTCATTTGTCCAGGGAAATATTTGACATTCCTGTTTGATGGGACAGTGTCTGTACTGTCCTCTGTTAAATGAAGGCATGTGCTTTCTCTCATCAGGTGTGTTATGTTGCATAAATATGAAATGATGCAGGTGAACTAATATAAGGACACTGGGTAAACTCTGAATTGTTATAGGTGATTTAATAGACATCTATATGTAAGTAAGCATGCTTACTAAACCTGCAAGTGACATGAAGACAGGCTACCAGCTTTCCAGAGGATGGCATTAAAATTCAGAATTATCTTAAGAATCCAAGCAAGTTCTCTGAAAAAAAAACCCCAAGATGTGATTGAGTTGGCAAGTGTATCATTCCCCTAAAAAACTTTAGAAAAGTCCAAGTTACTCTTTGCTGATTCAAATGCAAATGCAGTTCAAGGGAGTAGAAAGTTCCAGGGACTATCTGCAAGAGTTAGTTTGTACACAAAACCTTTGGAGGCCAACACTGTTTTCCAGGATAGCTGTGGGCCATTCCAAGCTGATCTCAATGCCCAGGACTATTCTTCTATGTTAATTTACTAGTATTAATGTAGATAAAAAGACACGTTATTCTCCTGTGGAAGCTTGTAATATAAATTGTGTAAGACAAAGAACCATTGCTGTGGTCAGTGTGTGTTTGTGACCTACCAAAGTGGTGTTCCTGGTTCCTCATTTGTGTTTGGTGCTATTGTAAGATGTCTGTAACTAATAATGATAATTTTGTTTTTATTCATCATAGTAATATGGGAGGGCATCCACCACCACATGATAGCTGGAAAGGAAATTTGAATGTATCTTACAATGTTGGTCCTGGTTTCACAACAAATTATTCTACAAGGTCAGTTCTATTTCTTAATAAAAGCATGATCTGGATTAGAGAAACAGGTAGAGCAATTGAATTTGACCAAAAATTGTGTAGTTAGGGTTATTTGCATAATTTCTTTGATTATGACCATTTCCTGGGCTGAAATGCCCTCAGTGCAAAGCTTCAGTAAATTTACATCTTCATTGGAGGGATATGACTGAATTGCTGTAGTTTCCAGCTGGTCTTGAACCAGTTTCATTTGAAAAGCATCTAGACTTTGACAAACTACTTGATGAGACTGATTATTTTAGAGAACTGAATTCGTGCATTGTCTTTATTAAATTTACGTGGGTCCAGTTTCTGTTCCAGTTTTCTCATATAAAACAGTATTAACCTATAAGTCAAGTTTTCCAGAAAAAAACCTTTAACTACAATGTCATTTTTATTGCTTTCAGATTGTTTTCAAACCGATTTAGCAATTACATTTTGGGAGTAAAGTCCAGGTGTTTCAATATTGGCTGAGCTATTGTACTGACTTTGTATGAACCATTTGGCCTTTTCCCTATGTTTTAGTCATACCACATGAAAAATTCTTTCTGAAAAATATACAGACAATTCTTGAGGATGATTTGTTGCATCTCCAGCTGTGTTGTAGATAAACAAACAAAGACTTGATGCAGTTCAGGTTGTCTGATTTTCTGCTGTCTGAGATGCCACATCTGTATTGACTGCTGGAGCAATTTCTGGTTTGCACCAACATCTAGATGATTAGGACTAGTTACCTTTTTAACGTTAGATGTTTTTGATTTTTCTTTCATGCTTCCAAATTTAAAAACTATCTGCTAGCAAAAGAAATCTCTGAATTTGGAGTTCTGAGCCTGTTATCCATATAAATCTTATTTACATCAATAGCAGTACATAGCTCTAAAGGGCTAAATGCTGTTCTCAATTGCACAAGTATAAATCCAGGAAAAACTCCACTGAAATCTTTTCAGATTTACTTTGGTTTAATGGAGGGTAAACTTGGCCAAAGTGCTTTCCTTACAATTTATATTGTACACTTTTGAAAGGTGACAAGATGTTTTATTATCTAATCTGGTGGATTTTCTTTTTGGATTTTCTTCCCAATGCACTAGCAAGGTGAAAATGCACATTCATAGCCACAACGAAATTACAAGGATTTACAATGTGATTGGTACTATCAGAGGCACAGTGGAACCAGGTAAAATCATTTGTCTTCACTGTAATGTGAGCATGCAGTGACCTCTACATGCACTTCATAGTTACAAGGGAGATAGGAGGAATATAGGTTTCTCTGAAATGCTGTACTACATGATAATTGGTGTTGAAATATTTATTGCACCAGCTTTCATATGCTTCAGGGTATGTCAGCACTTTCACTGTAAATGCTGATTTTCAAGGGAGAGTCATAACTAAGACAGAAACATTTGTTTTCAGGCAAGTAACTTTGCAAGTGAAAGAATATTCTTAAGTGGATGTTATTGCATGCTAACATGGGAAAGGTTTTTGACATATCCACCTGAAGACATATCCACCACTATTGACCCCTTGTCTGTCTTACAGTTTTTGTAACCAGTGTGATTTTACACTCTAAAACCCCAGATATATAGACATACCTAGTATGGTGATAACATCATTTAACTTGTAACTGCAGCACTTCCCTGTGGCCATAACACAACTGTTAACCATATTGTAGTGGTGCAGAGAGATCTAGTCTGACTTTGATCTTATTCAAATCTCTGTCATGATTTGGACAACCCTATTTATGATTGACTATATCCATAGAAATACTGCATTCAACACACCTGAATGTTGTGAGTTGACATGCTGTACAGATGTAACTGGTGGATCAGCTTTACCATGAAACACACTATTGTAAAATATGGAAAGATGCTTCTGTCTTTAGAGGAAATCTGCAGTATTTCTAATAACAGAAGTAAAATTATGGAATTTAAGAGGTGTTAAGTCTTATGAGATCAAGTTATTGTGCTTGACAAATTCTTTAGCACTGACTGAAAATGCAAACAGATGTCTTTGGAGATTTAAAATTACTTTTGCCTTTCTATCGTGTATATTAAAAGCTATTCATTTTTTTTTGCCTGATACCCACTTTGAAAATTAGAAATTACTTCCAATTAACATCTCTGTGGCAGGAAAAAAGTTTTTCTAAGTAAACCTCCATAATTAATTTGTCTAGACAGATATGTCATCCTGGGAGGCCACCGTGACTCATGGGTGTTTGGTGGCATTGACCCTCAGAGTGGGGCAGCTGTGGTTCACGAGATTGTGAGGAGCTTTGGAAAACTGAAAATGAAAGGTAATGTAATAAAAGAATAAAGGATACCAGGATCACTGCTCTCAGCAATGCCCATTGATTTCTCTGGGATTTGAGCATACGCTTAAAATTAAACACATGTATCTCACTGATCTCTCAAATACACATGCTGCTCTGTAGCTGTTAACTAGTTCCAGTTTGATACAGGGGTGGACTGATCCAGACTTCATCAGGGCAACATCAAGAGCCTTCTCAGCACTTGACAGTAGTTTGGAGACAGACCTAGAGCAAATAAAACATGTCTGTGTAATGCAGAGGATGAGCTGTGCAAACATAGTAGGAGGTAATGGTTAAAAATACCTCCTGCCTAGTTACATTAGGATAGGAACAAATGCCAGCTGTACCAAGTTTCTGCTGCTGTCAGAGCAAATAATATGGGTCAGGATTAAAAGGGGGGCAGGGGACATTATAGTCAGGGTCTGCTACAGGCAGCTCGACCAGGAAGATAGAGTGGACAAGGGTCTTCATAAACAGATAGGAGTAGCTTCATGTTCACAAGACCTGGTCCACATGGGGGAGTTCAGCCACTCCAATATCTGTTGTGGGGAGAACACAGCAAGGCACAAGCAATCCAGGAGGTTGATGAAATGCCTTGATGATAACTTCCTTCTTCAAATGACAGAGGAACTAACAAGGAGTGATGCTTTGTGGACCTTTTTCTCACCAACAAGGAGGGGCTGGTGGGAAACGTGAAGCACAAGGGCAGCCTTGGCTATCCATGAGATAGTGGAGTTCAAGATCCTTAAGGCAGCGAGGAGGACACAGGGAAAGCTCATTACCCTGGACTTCAGGAAAGTGGATTTTGGCCTCTTCAGGAACCTTCTATGTAGAGAACCATGGGATAAAGCCCAGAAGGGGAAAAGGGCCCAACAGAGCTGGTTAGTACTCAAGATCACCTCCTACAAGCTCGGGAGCACTGTATCCCAACCAAAAGGAAGTCAGGCAAAAACGCCAGGAGGCCTGAACAGATGAACAAGGAGCTGCTGGACAAACTCAAATACAAAAAGGAAGCCTACAAAGGGTGACAGCAAGGACAGGTAGCCTGGGACGAATACAGATAAAGACTTTGAGAAGTCTTGACAGTCCAGTGAAATCCAGAAACATAACCCCCATCTTTAAAAAAGGAAAGAAAGAAGACCTGGGGAACTACAGGCCAATCAGTCTCACCTGTATGGCTGGGAAGCCAGTGGTATCCTGAGCTGCATCAAAACAAGTGTGACCAGCAGATCAAGGGAGGTGATTCTCCTCTACCCTGCTCTCATGAGACCACACCTGGAGTACTGTGTCCAGTTCTAGAGTCCCCAGTGAAAGAGAGCTGTTGGAGCGAGTCCAGAGGAGGGCCACAAAGATGATCAGGGGGCTGGAGCACCTCTCCTATGGAGACAGGCTGAGAGAGTTGGGGTTGTTCAGCCTGGAGAAGAGAAGGCTCCAGGGAGAGCTCATAGCAACCTTCCAGTACCTGAAGGAGCTACAGGAAAGCTGGAGAGGGACTTTTTACAAGGGCATTGAATGATAGTACAAGGAGGAATGGGTTCAAACTGCAAGATTTAGATTGGATAATAGAAAGAAATTCTTTCCTGTGAGGATGGTGAGGTGCTGGCACGGGTTACCCAGAGAAGTTGTGGCTGCCCCCTCCCTGGAATTGTTGAAGACCAGATTGGATGACGCTTTGAGCAACCTGGTCTAGTAGGAGGTGTCCCTGCCTATGACCGGGGGGTTGGAACTAGATGATCTTTAAGGCCCCTTCTAGCCCAAACCATTCTATGATTCTCTGATTCCCTATCTGACATCCCATGGAAAAAAGCTTGGACCTAGCTCAAATACTATGCTAGAGGAGCTTTTTTTACCTACCCATTACACTTAAAACCTCTTGACATTTGGTTTTCTTTCCATTCCCTCCCAGATATTGGCAGGGGAAGCTGTCTTTGCAATGCAAGCTGGAAAATAAAAAAAAAAAAGTAAAAAAGAAAAAGAGCAAAAGTTGAAAAGGTTCTAGTACCATCAAAGAAAACTTTGGCCAGAGACGCAGAGGCAAGGCAGCAGAGCCTGTTCCATTTGGTGTGGGCTTAATTTGAATGCAGACCTTCAAGTCAATCTTTGTTTTGAAGGTGATCTGGCAAGGTTACATGGAATTCTTTATGTTTCAAAATCCAACATTTGGGAGTCAGGTCAAAGAAACTCGGGAATACATATGAAAACATGCCAAACACTTTTCTGTCAAAATAGACCCAGATACACAATGTATACTGAACTGAACAGAGCAAAAAGTGTAGGAAAGCTTTCAAGAATTTGTGCACAAGCACATTATTTTTCCTTGTTTAGAGTTTTAAATTTTAGAAAGTTTTCTTGCAATTACAGCTGGGAGGAGAAAAAGAATACATTACTTGGTGCAATTTTGAAGTAGAAGTGAGATTGTTACCAAATTAGGAAACCATTATTAGGTTAGGTTAGTGACGAAGTTGATGTTAAAGTTCCTTTAAACACACTGCTTTCCTCACAGATCAGGATAAAAGATGAGCCCCCAAAATTGTTTTCACACTAGTTACCATGTAACAAGCAGTCTATTTCTCTAATATTTCTCTTTATTTCTCTGTACAATCTTTTATTGCAGGATGGAGGCCGAGGAGAACAGTGATATTTGCAAGCTGGGATGCAGAGGAATTTGGCTTGTTAGGATCAACAGAGTGGGCTGAGGTAAACCAGTAGTGTTCAAAGAGAGATTTAAATCGTGGCAGATCTTTGAGAAATTTCCCTCCCTCCCTCTCTCTTCCTCACACACACACCCCTTTTAAGTTTCCTTTTGAACTACCAAGAATGTGTGGCTCCTTGCAGTATATGATGTCTTTCCCTGAATCAGCTGTTACTTCTGTGGATGGGAAAATAGTTCTGAGAATAAAAAATGCATCAGCATTTTATCCCTCTTTTTCTTGTAGGAAAATGTGAAAGTATTGCAAACACGTGGAGTGGCTTATATCAATGCAGATTCCTCCATTGAAGGTACAGAGTTTTGACTTGTGTTTTACAGGAAGTATATACAGATGACTGGGAGGCATTTTGACTTGGAGATCCATGAAATCTTCAGGGTGACAGTCTCTTGGCATTAATTTGGGAGTAGATATGGGGGGAAACCATTACCCAGAATCATAAACTGTCCTTCAGTTATTGCTGTTGCTGCAAGGACAAGTCCATTATAGTACCTACACTACTTGGGAAATCTTGAGGAGGGATGACAAGTGTTATGTTCCCTTCAGCAGTTCTATGGCAACTCTCTTGAGTCAGCTGCTCCTCTTACAGCATGTGTAATAAACATAGGGCATAGCTCTTAAGGATGGCTTCCAAAGCTGGGCTGTAATTCACCCTGACCAGTGCAACTGCGCTAACAAGATCACAGGACAACTCTCCTACAGGGAGAATCAGCTTGTTCCTAGTAGAGAATGTAGCTCTCTACTCCCTTTCTTACTAACAAATAATGGTGCGAGGTTTCAGCTGAGTAGAACTTGCTTCTTCAAATAAATAGTTGTTCCTGTTTTTCAGGAAACTACACACTACGAGTGGATTGCACACCACTGATGTACAGACTGGTGTACAATCTGACTAAAGAGGTAATGTCACTTGACATCTTTAGCCAGAATGTTCAGTGCTCTCTGACTGGATCAGGCTCTGTGTATAAAATAAGATGTCAGATGTTTCTTTCTTCTCTGATTGCAGTACTCCTTTTGGAGCTTTTACCCAGGAGTAGCAAAGGGATTTCAATCTTACACCTTTAAATTATTAGCTATTCAGGACTAGGAGGTTTTTTCCACTCCTCCTGTGAAAGTATTCCTTCTAAGAACAAAAGAATAAAAAAATGCCATGAGTCAGAGGACAGGAACAAGCACAAACCTGGCTGCCCAGTCCAGATACTAGGGTGCCCATGATAGCAAGAAACTGACTCCCTTTAGGCAGAGGAAGAAATCAGGCTTGCTACAGTGTTGTTATTAGCATGATGTGACAGGTTTGGTAAATGTGCTCAGCTTCAGTGTATCCTGTTAGATATTCATTGGCTCTGACCAGGATGCTCTCACACATATTTGTGTGGCACACGAAATTAAAGGGTAGGGACCTTTCTCAGGAAATAGCCTCACCATCTTAGATGTATGATGTTCCTTAGAGGCTAGCACTAAGGGCTTTTTATTTCTGGGGTTTTTTTCTGTTCTGCTGTGTCAAAGCATGAATATTTAATTAGTTTTCTTTGTGTGTGCTTTATATACAAATATATAGTGCACATTCAACTACTGTATATATTCTGTGAATCTACAATATGTCTTCATCTCCTGTATATATTCAGTCATCTTTGTTTTCCATGGTTGATAATTTGTTCTCTTGGAAGCTGACATTAGACTGGTACAAAAGTAAAAGAAATGTAGTAATTCAGTGTAATAATTTTCTGGCAGTTGAAAGACAACAAATAATATTTAATTTTGTTAAAATTAGATGCCCAGATAAAGGTATTTCTGTCCTGAACTGCAGAAGAGTTCATCACCTGCAGTTCCCATGGTAACCTGTGCCAAGTGCACGTGTTCAGAACAGTCAGAAAATCAGGTCAGCAGAGTCTCAGTTTGGACATGAAGAACCATCGTTAAAATGTTGACCTAAATACCAGTAAACACGGTTGTGTAACACTTTCTCAAGCTAGGGAACAGCAACAAAGGCTGAATGCATGATGAATGCGTGTAGCCACAGCTTGTTGGTAGCTGATGTCTGGAGAGAATGCTGATCAGGAAGCAGGTCCCGAGTGATCCCATCCAAATCTGTGGCAAAAAGAGTTAGCACTGTTAAAGCTGTTCAGTGAGCAATTAACTTCATGACTAAAAGAACAAGTATATTAGTTTTATTTTGATTTCTATTGTGGAGTAATTCTTAGATAGTAGATATAAATATTAATAATAGATATTAATAATAAAATATATATTAATAATCTTAAATAAATTAAAGATAATAAAATCTCAGCAGCCCACTAACAAAAAGGAAATATGGAAAAATACACACAGTGTTTAACCTGCTCAGTAATCTGGGAAAGTAGTCAGTGATATGAATGAATTTTAGGATGATCATGATTTGTATACCTCTCTAGCAGCTATGATAACATAAACACCAAGTAATGTACACTTTGCCCTTCTAAGGACTCTGCATCCATGAAAATAATTTTTGTGAACTAAACCAAGGTAGAAACAGTTTCAAATTAAACCAAGACAAAATTGAAATTTCCTGTCAAGTGAAACCAAAAGTTTTGGTTTTGTGAGGGATTTTTGTGTTGAATATTTTAAATGGATGAAGAAATATCAGAATGTAAATACTGACTTGAAATGTTTTGTTTTCCATGTGTTTTTTTTCCATCTAAAATTACCTATTTTTAGCAAGTAATCTATTCCTCTGGAAAATGCTATGCATTTGAAATGTTACAATGAAAATGCAGAAAGGTTGAGGGACTTAAGGCTGTGACTTGTTCATTGCCTTAAGCCATAGGCTTTATGTAATGGCAGGTTGTAGATTTGTTGCTTGGTAATATTTAAAATTGTACCCTTTGCCTTTTTTTACAATATATTTTTTCTAGATACCAAGTCCTGATGAGGGGTTTGAAGGAAAATCTCTTTATGACAGCTGGTATGAAAAAAATCCATCAACAGAATATAAAGAAGTTCCCAGGTCAGTGACAAAAGAAAATGATATGCCAAAAGTTATTATAATTTGTAGAGTGTGGGTTTTAAAGAAATATCCACTTGAAAAACTGAGCACCTAAAATAAATGGTGTAATTCTTAGATGGCATACATTTTAGAGTTTTGTTGATTGTAGTCGATACACTGTTGTACAACAGTTTTGTGAACTTGCCTTTGTATCATGAACAGGAGGCTTTATATATGAAAAGTAAAGTGTTTGTGTAGTTTATAGAGATTTAAACAAAGAAAAGTATTATGCGTAAGCCAGCAGCAGGCACACAAGATGCTAACACAGAAGCTTTCTCTTCCACTTGCTTCTAGTCTTCTGGAAGGCCTCTGAGTCTGGGTGGATGGGGAGCACACCAGGCAGGATTTTACAACATTGTCCTTCAAATTTACCAGGATTTCTCTATAGAAACTTGAAAACTTGAAAACTGTTTCTGTTCCATGGAGCCGTGCTGGTACTGCTGTGATTTCTCTGAATTGAGAAGGTCATTGAGGCTTCTCAGTGATTAAAGACAGTGAGTTAAATTCTCCTCATGAGAGTTTGATTTCTCTGACTCTGAGAATGATGAATTTGCTCCTCTGAGAATGCAACTATTGAGGTGCATGTAATGTAGGGGTCACAGGCAATTCATGGTGTATTGATAGAAAGAGTGTACTAGGAAAGACTGTAGTGACTGCAACTGCAGAATAAATAATTACCACAGTACTTGGAAACAAACTAAAATTATGCTTTAAGTATTGTCACTCAAAGCATTTTCCTCTTTCTTATTAAAAGAATAAATAAGCTGGGTTCTGGCAATGACTTTGAAGTCTTTTTTCAACGTCTTGGCATTGCTTCAGGCAGAGCACGTTACAGTAAAAACTGGGTAAGTCTGTGTCTTTGAAATTTTGTCTCTCTCGTAAAAACCTGAATAATATCACCTGAAATTGAGCCATTTAGACTGCCAGCTTTTTGGAATAGCTCAGTTCAGTGTGTCAGAGTGGAGTCCCATTACTAGAACTCTACTACAACACCAAATTAATAAATAGGAATGGTCAGCTTGGTGTCAGTCAGATAAAAGGACCTTTGCTCGGGGTAAAGGGGTGTGCTCAAAATTATCTATGGTTGATGGAGGCTTATGAGTGGCATATGATGACTTTTGAATTATTTCTAATAACTTATTAAGCTTTGAATTCAAAATGGTTCATGTTTTATATAAAATAAAATTTGAGCATACTGTGAGATGAGACTAATGGGGAAATGTTCAAGGAGCAATCTAGTTAAGGTGGTCTTTTCCTCTGAAAAGACATATCCAAAGACAAAACCAGAAATGACTGTTGAGATCCAAGCAAAGAGAGGAAGGGCAATCCCACCTTAATTTAACCAACTAAAAGTTACGTGTCTATTCTTAGCTACCCCCCTACAACTTAGCTGCCCTCTACAACTACCTAAAGGGAGGTTGTAGTGAGGCTGATGTTGGTCTCTTCTCCCGAATTGCTAATGATAGGATGAGAGGAAATGGCCTCAAGTTACGTCAGGGGAAGTTTAGGTTGGATATTAGGAAGAAGTTCTTTACTGAGAGGGTGGTTGGGCACTGGAATAGGCTGCCCAGGGAGGTGGTAGAGTCACCGTCCCTGGGGGGTGTTCAAAAAACGGGTTGATGAGGCACTTGAGGCCATGGTCTGATGGTCTAATGGTTAGGAATATGATGAGATAAAGGTTGGACTTGTTGACCCTGGAGGTCCCTTCCAACCATAATGATTCTATGATTCTATGATTTTACCTTCTTTAGGGTCTCTGTACATGATCAGTGCAAAGAGACATCTCCAAATGACTGTTCGTCTCATCATAGGTTTGTGTCTTAAGAGAGCCATCACTGAGTTCTTCTCTTTTGACTGTCTATAGCAGCTATATATAGGAATAATGTGAACTGAACACTTAACTTTACTGTGCCTTTAATCCTACAGCAAAGGTTTTCAAGCAAAGCTGAAGTATCCACAGCTAAAAAATTAGTTTATTTGTGGTTTTTTTGTTTCAGGATGTAGAAAAATATAGCAGCTATCCAGTTTACCACAGTGTCTATGAAACCTACGAAATCGTGGAGAGCTTTTATGATCCCACTTTCAAGAATCATCTGACAGTAGCTCAAGTACGGGGAGGGCTGGTGTTTGAATTGGCCAACTCTGTTGTGCTTCCTTTCGACTGTAGAGATTATGCATCAGCTGTGAGCAACTATGCTCACATCATCTATAATTTGTCAAGGAATTATGAAGAGGAAGTATCGACATACAATGTATCCTTTGGTACGTACAGTTTTTCATTGCACTCCTCCTCTGTTAATGCTAGCAGTGCCTTATCTTAATGTATGTCTTAGGCATGACCTGGTATTTACCTTGTACTGTGTGAACAGTAAATAAAACAATAGCCACACCTTCCAATAATTTGAAATTTGAATATTTTGTCACTAGTATGCCTGTGTAGACACCATGCCACTGCCAAGTAGAGTTAACAGTTACAGTCACATGTTCTTTGACCTGTGCATCCTTTGCTGATGTTGGCAACAAGATATCTTTGTCTTGGTCCCTAAAAATTAAATCACACTGCTTTACAGCTTATGGTGCTGGGTAATTCCCTGTTCAACACTGATCATAGGATATTCAGGTTAGAAGGAACCTCAGGAGGTCTCTAGGTCAACCTGCCCAAGGCAGGGTCAACTCTGAGGTCACACCAGGTTGCTCAGAGCTTTATTCCATCTGGTCTTAAAAACCTCCAAAGACAGAGACTACAGAAACTCTGGACCACAGTGCTTGACTGTCCTCACAGTAAAAAGATTCACCTTTTATCCAGTCAGAATTTCTCTTGTTTCAGTTTATGGGCACATGATGGCAAGTGCAGACACCATGAGAAGTTTGCCTCAGGGCTTGGTCAGGCAGGAATGGTTCATCCCTGTACCACAATAGGGATCTTGTGCTGGCATGTGAAATTTTATGGTATAAGGATTCACAGTATGCTTCCCGCCTGGAAAGCCTTTATTTTATTGACAATATATACTATTTGGTTTAGGACTTGGCTGCTAGTGACCAATACTAGGTACATGTGTGTGCGTACACACACACACATACTCTGTCTTTCTCAAAACTCTGCATGTGTACAGGGACTTACCAATAACATAAGTGGTTGGGATTTATAAAATCCTAGACCTACTTGAACAATCTGGTTTTGGCAATCCATGCTCTAGTTTTTGGTATTTCTGTACATTCTTCAAGTAGCAAACAGTAAGAAAGATTCACAAAAATACTGATTTCTATTGTCTCCAAAGCAAGTTTTCATTCAAAATTACGTAGTTTTTAATGTAGGAATATGGAGTCATCTGATATGTGTTTAGTAAGAATTGACAGATCATGATCTCAGTGAAAGATAAGGCTTTAATTTGAAGAATTTGTTTGGTTAAATGATTCCTCCAGAATCTGAAGTTAAATGCTTCCTTCCTGCTCCCTCCAGATGCTCTCTTTTCAGCTGTGAAGAATTTTACAGAAATTGCTGCTAGCTTTCATGAAAGACTGCAACAAATAGATATCAATAAGTAAGTTTAACTAATTTTTTCTTCCAGTCAAATACTCCATGTAGTCCTCTGAGCTCAAAGGACATAGTCTTCACTTGAATTTAGTCCGCTGAATAACCTTGGTGACAAATGACTCTGTCATTTGTTTCATCTTAAGTCCTAATGGACACTTGCATTTAGGGATCTGGTCACTCTGCAAAAGAAAATATAGAAATGTTGAATTAGTGGACATCAGAGACACTGCAGAGCCTGGGAATTTAGCCATGTTAGCTTCAAAAAGTGTCCAACCGGATTAGTGACTATTCTTAGTGGGTTTGAGTTGAGGAGCAGTGCCAGGATGGTACACAGTTGTGACTAGAATGCTGGTTAGCATGAGCAGAGCCAGCTCAGGTGTGTAAGTCCCTCTAAGTAGAGACACATCCTGAGAGTTTGTCACTGGATTATCATTAAAGAACAAATGTTGACTTGTGGGCTTTGTTCGCCAGCACTCTAGTTTTCAAGGTACTGGTACCACTTAATGAAAAAAATAATAAATAAATGGCTGTACCAAGATTGTAGTTTTTGCAAGTTTTTTGTCAAGCTTACGAAAAATTCTAGGCACTACTGTCATGGTTTAATGCTGGGACGGCAATTAAACAAATGGCAGATGCTCTCCATTACCCACCTCGCTTCCCAGAAAGGAAAGGAGAGAGAATAAGGGAGACAGACCAGGACAACTACCTGTGCCAAAAGGCCTGATTTGTACTTCCTTTTATATATACATATGTGTATGTTACATTTCTTGGGAAGAATATCATTTAGCCATACGCTTACCCTGATGGAAGACTAAGTGAGAATAAAAGCCAACTTTTTAATGGCAGTAACTTTCAAATTGAATGAATTGTTAATAATTTCTTATGTGAAATATGACATTAATGACATAAGACATGTATGTGACATTTTCAAAATGGTTTCATTGATAGATGGCCTCAATCTAAGCATTAATTCAACCAGTTTCAGTTTGCATTTACACCAGTGTAAACTTGAAGCAATTTCATTGACCGTAAGAGTTACTCCAGGCTTACTGTGATATAAATTTTACCATTTTTTATTGATGAATACCTTTGAAGCTCTGCAATAAGTTACTTTGGATATAAACTACCAAACCCACATATTTTCAATATAAACTTTTTCACAGATCTTTTATTTGTTAAGCATCAGTAGTATGCTCAGAGCTACTCAAATCACACAGATGCAGATGGTCTCTGCTCTAGGGAATTTACAATCTGCTGTCAGAAAACACAACTCTTGGATGATGCAAAAGATGATTCTAACATCACAAGGTTCATGTTTCTCAGATGTTGTGGTTTTACATAAAAATAAAAGTGATTTTATTGAAGTAATTTGCAGCTGGCTGGCTTTATGGAAAATAGGGTCTTTAGAAAACTGTCATACAAAAGGAGAGAGCAGTCTGCCAAAGCATCCTAATGGAAAGGAGGTACAGGAATAAGATGCAACATGAGATAAAGTACCTGAAAGTCTCTGTCTTGTTTGATGCTATTCCTTGGCCTTTGAGAGCAGCTTTAAGAGACTCTGAGGTTATGAATCAAACTGTCTTACAGTACAGATCAGCATAATTCTGTTGTGCAGATTAGCTGACATAGGCTGTCTTTTGTGGGCTACACTGTAAGTTCATCATCTTGGATCTAGTATCTTTCGTAAATCCAGAGCTGTGTACACTGGAACATGGAATGAGAGTGGGCCAATACTAACAGCTAACATATTCCTCTGTTTTCTTTTCAGCCTACTTGCTGTCAGATCACTAAATGATCAGCTTATGTTTCTAGAAAGGGCTTTTATTGATCCTCTTGGGTTACCTGGCAGGCCATTCTATAGGTAAGTAGTTTTCACTTTCTGTGTGGAGTACCCTATGAGAATTCCTTTAAGATTTACATGTCTCTAAATGGAAATGTAATGATTTTACTCAACATGGTAAAAGTAGATTACACAGGACAAATAAGATTGAAAAGGGAAAACAATATTAGGAAAAACTTCAGTGAGATACACTATACAGAATGAGGAAAAGTCTTGTTGGAAGCCTGTTCAGGTCAGTAAACTAATTTCCATTGATCTAAAGTTTGGTTATGGTCTCAATTCAAGTAATTTCAGTGGTAAGGGATCTTAAGGAAGTTATTATTATTTGAAAGTGAAAAAGGGTATAATTGAAGTATCTACAATTTGATCGATTATAGCAGAACAGTCATGCTAGCAAATACAGTGTACGGGGCAGTACTTCAACAGCAGTGAAGTGAATTCAGCAGTTCTCTCATCCAGTTCAAGAATTATATCTTGTTTGAGAGGCAGAATAGTCAAGTCAAGTCTAGCCTTCTGGTCCTTCTACCAGTCTGCATAATTCAGAACAGTAATCTTTCCACTAAGATGTTCCACTAAAAAGTAACTGTAGAAAGAGAACTGAAGATTTACAGTCCTTGTACCCATTTTAGCTTCTGATTAAGAATCTATTGAGAACAGTCTCTTCTTAAGGCATCAGCTTTCCTACCTGAAATCATGCCCGTGTCTGTTGGAGATTGTGTCTATCTGTGAGAAAATAAGCTGGCTTTTTTAAATCTTTCCATTTCATCTAAAATGACAGTCAGCTTTATTTCAAATCTTCTTAGCTGTGAAGTTCTGGAATTCACATGGAATAATTTGCCTTAAGTTATTTTCTTGCTACGTAGATTATAGGTACTATTGCTTTAATGATTTTATTTATTTGCATCTTCAGTGTCAAGAATTTAACAGATGATACAGAAACAGATTAGTTTGATTCATAAAATAAGATGTTTTATTTTCCTAATGTAGATTCTTCTTATTGTTTTCCCTCAACTTCCCTACAGACATGTTATCTTTGCTCCAAGCAGCCATAACAAGTATGCAGGAGAATCATTCCCAGGGATCTATGATGCCATGTTTGACATTGAAAACAAAGCTGATCAACACAAAGCCTGGGAAGAAGTTAAGAGGCAGATTTCCATTGCAGCCTTCACTGTGCAGGCAGCAGCAGCGACACTGAAAGAAATATAAATATCAACAACATAATCAACAAAGACTACGTATGACAGTTTGCAGAAGCCTTAAAAATGAAGCATTTAAAAACATTTGGAGGATTATTATAAAGAACACAGAATCAAAAGAATCTTTTTCTTTGCAAATAATATGCTCAAGTGGAATGCATTTAACAATGCTAACAAGGTAATGTACTCCATTCGGAGAGCTCAGTCAGGCTTTAGATAACTTCTGAAGTGAGAGTGAAAAAGTTTCATGTTTTCTCTCTGCTTCATATTTTAAGAAATGCTAACTGCTGGATTTATTTTCAAAGCTTTGAATTTTACTAGCGTGATTATTATAGCGCTACTCATAGTGCGTTGGATAGCCCTTTCAGCTCTCCTTTTACACAAAGAATCACATACAAAGATGGAAAAACTATCACATACTGTGTGAGGGGTGTATAATGATCATAACAAATTTTGGGCAGCCAGTCCAGAATACTCATCCAGGTCATTCTCTTCACATGATGAGTCTTGCAGCTGTTTGCAAATAAAATTAAGCAAGAAGCCTTCACCGGAGTAAAAACAAGGTAATACATCTTGTCAGAACTATAATCATCTCACAAATCATGTCTTTCAAGATTAAGGCCTACTTTTACTCTTTTATAAAAAAATATACCCCTGTTATGCCTTGTCCATGTCAAGGCATTTTTAATTTGAAGACAATTACAAGCAAAGAAAATTAATCATGTCCTTAGTTTGAAAGAATAACAAATTATTGCCATCTTAGTAGAGTCTGTATTTCTGATTTTGATGTGCAACTTGTTCTTATGACAGTCTGCTCAAAAGACTGCACTGGGACAACCGAGATCAGACAGAGAAGACTCAGAAAATCAGGTCCCTTCATCTGACACTGCCACTAGAGATTACTAACCTCTTGCACATCAAATACTTTGTGTAATTTGATCTGCCATTTTAGCTGAGGCCTCCACCGTGTCTTAGAAGACTGTTCAGTGATCTGATGAGTTAGCGTCATGGTAGATTTTTTTTTCTTATTCCATAAGATCTCATTTATTCATAAGTATTTCTACTCTTCACATTAAAACCCTTTAGGCAAGCTACTGTAATTAAGACATTATTTTACTTAGCTGTTGATCTTTCACATAAAATAATCCAGTTTTCCAGATAATGGGAAATGCTCTTATGCTCACAGTTACTTTGACATTTTTATGAAAGTGATTGGAATAAAACCATGGAGACATGTCTTCCCCCAAATCTAGTTGTGCTGATGGGAGACATTGCTGTCTCTAACGATTTTATGGCTGCTGGCTGCTCCACTTCTCCTTTGCCAATGGATAACCCACTTCTGAAAAAGTTGATCAGGTTAGTTTAGATCATCATTTAGCCTAACGTAGAGGATTTTGTCTACAGCAATCAAGGAAATGGTAACACAAATCCACTATGCAGAGGAAGGCAGCAATAAGCAGCTTCTGTTGACCAGGTGGATACAAAAAGTATTTTTGTGCTGCGTAGGATGTATTCACAACTGAAGCACCGAACTCCAAAATTGTTGAGATCTTTCCCTAAATGACCTGTAAGCTTTCTCAGCAACTTTTCTCTCATCTCAGAAGACATAATTTTTAAATCTTTGACCTAACCATAGCATTTAATTTAAGTTTAATTAGTTTAATACCCGTTTTGGTGATAGCTGTCAGATAATATACAATGTCAAGGCCCAGGATCTCACAAAATACAGAGAGTTACACTCATATAACTGGTCCGTGTTCTGCTATCCTGTGACAGAGTCACTACAGATCCAGGAGGAAGGGGATGCCAGGGGCCGATGGAAGGCCCAGCCCTCAGCTGCCCAGGCAAAAAGGGCTCTTGCTCTTCAGATTTACTGAAATGCAGAAGGACAGATGACGACTCAGGCCTATGAGGAAAATGGCTGACACAGACAGCCTGCTGTCGCTCCTGTCTGTGTGGGGACAGTCTCCTGTCTGGGATTGTGGTCACATCACAACTGCTCATCATCCCTGTCCCATCCCATCCCATCCACCTCCCCTTGGCCTCCTCCTTGCTGTCAGGGCTGGGGCAGGGGAAGTGGAGCTCAGCATGAGGGTGCAGACACATAAATGTGGTGTCTAAACACTGGGGAGCAATTCAGGTGTTTAACATACTAACCTAGTGGCACTTTGGCTGTCTGAAAGCCTAATATCCTATGAATATACATTAAATTGGCAGAATATTGGACCTGAGAGACGGCATCTGAAATTGCACTAAATACTTTTTTCAATTCCAATTGTAGTGCCTGGAACTCACTGGACACTTAACTCACACCTGGCTGCACAGAGCAGGATTCGATTGTCTGAAAATAGGCTCTGCAGTATCACCTCAGGTGTTGTGAGAAGTCTCATCTGATCTGTAACCACTACACCAGAACAGGTCAGGACTGATAAAAATGCTGCCCTGTACTAGTCTGCTATGTCTAGAAGTCTCAGACACTCCACAAGCTTCCAAATGGCACTGGGTTTTTCTGTTAGGAACCGAACACTCTCTCTACAGAGTAATTCAAGTGCTTAAAGTTAGGTGCCTAGTGCACTTTAGATATCCTTGAGTATCTGGCCTGGTCACAGGAGGCCTCCCATAGATCCTGTGTCACATATGGCAGCTCTATGGCATAGAGGAGTCGGCAGTGGAGAAGTAAAGTTAAGCTGTTTTTTTATTAATTGGATGCATTGTGGGAGATGTTGTTTTAATTTTTGTCTTTGTTTCTCACTATCCAAGTCTATTTTAATTTGCAATAAATTAAATTATTTTTCCCTAAGTGCAGTCTGTTTTGCTTTTGATGGTGATTGGCAAGTGATGTCCTTGTCTTTATCTCAGCCCATGAGCTTTCTTATCTTATTTCATGCCCCTGTCCTGTCGTGGAGGGGGAGTGATTCAAGGCATAGATTTAATACTGTATGTTATACTTTCATTTGAATGGAACATAATATACTCCACTGGTGGCCAGTCCATGGAGTGTAAGAACATGCCACAACTAATAACTAAAAGTACTAGGACTGTATTTTAAGTGGTAGAAGCCACTTGGTTGCTGCTATTGTTCAACCTCAGCATTGCTGATGCCCTTATCACTTTAAAAAGATGTAGGTACAGAAATAAATACATTTCATACATTCTCATTGTTGCTATTCTTACCTTCTTCATCCACTGATGTTATCATCATGTGAGGTCTAATTTAGATAGTAATCTCTGAAAGCCCTTGTCACTTTACTGTCTATTATGTGCCAGTCCTACACCTGTGGTGCTATATAAATGCTAATAATACATCAATATGCTCATTCTTTATAAGTTCTGTAGGTGGAATTCCATCTGGTTTGTATATGTCAAGTCAGATGTTGGTGTGAAAAGTCCTTGCTGTTCAGAATTTATGATGGCTTATGAGCAGTTGGGAAATGACAGAAAAAAACATCACAAAACTGGACGTGCTTATCATTTGAACAAAGACATCCAGACGTGTGCTCGAGACAGTGTCTGTGACTGGCGCAGAATACTCAATGGTGTAGTTCTTCTCTAATCTCTGAAAAGCCTCATGAAGTAATTAAGACATTAAACAGTCTTTTCAACTGTTTCTGAATATTTGCAGCTCAACCTAGTCCATTTAAGAACGTTTTGATAGTTGGAGCACTGCCTTTTCTTTCTATTTCTATTTATCTACTTTGGACGCTTTTGGGAGTGAGTGGTAAGAAGTCAGACAGAGCATGTCCAGACTCCCAGAAAAGCTTTCCTCCCTTCTGCCAGATAACTGGTCTCAGATATGCAGCTCCTTTGTTCCAGAAAGATCAGCCTTGGCTTCTGCATAGCCATGCAGGAACTCACCAGCAGGGAGTGATGTTCAGGATCAGGGTAAGTTTGTACAAAATATGGTGATTCTGTAATTCTATGAAAATACCTTGACTATTCCTCGGGCTGAAGTTGTGTCCTTTGCCATGAGATACTGATGGATTTGGTTGAATTAGAGTAGGAAAATTGGATCCTAAGAACTTGTAATCCAAAATGTAAAAAGCTATGGAATGTAGAAAATAATTTTGCAACTCTTCCCACTTGCAAATTGGATGACATATGGCAGTGTCCCCATTGGCTAATCTAAATTGTATTCTGAGCTGCTCCAAGTATTCATCACTTGCCAAGGATTAATATAACCATGGATTACAAAAGGGAGCAATTCAGTGCTTCCTTGATAGAGAGAAAAGTTTTCTGTTCCTCCATTTCATCTCTTGGCCACTTCCACTGGAAGAAATACTGATTGTGATTAAGCCTAAAACAGGAGCTTTCAAAACCAGATAGTCCTGATAATGAATAGAAATTAGGCTTTAGAATAGCACTTATGCATTGCTTGGTGCACGGTCTAGATGCATATTTGTTACAGAGATACACATACAGCTAGACACAAGCTGTCCTGTGGGGTGAGACTAAGAAACAGATGTGTTTTATTGCACTCAGGAAATTGTATCATCATCATCCAGGGAGTAAGGCTGGTTAGGCAGGACAAGAGCTGAGAATCGCAGAAGCCAGGGCAGCCCTGGGGCTGAGGGCGGGAGGAGGAGGAGAAGGAGGAGGAGGAGGAAGGCAGTTGCTTGCCTGCCCTCCTCGCAGCCTGCAGAGCTGCCGGCCACTGGTGCCCTAATGGCTCGGAGCAAGGCCACCGTCTGCACATGGCTCTACTGCCCCGGGCTGCTGGGCTGCTTCTTGCTGGGCTTTCTTGCAGGTGAGTACAAAGATATCCGGGCTCAGCCCACAGGCTTTGCCCTCTACAGATGCCTATGTGCAACTCCTGTTGTGGTTAACTCCCCACCAGGGAGCTTTTGCTGCTTTTTAGGGAAGTTATAAAATACTCATCCCACTGTTTTTTGAAGAGGCTGTTCTCTCTAACAATTCTGGTCTTTAGGGAGCGAGGAAGATAAAGGCTGCAGGCTTCAGCCCCAGACAAGCCCTGGTGAACTGACAGCTTCCCGTATCGGACAGTCAGGCATTCGCAGAGGAGAGATTAAGAGAAGAGTTTGAAACTTCTGTGATTGCAAAACCTCCAGGATTATTTTTTTATTTGTATTTCCTGATTTTTACTGAAGATCTATTTAAATCCTCCTATTCAGTTGCTATTTTAGAAATTAAGGACAGAATGTAAGAGGAGGAAGAATTTTGACTGACAGCCAAGAATGGAGTTGCTGAATTTTCCATCACATACAATGAACTTCTCTGGAACGTTGGATTCTTTTCTGCAGTCACTTGCAGCACTTGAATTTATGTTTAAAATTTCATGTCTGTGTCTGTCCTTTTTAAATTTGTGTTGAAGCACACACCTAAGGCTAAAGTATGAAAAAAAATAATCTATGAGGGTTATTAAACATAAAAAACATAAATTTGATTCAGGAGATCCCCGAACTGCAAATTTCTGGTGCTTGTGTTATTTATTATATGATTCCCATCTTTTGGCCTTGCTCCAAAACAGGATACTGGGCAAGATGGACCTTTGGTCTGATCCGGTATCACTGTTATTTTCAGTGTTACTACAGTTGCTTTTAGGTCTAACAGGTCATGTCTGTTGTGCATGTGACAGCACATATGCTCGGCTTTATTGTGACAATTTTCCCAGGTTGGGATTTTCTAGCTATAATAGTAAAAAGATTTGTTTTTTTAAAAAAAGCAAATTCATATAGTTGATATACTCTGTCCTTTCAGATTTATGGCAACTGAAAAATCTGTAACTTCTTAAAACTAGCTAGGGTCACAGTTAACTTTATTCCTTTAATTATCTAATAGACTAACCCCACCTTTCCCCAAATTTGTAACTATTATAGTGCTGCCAGGGTGGCAGTTGAGTCCTAGACCTTCATTTTAAATATGCTTATGCACATATTTTTAAATGTATGTATAAATTAAATAAGGAAATACATCATGAGTATCAAGGAGTTCAATCCTCCTATTGCAAACCTTTAATGGAGAATTTAAACCATAGTTTAAAATTAACAAGAGAGAAATCTGTTTTAAAAATAGGGCTGTATTTACCAGAGATTTACAGTGTGGTCTTTTAATGATGTCACTTTTTTGGCAATTCTGTCAATGAAGTATATTTTACTTTTCAGTTTCACTTCCATGTTTGAGCCAGCAAACACTGACAGGGGGTGCTCTAAGCCCTGTTCATCCTCTTGGTTTTAATGAGATTGTTCAGTGCTTTCGGTTGCACGTGGGCTCAAATGATGAGGACCAGGGTTCTTGCTAAGTAGGAAACTTTTCAAATGTGTTGCAGGATGGTTTACAAAACCGATCGAAAAAACCCCCAACTCTTCAGATGTCTATCAAAATGTGAGACAAAGACTTGTGGCTGAAATGAAAGCAGAAAACATCAAGCAATTCCTTCGGTAAGCCCTGCGTGTCTTGGTTTTTGAATAATTTTATCAGTCACAAAAGCCAGAGAGTGATAACATCAGCTCCAAGGAACAGTCTCTGAAAGCAGAGCAGTTAAGATGCTTTGGAAGTATTTGATTTGTACAGAACGTCTGGGAGAAGGAGAAGGGAGAGACTCTCAACCCTTCTGTTCCCCCCACCTCTATTTTTGGTTACCTTTTGGAGTACTACTAAGTGTGCTTCCCTCAAGCTGCATTACTGCCAGTGCTTATCATGCTTTTTAATTATGATTTTCCATAGTTTTGATTTAATGCAGTAAAAGGTTTTTCCTCACAAGTGTCTGAAGCATTGGGTAGCTCTGCTTTGTCTCAGACTGAGGTGATTTTGCTGTATTTGGAATACACTATTTGCTATTAATTACATTTGATTGATAATCTATCCAGTGCCCGCTTAAGCTTTCAGTTGGAGCAGCTAGTCCAAGTAGAAGTATATTGACAATGTAGCATTTAAAATGCTATGAAGTTTGCATAGGTTGCCTGTAGAGTTCTGGTAATTCTTTTAGCATGTCCATATTGGATAATTTGCTGTTAATTGGATGCTTGAGGTCCCATTATACCCTGTCTTTTGCTTCAGAAGGGGCCTGTCCATGGACAATGTGTGCGTGTGGTTGGTCAAGTCTTGCATGACATAGTTATTATTAAATATAATTTTTTGCATCCTAGTGCATTCATGCAGTTCTTCCAAAACATCTAAAAAGCTAGGGATGTAGAAATACCCTCTTGTTTTGCTGTGTATTCTACTGAAAATGAAAAAAACCCACATTATTGTGCGTATTTATATCTTTTACAGAGGAACAAATATACGCACACAAAAAGTAAACAAATACAAGCTCTGGTTAGTAACATGTTGATATTCAGCATGTAAGTCAGCAGCTGCATCATAAACATCAAGGGATTACTGACAAACTTAGTTTCTGTACGTTTATTCTAAACCCAAAAAGTTTAATTTCTAACATCAATTAGCTTTTTACATCTATAGGCCTTATCTTATTTTGTATTTGTTGGTGTCAGTAGGTTGGAGAGTTCCTGAAGATTATGTCTGAGTGAGAGTCTAGGCAATATGGAGACTGATAACAGCCTGAAATTGTGTTGCAATTAGGCTGAAGTTTCTTGGCCACAGGGTATTAATGGTATCTGGTTTGTTTGCTTGCTTTGATGATGGGCCAAATGCTTCATATTGTTTGGGTTTTTTTGTTTCATAAATTTTAATAAAAAGCAGGAACTGCAGAAAAATTTTGTTAATACACTATCCAAAAAGCTTGTTAAAAGCATAAAAAATGTGAACCTGAGAATTTTGATCCATATTCTTAGTTTTTAAAAGTTCTGAATCTGCTCTCAGAAAAGGCAGACACCTTGACCTTAGCATTGAATCCTATCTCAGGAAAGGATGAAACTGTTTGGAGGTGTAAAATTGAAAAAAGGCATCATGTGTTATTCAGTGTATTTTTCCTGATGGTGTAGGTAGTATTTAAACTAGAATACTTAAGGAATCAAAAGGTACTTAAAATAGTTAGAGAATTAAATTGCAGGAAGAAAACAGGCAACAAGCTTTGGCAAAGATTGCTTCCAGACCTCGGGGCATTCCTGAACAGTTTAAAGAGAGGGAAAGACAACAGCTGGTAAGAGGAGGTTGTGGTTTATGTAGAGAATCCTAGATGCATTCAAATCCAGGGGACCAGGTGGGATTCACATAAAAGACCTGTATGTTACGATTGCAAGGCTTCTGTGGAGGGAGGTCCCTGGTGGCTGAAAAAGGCTGATGTTGTGCCCATCTTTAAGTAAGGCGGGAACTATTGGAAGGGACTGTGGGTGGGTTGGCTTTGCTTTAGTCCCTGGAGGGGTGACCAAACATCCTTCTGGAATCTGTTTCCAAACACATAAAATACACAAAGATAGGAAGAGCTAGCATTTTTTTTCTGATATGTTTGTGTGATCACCCTGATTAAGCTGATTGTCTTCTCTAAGGGAATGACTGGCTATGTGTATCAGTGGAGATGTTACAGTGGCTGTAACTTGCTCAGCTTTAACAAAGCTTTGGAGATCATCTCCGATGGCATTCTCATTTGGAAGCTGAGGAAGTGCATGCTGAAGAACAAGTTTTTGCATGAGTTGAAAATAGTCTAAACAGACAGGTTGAAGTGGTACTAATCATAGTATTTGGTACCACTAATTGATGGTAATTAATGATATCTAACATCCATGGGGCAGCCACTAACAAGTAGCCTGTTGGGCATTCAAAGCTGGTGATTAGTACCTGGCTGACTGATCAGCATTCACTGTAACTCATTTGTTCAGTGGGCCAAACAAATTCTAGACAGATTTTTGTAGGGTAGCCCAGGGGAGTTGGATGTTGTTTCTGACTTTTTATCACCACTGTGTGTTACATCTGATCTGGATGTAAATGTTATTCAGAAGACTTTTATTATTCAGGCTTTTGATTAAGAAAAAAGACTAAATCTGTGCAGTTAATTTGACATAATGATTTTCAAAGAAAACTTATTAGTACATGTTAGTACAATGTGCAAACCTGTCATCAGATACCAGGATTATTTTGAAGGCACCTTTCTGAATGTGTAGCTTTACTGTATCCATTTCTGCTCCTTGCATACTCTTCAAAATTTTTTGCTGAATGTCTTTGACACTGATTTTCATTCCTTGTGTGTAGACGTGCCTCTTCCTGTTATGCAAAGAGAAAGGTTCAGCTGACTTATCTTAAGGCCTCAGTAAAGGTCCTCTGCTCTGACTAAATTTTGTGCTTATGCTGGTGCAGACTCTGATAAATAATCATGTTATACAGCTCAGAATTTAACAATAAGACCTTACTTTCCATGCATGTGGCTTAAAGGTAAGCTCTATACACACTGACCCAGGCTCACCATTGTGCCTCACTCGATTTGCTGCTTACTAGAAATTTTCTGTTTTATTTTAGAACATTTACCAGGTTGCCTCACGTCGCAGGAACTGAACAAAATCTTCTTCTTGCCAAACAAATTCAAGACCAGTGGAAGGAATTTGGACTGGATTCAGCAGAACTAGTTCATTATGATGTGCTTCTTTCGTACCCAAATGAAAAGCAGCCAAACTACATCTCAGTAATTGATGATCAAGGGAATGAGGTGATCTTTGCAATTATTAAACTACATTTATGTAAGACTTCTTTAAAGAAACAGTGTCTTCCTCTGTTTCCCTACCCATTCATCCCAGCATATGCTTTACAACATAATAAAAAATCCAGTTCAAAGGGAACTCATATTTAGAAATGGTTTTCCAGACTGTGCAGCAGAACAGCAGAGTGGCTGAAGTCTCAGTGCCTCATACAGTAGACAGAGGATGTGTGGAGAGGCTGAAATTAAAATCAGTAGACCATAAGGTGTAAGAATGGCCATACTGGTTCAGATTAAAGATACATCTAGGCCAATATCCTATTTCTAGAAACAGCCTTAAATAGATGTGCAGGGAAATTTAAAAACAAAGAAATGTATTTAAGGCATCCAATTCTTCCAGTGACCAGCTGTTTTCAGCTCAGGAGTTCTCTGAGTGTAGTGAAATTGTCTTTTTAAGAATCCTCATTAGATGTCTTTTCCAATTATTCATCCAGTTAGTGACCCTCATTAAATCTCTCTTCCATGTAACTATCCAAACCCTGCTTGAACATCAGTAAAATTTTTGCTTCCACAACAGGCTGAGGTAAGGAATGCCACACAATACTATCCACTGTATGAAAGACTGCCCTGTTTCATTTGCTCCAAATCTGATCCT
This sequence comes from Aegotheles bennettii, assembly GCA_013398125.1. Classification (NCBI taxonomy): domain Eukaryota; kingdom Metazoa; phylum Chordata; class Aves; order Caprimulgiformes; family Aegothelidae; genus Aegotheles; species Aegotheles bennettii. The sequence goes on along the minus strand of VZRW01001185.1, from coordinate 85,063 downwards.
ACTGGCTTCCTATGGTGTCTCCACAGTTAGTGTTGGAAATAATAATTGGTCTATAGTCACCTTCTTTGTACACCCAGGGGAATAAAGAAGAAGATGTAAAGTCTGACAAGGACCCTGAATGAGAAGAGAAGATGGGACTGCTAGAGAAACATTATAGCACATAGGTAGGGATGAAGAGCCCTGGTAGAAACTAAGGAACATGTTCTCAGGGATATCATGAACTTAGAGGTGAAAGAATGGAGAAATTCTTCCAGAACCTCCGTAACAGTCTGTCAGCTATAATATCACAAGGTGACAAAAGTGGACGTGAACCTTGTGGCAATATGAATGCTACAATAGATAGTGATAAAAGGCAACACACTTAACTGTAACGTAACTAGCAAAGAGGTAAAGAGTAATAATACAGGTGGAAGTAGTCACAAAAAATACCTGTGATGGTATGGATGAACTAGGTGTCTTTTTATTGTCACCACCTCTTAGCACTTTTCATCTACTTCTTTGCTTAGTTCTGACAGTGACTGATGAGCATCTTCTGAGAAGTGGGCTATCTCTCTGTTTTCATATCTTGCATCCTGCTATAAAAATTCAGCTATGTATCCCTAGCTGGTTTTTTTTGTTTAAACTTATGCTTGCTAGTTAGCATTGTATTTTTTGCTCTTTAAAAAGCTAGCATAATATTTGTAATAACCAAGCTTAGTGTATAACTTGTGCCCGGAGGTAGAGTTTTTGATCAAAAACTTCTGTTATTTATTGATAGATTTTCAATACATCGTTGTTTGAACCACCTCCACAGGGGTATGAAAATGTTACTGGTATACTG
>VZRW01001185.1:30746-84217 GCA_013398125.1 Aegotheles bennettii | reverse complement strand
TGGCCGTTTGCAAAACCAGCACAGCTAGAAATTTGAATTGCATAAGTGAAAAGCTTTTATCTTCATGGAAAATGTTGGATACATCTCAGGTTACTCCACATTATTTGATCCTACACAGAGGACTTGCTTAAATCTTAAGTAGAAGTAGCAATGTATAAATCAATTTTGAAGACATTTTGGATTAAATGAATGTCATCAAAGGCTACAAAAGTCCCTCACTTAATCTGATAATTCATTATGGAGGAACAAGTCAGGGACAACATTGCATTGTATAGATGGATGAAATCATATAATGAGTGTGTATACAAGCAATACGATGATTTTTTCATGGCCACAGAAATTTGTCAGTTTAACAAAGTACATTGGTTTAGTTTCCAACCTCAGTTGATAGGGCTGCTGTTAAGTGTAGCATACTTTAGAAAGGCCAGCAGTTTGAACCAAAGCCTCCTATAGAGTACTGTGGAAATCTTTTGGTTTTATGAGCACTCGTTCTCATTTGTAGAAATGCACAAAAATAACTATGTCATACATAGTGAATATAACTGTGTATTTCTGAAAACAGATATTTTGTTTGTTGAATGACCAGTTGCCATGAAACTGCTTTCCTTTTCTGTGCAGGCAGATCTGGTATACGTGAATTATGGCCGCACCGAAGATTTTTTTAAGCTGGAACGTGAAATGGGAATTAACTGTACAGGAAAGATTGTTATTGCCAGATACGGGAAGATCTTCAGAGGAAACAAAGTAAGAGTTGTGTTCTATTTTTCCCTCTGTGGGTCAGACACTGCTGATGGTAGAGCCAGCGGGGAGTTATGAGGGCTGTAAGTAGGAACATACGAGCAGAAGGAAGCCTGCGATGTGACTGCATTGTGACTGAATTCAAAGAATAACTTCCAAAACAATAAAAACAGATGTATGTATTAATCTCCTGAGACAACTGCAAACTCCTTAGGCAGTTCTTGCAAGAGATTAGTTTGGGGAACTGAGTAGTTTGTTTAGCCAAGGCTTTTAATTCTTTTCATCCATAGAACTGCAGTATTTTAAAGAAGAAGTAAGTATTTGACAAGGAATCTGATGCACAGAGATTGAATAACTCTTCTGGCTTCAGAGAACTCTGACAAAATTGGTGATAGTGGGGCAGTGGGGATAGCAGTCAGGTTTTGTACCTCAGTTTTATGTCCTGGGCTTTATTTTATAGTCTTGAGCTACGACTAAATGTGTGACACAAATAATGAACGTACTGTGTTTCATCAAAGTTTGTTCTGCTGAGTCTGTGGTCATTTTCACTCTTCCACATACACAACTTCTAAAGCTATGTATCCATAAAAGTAAATTGCAATATTCAGATTTAATACTGCATTAAAAAAAAATCCCGAAAACATTTATTAAAAACAAATAATTTCACAGGTTAGAAACGCTGTATTAGCAGGAGCCCAAGGGATCATACTTTATTCAGACCCTGCTGACTACTGTGCCCCAGGAGTAAGTGCTTATCCAGATGGCTGGAACCTTCCAAGCAGTGGAGCCCAGCGTGGGAATGTGTTAAACCTGAATGGAGCTGGGGACCCTCTAACACCAGGTTATCCTGCAAAAGGTGAGTGAAAGACCTGTACCCTGGGCCACCAAGTACTTTGTAAACTGGTGCTGGAATTCATTGTGGCACTAGAAACTAACTAGAAACAGATGCAAACAAAAAAACACTTCTTAAAGTTTCTTTAGCAGTAGTTAATTATCCTAATGCAGACTAAATTCTACCTGAATGTCATTTCAACTGGTTGCTGTTAAGTGAAGAAATAAGTTTTTAGGAAAATCTTTCTGTAGCTCTCAGAATAGGAGGACATGTAGGTTTATGGACTGTGGAGCCGTAGAAAATGGCTGAGAATTTATAGCCATTTTTAAATATCTGTTTCTCAAGAGTAAGCTAGGTTATAGTTTGTCAACAAAGAAGAGTAGTAGCTTTCCTTGGAGATATGTTTCCTTGCTGATCCTAAATTCCAAGCAGAAAAACTGTTTAAAATCCTCTTTATAGGGAGTAAAATTCCTGTATTAAAAATAACAGTAGCCTGGGGTCTTCCAAAACTTGGTACCGTGTGCTGGTCTTGTCCTTGTATGCATCCTGAACTCAGTATGAACTAAGGTGCCTACGAGTCCTGTCTGCCGAGGGGATGGGAACACAGCGGTGTTTCTGGAAAGCTCACTGGCTTGTGTGACCCTTGTTGAGCGTATAAGACAACACCATATGGAAAAAAACAGGATAGATTGTGTGTGCCTGGCTCACCAGATTCAGAGAGATATTGACTGTCTTTGATATAGGTAAATGAACTTGCGGGTGTCTTCTGCAGCTTGTCAACAGTTTGCATGGGGCCGTCTTTACCTCACACACCAGCTTGGTCATACCAGTCAGCTTTGAGGAGATGTAATAATATGGATGGGCAAAAAAATCTAATTTTGCATCAAATGTGGAGACTTCTCTTACACAGTTGTACAGATACAATATTGGCTTTGTAACTCTGTCAGTACGTTTTGGTTTCTGAGAAGCAATAGCTAAGAAAAGACATAAGAATTAAAAAATTGATGCCTGCTTGTGGCTACTGTGAGGCTGCACTGTTCAAATGTATTTCCACTTTGGTGAAAGTTGCTAAGAACACTGCAAACTTGACATTTTGTTCTGGTTTCTCAGAGTATACTTTCAGGTATAAAGTTAATGAAGGTGTAGGGATTCCGAAAATCCCAGTACATCCCATCGGATATCATGATGCAGAAGTATTATTACGGTGAGTATCTGTCAGTCCTCCTCACCAGAAGTCATTATTCACAAATGTGCAGTAAAATTTTCTGTGTTAAGATGACAAAAATCTATGCTGTGACATGTTTATTGCTCTTATGTAGCAGTGTGTATTTCAAAAAATGTGGAAAATTCAAAGCAATAGGTTTCTGGCATAATGTTTTTAAGAAATTTGTAAATCTACCTTGTTTTAAGTGCAGTAATCACTAAGGGAATTTAAAGGTTTAGCCTACTGGTCATCTACATTTGTCTTGGTTTTCACTTAACAGTGCAATGAGAGGACCTGCAGCTCCAGACAGCAACTGGAAGGGAAGTCTCAATGTGTCTTATAACATAGGGCCAGGATTTACAGACAACTCTTCTACAAGGTCAGTTCTAATACTTGCCTACTTATAAACTATTGCAAAAAAAAAAAAAAAAAAGATCTCAACAGGAGAAACACTGTGAAAAAATACATCTAGAGATGTTCTGAAGAAATTTACTTCTTACTAATTGGCCACACTTGGTAATAACTATCAGAATTTGAAAATAAATTATCGAAAGTATGGTTTTGCTCAGTGTCCCCAGTGTCAATGTATGGACACATTCAGAGGGTATAGGTCCATCCCTGTCATTCTAACTTTAATCTTTTAAGGTTCAGACACTGTTTCACTGGTTGTCGCAGATCAAAGCAGCACACTGGACCTTTTAAAAATGGCTATATAGCCGTAAGTAGGCATTTTTTAATACTGTTGAATTAACCCTAAACTTCCTTCTTACTTCAAGCTTTGGTCTTTCTTTCCTGTTTCTCATGACCAAGGGGATGATAGGACAGCCAACATGTAGTGGCCCAGCGGGGAAGGACTGACAATTCAGTAGTTCTCTACTATGCATTTTTGCCTTCACTGAAAGCCTCCCAGTGTTTCTGTGAACTTGGAGCTGTGAAGTGTGGAAATTATTTGGGAATCCATCAATTATTCTTCAGAGCTGGTAGTCCCCATGTTTGAAAGCCCTGAACAGTAACAGGACAGAAGAGCCCAAAGCACATACTAATCTGTTTGGAAGGAACTAGCTTTTTCCTAGCTGGATTAGCAATAGTAAGTTTAGACACTAAAACAAAGTTTTAGTAAGTTACTGCAGGTGGGGTCTCACAAGAGTGGAGTAGAGGGGGAGAATCACCTCCCTTGACCTGCTGGTCACACTTCTTTTGATACAGCCCAGGATACCACTGGCTTTCTGGGCCATGAGTGCACTTTGCCACATCATGTTGAGCTTCTCATCAATCAACACTCCCAAGTCCTTTTCCTCAGGGCTGTTCTCAATCCATTTTCTACCCAGCCTGTAGTTGTGCATGTTCAGGACCTTGCACTTGGCCTTGCTGAACTTCATGTGGTTTGCACAGGCCCACTTCAAGCCTATCAAGGTCCCTCTGGATGGCATCCCTTCCCTCTAGCGTGTCAACCCACCACACAGCTTGGTGTCATCAGCAAGTTTACTGATGGTGCACTCAATCCCATCATCCATGTTGCCAACAACGATGTTAAAGTGCATCCGTCCCAATACTGACTGCTGAGGAACTTCACTTGTCGCTAATCTGCACTTGAACATTGACCCATTGACCACAACTCTTAGAGTGCAACCATCCAGCCAATTCCTTATCCACTGAGTGGTCCCTTCATCAAGTCCGTGTAGAGGACAATTTAGAGACAAAGATGTTGTGCAAGACAGTATCAAATGCTTTGCAGAGGTCCAGATAGGTGACATCAATTTGAGACCGACTGGCCTGTAGTTCCCCAGCTCTTCGTTTTTTCTTTTTTTTAGAAATGAGAGTTATGGTTCCCCCTTTTCCAGTCAGAGAGAACTTCATCAGACTGCCACATGTTCTCAGATATGGTGAGTTAGCAACTTCATCTGCAAGTTCCCTTAGGACCTGCAGACATACTTCATCAGGTCCCATGGACTTGTACACCACCAGGTTATCAGGTTCCTTAGGTGGTCTTGAACCTGATATTCTCCTACTGTAGGTGGTTGTTCATTCTCCCAGTCCCTGTCTTTGCCTTCTGTGACTTGGGCAGTGTAGCTTGAGCACTTGCAGGAGAAGAATAAGGCAAAAAAGTCATTGAGTACCTCAACCTTCTCCACAACCTGAGCGGCCAGGTTTCCCATTTCCTTCCGGAGAGAGCCCACCTTTTCCCTAGTCTTCCTTTTATCACTGATATACTTACAGACGTTTGGGGTTTTTTTATTGCCCTTGATGTCCCTGGCCAAATTTAATTCTATCAAGACTTTAGCTTTCCTGACCTTGGCTGCTTGAACAATTTCTCTATATTCCTCCCAGGCTACCTGTCCTTGCTTCCACCCTCTGTAGCCTTCCTTTTTGTGTTTGAGTTTGTCCAGAAGCTCCTTGGTCATCCATGCAGGTCTCCCGGTCTTTTTGCCTACTTCCTTTCTGTTGGGATGCAGCACTCCTGAGCTTGGAGGAGGTGACCCTTGAATACTAATCTGCTCACCTGAACCCCTTTCCCCTCCAGGGCTTTTTCCTATGGTACTCTACCAAGCAGGTCCCTGAGGAGGGCAAAATCTGCTCTCCTGAAGTCCAGAGTAGCGAGCTTTCTGTGTGCTGTCCTCTCTGCCTTAAGCATCTTGAACTCCACCATCTCATGGTTGCATAAAAATAGTTCCAGTTTACATGCGTTTTTATGCTAGCAGTCAGCAATGAACAGTGTGTAGAAATGATGTACCATTACTACTGCTCCAACTCCTGCAAAACTGAAGTGTTTCTGAACATATAATTCTATAAAGATTTCATTGATTGTTATTCATTTCTGTTCTGTTTTAACACTAGCTGAAAATGAACAAAGGAGGAAAACTATTAAGAAAGCATATTTGACATAACTAAGATTCTTGGAATGTCTTGAGCAACAGTGAGAAAAGAAAATATGATTCATCTACAAAACATACATATGAGAAGTATTTTTTAATGCATTTTTTAATATCTTTGTACTTGATAGGGACACAGTTTTTGTTAAATATGGGCTAATCCTATACATACTTCTCTCTCAGAGTAGCTCCATACCAAAATGAACCTTTTGAGTATAGGTAGAAAGTCACTTGCACATGGAAAGTGTTACAAGTAGATACGTGCTCAAGGCACTGGTGTCAGTTATTTTCTGGGCAGAGATCCCGTACTTATCATGAAGGAGGTTTTGATTTTGACAGCTATGCAGATTTGCTGCTGAAAAGATAACTTCAAATGTGAAACTCTCAGGGTTTTACCAGCCAAAAAAAGCATTTTCTGGTGTTTTTTTCTTCTACAGGCTAAGAGGGGATGAATACTACATTATTTTTAGCTCTCCTAATACTTGGTTTTCCTTCCTTTTGGTAAAATTTCACAAGTGGATTTTGCTGGGGATGATGGAGGACTGACAAATTAGATCTGTTGTCCTAAACACGTATTTCAATTTATTCTGGATGAATATTTCTAATGATCTTTTCTCCAAATTCTATGATATTACATGGAACTGTGCTCCAAAATCAAAGTGTACTGTTCATAGAAATATGTATATTCACAATTATTATTTTGGTCAAAATGTAAATGTATTTTTAAATACCATATATGCTTTTCAGTTTACTTCTCTAATACACAATTATTGTATTGACTCCTATAAATAACAATTCAATAAATTCTGTAATTGTTTGAAAGCTTATAGATTGGCCCACTTCGTAGGGTTGTTTCTAAGGCATCTTTCTGTCTGCACATTAACCTGAAATAAAAACTGGGACACTGATACAGCATAACAGGCTAGGTCAGTGCTGAACACACAAAACAGAAACACAAATTTTCTGGCTTACAAGGACTTTTTATTGCCTTCTCAATCAGAAATGGTTACTCCATACTGCTTTTCATTTCAGAAAAGTCAGAATGCATGTTCATATGAACAATAGGATAACACGAATTTACAATGTCATTGGCATCCTCAGAGGAGCTGTGGAACCAGGTGAGCATCGGGTGCTTGAGGATTTTAATTCCTTCTTTATCTTGTGTTTGGTGAAATTGTTCTCATGTTGCAAGAAACATAGAGGTTTTTAGGTAGACAGATAACATGGAATCTGAGAAACCCTTAATAGTTCTCCCGTCCCTTCCATCACACCGTTTCACACTGGCATTCCCAAGAATTAATCTGAATGGGAATGCTAGAATGAGAGGTGTCATTTTACAGTAGGTTTCCCCTTACATGGTTCATACATTTTGTCTTTGAAAAAATTAACACAATGCAAAGTACAGAAAACTAGTGATGATTTAGGAACTCAGTATACTCTTGTTGATACTTTATAGCAGGCCATATACAGGAAAGATTATTAAGTGGAAAAATATGTATGAAATATTTCTTATCTTCATTTATCTACTTCAACAGAGTAAGTGAATGATTGCAGATTACCTTAAAAAAAATTGTAACACTAGTATTAGACTTCATATTTAATTTGACAGAAGAGAGGATTCAATCAAAGGAAATACAGGTACCTAAATACATTTTTAATTAAAGATTGATATTGTGTGTTTGTTTCCAGACAGATATATTATTTTTGGAGGTCATAGAGACTCTTGGGTATTTGGTGGTATTGATCCAACTACAGGTGCAGCCATTCTGCAAGAGGTTGTACGGAGTTTTGGTAAAATGAAGATGGAAGGTAACTTCTTATTAAAGTCATAAAATTATGGATATGAAAACATCAGATTTGAGGAATTGTGTTGAATGTTCACATAAACAGTTGTGTTTATTTCACTTTTCACCTAGAATCATAGAATCATATAATCATAGAATCATTATGGTTGGAAGGGACCTCCAGGGTCATGAAGTCCAACCTTTATCCCATCATATTCCTAACCATTACAGAAAGTTGTGTTTTTCACTGTGGAAGATGCAAATTCATTGAAGAGATGCCTATGTAGCATTGCATCTTATTTAGCTGATTTTATTCTCTCATGTCTCTCATCAGTGTAATAGTACCCTCTTAGTTGTGTGGAATGAAAATACTACATTAAGAAGAAGTGTCTCTGCAATAATATGTTCCTCTAAAGAGTTTAGAGAGGAATGTTTTTACTAGTACATCAATTAAGTGCTATTTTTTTGAAGTTACTTCAATTAACTGTGATGATCTTTCACTAGACTTTCTAACTTTATTTCTCAAGTTCAACTATGTGATTGCAGGTTGGAGACCCAAGCGAACTATTATTTTTGCTAGTTGGGATGCAGAAGAATTTGGATTATTGGGTTCCACAGAATGGGCTGAGGTAAATAAAAATAGTGTAACGAAAGCAAAACTTCAAGGTCTGTTGCAGGCAGCTGCAGTACCCACTGGCATCTATTCCTAGACTGCAATCAATAGCTTCAAGGTAAAACTGGAGCACAACAGATTCCTTCAGGTGCAGTGAGGCCCTCATATATTTATACAACTTACCTATCTAAATTCTTAAAACCTAAGTGCACTAACTCTTTTCAGATGTAAAAATCTACTTTGATTCAAAGCTAATGTCCCTCAGTAGTGTCTATGTGAAAAACCATCCCTTCATTTAACAGAATAGGATTTTATATCACCTAAAGCGGTTTATTTTCTAAATTTCTATTTGAGATATTCCATAGTTTCTATAAACTAAAGTCCAGATCGTGAACCTGTGATCCATACGCACACCAAGCCCTTTGTGTGGAAATTAATCCCCTTAGGCAAATGAAAAGGTGCATAATCTATGAGTGAATAGTTCCAAATTCCTCCTCAAGAGCAGGAGAATCAATTAATTCTGTAGTGGAATCCCTGGCTATATTCCTGCCTGATAGAAAGATGTTGGGAAATTCAGAAGTGAGTTTCTGAATGTTTTTCTCCTCCTTTCCCTGTTGGGCATGTTCAGTTCTTAACCATGTAAGTGGATTTGTTCAGTCCTGATAAGAAATGCAGGTCTCACAAGAGTTTTCATTCCTTTGTCTGTCAAATCCAAATTTATTAGTACTGAATGTTTTAACAGAAATTTTTTGTCTTGTTCTGCTAGAATTTTATTTACAAGATTTTATTTAGATATGTGTATAGAGCTTTCAAAATCTATAAAATAAAATATGTTAATCTTTTTGGTTTAGTTTTTCACATGTGTTTCAGTAAATCACAAAGTTACATAGCAAAAAGACACGTGTCAAAGGAGGGAACAAAACCAGAAATATGGTCCCAAACACTAGAAGGATTCCACCATTCTTCTGTTAACAAAGCTGAGATTTTTATTCCTTTGGATTTGCACTGATTCTTTCTCTCAGAAACTGTTTGGCTTTCAGCTGCAATAGATTCTCTGCACCTTACTGTTAGTTTATGGGACATTAGATGAAAAAAATGTAATTCAAATTATCTTTAAAATAATTTACTTTTTAAATTTTAAAAGAGATTTTAAAAAGTTGTTATTAAACTTTCATCCTACTGGAACTCTACTGGTAACAAAGTATACCTGTATATAAAACTGTATTTGTGATTTCTTTGTCTGTGTCAGTGCACATATTTAGATGCTGCCAAGAAAAAACACACAATTGTTTTAGCCATGGGCAATACAAAAAAATGATACTTAAAAAGTCAATTTCTGTTGAGCAAGGCATGAATAAATTACGAGTGCTTTTTATGTTTGATCTGTTCACATATTGCTACTGTAGTTTTGTGATGGTTTTTGTTTAATAATGTAATATCTAATTATCATCCATTATTTCATGAAATGGCAGCTGTACTAGATTAGAAAGCTATGAGCACAAATCATATTTGAACATCAATGTTTTTATATTATTGTTTTCTTTCTTTATCTTGATGGTGTGCATTCCTCCTCTTTGACACCTAAATTAGATTCAGTTTCTCTAGAGACATTCCTCTTAGCTTACACTCATGTCTTCTGCAGCTGCCAGATCTGTCATCTACTGAATCATGAGGAAAATTAACCCATGATATTCACTGTCTTCTCTGTAACAAAAAGACTCTGCAACTGTGACAACATCCTTTTGTTACATAGACAATCTCCATTGCTCATGAATGAAGGCATTTCTTTATGTTGCAAATATGCTTTTTCATTGCAAGCCCTCATGTGTGGATATGCAGGCTTGCTCCCTCCCATCATACTCTTTTGCAGAATCTCCTTTACTGTTTGTTTTAAAGATACTTATTTTGTTATGAAGTTACCAATTGCCAATTCAATTTTTAGTTCACATGACTTACAAATTATTAGTTAGGTTGTAAATTGAATGAATCGAGTAACAATTACTAACAAATTAGAATATCTATCACAAAGCCAAGACTTAGTAAAATACCACTTACTGATTAGGGTATCAATTGCAAACATAATTACAAGTTAGCAAAAAATTAAGCAAGTCTGTGTATATACTTAGCATGAAAGCAATGCTTGGTTGACTCAAAACAGTCAATTTAATTTTATTAGGAAATGTCAGTGCTTTGACTCATCCCATTTTGAAATGGGAGAGTGTAGAAATGACAGCAATACTTGTTTTATCAGTGCTAAAATTGAGTTCAGTGCTGGGATCTCACATGAATAAGTAGGGATTAAAAACACAGAGGAATTCTGGCTGACCTCACAGGCACATGTTGCATGTTCAAAAAGCACTGCAAGTGCAGTACTAAAACACGTGTATAGCTTTAACATACCCTGCTGCAACACTGTTCAGTATTTTTTCGTCTGCATCTTCCTCCTGTGTGATGCAAAGGGCAGCACATTTTGAGAATGTTTTCCACAATAAATTAAGTCCCAGAAAGCAGGAGAGAATTTCATATGCCAGCTCATTGACCCATCCTCAAACATTAATATAGTTAGTGAGGTACATAATGCTACTTATCCTGACTGGGTTTTTAAAGGTAATGCTGTAAAAAACAGTTCACTTAACATGCTCTTGACTAAATGTCACTATTTGAAAGTAATAATTATGCTTTTACAACCCCAGGAAAATGTCAGAGTCCTCCAGGAACGAGCAGTTGCTTACATCAACACAGATTCTTCTATAGAAGGTGTGTCTTTTATTTTTAAGCTCACTTTGCTTCATAGAAGTCAATTTTAATAGTTCACTGTGTACTATTTATTGCATCCAGAACTAGCAAGCATAAGATAGATAATGTTCAGAATAAGTGTAGCAAATACAAAATTGAATGGAAGAGAGAATAACTTAAATTCTCATGTTGCTTTCTTGTTGCAAATAATGCCACCCATGAGCTGCAGCCGACATGTCTGGAGTCCAGAATGTCTCCTCTAGAGGAGTTTAGTATTTTGTGCTAATGAACTGAGCAGTCTGAATGTTAAACTCTCTCTTAACTGCATTAGTTTTAATTTACAATTACAGTTTTAATATATGATAGACTGTTCCTTGTTGTACTCAAGCTAATTTCACCATGGAATTATAATATTTTGGGACATTAATTTATTACGATCTTAAGACAATTTGTGCCAAGACCTTAGGCTTACAGTTTGTGGGGATAGGACTCATTTTGGTGCTTTGGGCTAGTGTGGTCACCCTTGTTCATTGCTATGAGCAGGGACAATATGCAGGGAGTTACATATGTAGTATTGCAGGGCTTTTCTAGAAAAATAAGCACTGAAGGGTGTTTCACAAACAAGCTGATCCATCATTATCCAATTTACTATGCTCCTCAGATTGTGAGAATAATCTGTCACACAGGAATGATGCTTAGAAACTGGACTTTGAATTTTGGGCCCAACACTATGACCTATGACTATGACAAAACCCTTTTTAAATTATACTAAGCTTTATTACAGAGGATTTTATTTACTCTTGTCTGTGCTGAAATAAAAGTAGAGTCCTGTGAAGCTGTCCTGAATCATAACCACAGTTATTTAGGGCATTGCTCTTCCCATGTTAAACCCAACATATTTGGGCTTACTCTGTGTGAATAAAATGGGTATCAACAGGCATATCTAAGAACTCTTTTTATTACTGTCAGCTGAAAATTTTGTCTGTCACAAAAGGATTGGAAAGAAAGAAAAGTCAAACCCAGTTTCTAAATGCTCAGTTGGAGCTGGAGTACAGGGAGGCTTAGAGCTGTTCCTTCAATTATGCAGCCTACATGCTGTGTAAAAAGTAGAGCAGAATTTCACGCCTAGAAGATCTCATGAGTGAAATAATAGCTTTACAACTGCTTCATATTCTCAGCATGGATTGTAACACATATCTTTTAGTTGGTTTGCAGCCAACATGCTGCTGCCTTAACAATTTTCTTCCAAATCTTGATTATTCAAACATGTCTCATGCTTTATGCCTTAAAGAAATGTGAAAGTAAAACCACTGGAAAAGAAAGATGTAATAAGGAAAAGAACACCATATTCAGTGTACTGTTTTAAATATCTTGGACATCTTTCACCTGACTGAGTGTTAAAATCCTCTGTAGTGCCATAGCATCCATGTACTCTGCTGATTGTTTTGTTTGTCATCATATGTTCTCCACAGATCTGCCTATGTCACATTCTGGAAAGCAAATGATTTCTATTCATTGTCCTTTAGCAATGAAAAGAAGAAGAGTAGGTCATCCTTTTGAGCATTTTTGTGACTTTTATTTCCAGTTCTCAAATATAGACTGTTATTTTAAACATTATTAACATTATCTAGTATTTTTTCCATCATCATGGGGTTTTCTGTAATCGTCAGTCTAGTCCTCTTGTAAGTACATGCTGTGCAAAGGATGACCTGAAGGTCTAAAGCCATATCAAAACCTAGTAGTAGTGTTATCTGAGAGCTTATGTTTCATTACACCCAAGACTTCTCACTCTTCTTTCCTTCTTTGTTGTTGTCTGTATTTGAGGGCAGAGATGTTTGCCCAGCTGCTGTCCAGTGGCTGTAGTCTATTGAGAAGACTGCTTTGCACTCCTGCCTGCCTCAAAAGTGGCGACAGTTTCTTTTTGATGGAGCTCTTGCTGATGTACCTGGGTATGAGATACTTACCTAGCTCAACATAGCCTACAGGCAGTGTGAGAGCCTCATGGGTGTAAAGTGTAGAAGCCAAAGTGTGGTGGTAAAAGGAGAGATTTTGTAGGCAGTAGATGAAAATATTACTCTGCATCTTTGTTTCCTTCTATTTGGGTGAGGTTTAATTCTGAAATACAGAATGCCAAATGTCTTACGAGTCTCTTTTTTTCAGGCAACTACACATTAAGAGTTGATTGCACCCCTCTTCTCTACAAACTGGTGTATAATCTGACAAAAGAGGTACAGAATCAGGGTGTCTGTTGTTTGTGACTTTATAAGAATGTAAAACTGCAAGTTTATTGGATAAAAATGGATTATTGAATAATATTGGATTTATCTTATCCCTGGAAGAATCTTGATCCCACCAAAGTCGATAGCAGAATGTTCTATCAGTGGCTCACACCCCAGGCTCGCAGTTCCTCCCACAGTATTCTTAGAAAGGTTGAAATTACAGAAGTGGAATATTATTTGTAATATATAGTAAAAATAATAATAATACAAACAAGATAATAAAAGACTTGAGCAAGATCAGTTCTCTAAAGTGATAAGCATTCAAGGAAATAAATTGCATTTTAAATTTCCATTTCATATGCAAAAGAGAATCTATTAATTTTCACATTGGCCAGCTGTCTGTTCCCCCTGAATCTCCTTCGTATCTCACTGAGCCCCTGAAATACTGTGATAAATATTCAAGGATTGGGCAGGTTTTGTAACAGGCCAGATGTATGGATTTGCATGATTACAAGTGGTCTAATCACATCTCCTTTGCCTTCACCTCTCAGGATAAATTATCATAAGACTAGAAGATTGTAGTTTACTAAAGCATGAAACTTCATTAGCTGTAAGAGGAGTTAACCAGATTAAGCACCTAGCCACTGTATCTGTCCTCAGAGCTGGATTCATCTCAATGAACAGAAAACATCTCTGTCTGACTTAAGCAATGTAGGCCTCCTTTAAAGGCAATGGGTAGAAGTAGGTACCTTTAGGATGAGATTTGTTTGACCAAAAGTGGTTAACCCTCTTGCGCATGCAGAACTCTGAAACTATTTTTTCCCCCTGATGTTAATGGGAGCTTGAGTGACTTGGTCCAGTACTAAAATCTTCACTGTAACTGCACTTGGTAGGATGACTGTGGCTATTAGTCTCCTATCCTATTAGATGCATTCATCCTGAGTTATTTTAAAATGCAGCACACTTTCTTCTAACACTGGAAATGCCATGGTTTGAATCTGGGGCAGTTCCCGTGTTTTTATTTTTTACTTTTTATTTTCTTATGAACTCTTTCTTACTTGCTGTGCTTGTTCAAATGTTACCTGTGACACTTCACGCACTGAGGGGCATTCTGTGTCACCCCTAAAAATTTCTGTGTCCCTAGTGCAGCAGGGTCCTGGATAAAATAATATACTTTCTGTCTTCAGCAAGCCATTTACTCAGAAATACATTTTTCTGTAAAAGATAAACAAAGTAATAAAATGCTCTCTGCTAAATATAGGACCTCACTCTTGATCTTGTCAACTATTCAACTGTTGTTTGGTTTGAATAGGAAACTTCCATTAAAGTAACATAGAAAGTACTTGAGGCTGGCTTTTTTGAAGAACTTCCTATTCAGTGTTATTTAAGCTTTTGATAGTAGAAGCATAATGTATACAATAGAAAACCTGACAACTATTCCATAATAACTGTTGCATACTTCCATGCTGTGTCCCTGATAAAAAGCTCCATGAAGTACATTATGTTCATCCATATTCTTCATAACTCCATTTGTAAAGGGGTTTATCTTATGGTAAAGTGTTGTCAGTGAAAGATCTCACTTTCTTGAGCTCCTTAAAGCCGCTATTGAAACATCTTAGATTTTTTTTCTTGTTAGCTTGTCATAGGCAAAACCCACAACTACACACAACTATATTTTCTTTTCTGTAGTTCCACAGAGCAGGATTCTGCAACAACATTCTCATTCTCTGCTGTTCTCTGCTTTCTGTACACAATCAAAGAACACTTTCCCCAGTTTTATTGTATTGTCTCAGTCCAAAGAATCTCATCTATAAACCCTTTTTTCTTTTTACTGTTTTTTATAATTGCTGTCTCTCTAAATAAATTTGAAAGACTCCTTGCGACATTTTTCTAGAGGAGTGCTTTCCCCCTTTTTTACTGCTAAACCTGGAACCACCTCTTATCCCTTTGAAAAATAAAATCATGCTTCAGTTTTAGAGTGATTCAACATTGTAGTTTTTATTTTCAAACTATCTTTCATTTACTAGTGTTGATGTGTGCCACCAGTGACCTCTCGCGTGGGATTGAATTTCATTCAGAAAGCCCAGTATATGAAAGAATGTTAGTGTAGATGTGGATGATTATGTAAGAAAGTTATTTCTGTTCATACTAAAGAGTCCAACATCCAGCTATTCAACATTCCAAGATATTTTTTCTCTTCTTGTTTTTTAGTGAGCCTCTTCTCACCAAAAACTTGTAGCTTACCCATGAAGTACTGTCTTTCAAGGAGTTCTGCATTTAAGTGTGATCCTCAGAATATAGATGGGACATTTAACTACTGAAAGTCCTTTTTTGGCTCTGTTCTACTGCTAGGCTTTAGACAATTGTCACCATCAGACAGCACCTGTAATAGCCCAACTCTAAATCCCCTTTTCTGATCAACACTTCCTACTTTATATTTATACTTAGAGAACTCTGCATCTTCCCTTGAGATAGCATTAATCTTATTCTGATTCTAGATTTGGACTTAAGTCAGGGCAAATAGTATGTTTTACCGGGCTCTCAGTGTTGTGTGAAAAGCTAATGGTTTTTACATGACCGGAGATGTCAGAATAACATCTCTGCCAAAGCATGGAGTGCTTTTGCTCCCATATGACAGAGTTCAGCTTGCTCTTATTAATGTGCCATTTTCAATTTAGCCCTAGAACTTGACCAAAGTGCCCTGAAAATGACAGCAGCCAAACAGTTACTTCACAAAGTTGTTATTTTTCTGCTAGCTGCTGACATAATCTCAGAGGTCAAACTCTTGGGATTTTCAGTTTGGAGTCTGTATATTTGTCAATGCAGAATTTAAGTCTTGACAATACTGTGGGACCGTGTATCTGGCCGTGAACATTCATGCTTTGTATCTTGGGAAAAACCAAAAAAAATCTCAATCATATGCACATCATAACAAATCTTAAAGTACCGTGTCTGTTAAAGATTGTTTAAGTGTAGATGGAGACCAAGGCCAGAGTCTTGGTTTACTTTTACCTCTGCCACAGATTTTTCAAGAGCTTTGGTCTACTAATGTTGTAGTCTTTCATAGTTTTCCTGGCTGTATGATGGCTGTACTAACATTTACCTTTTCTATCCTGGTTACATAGATTTTAATTTTTTTTTTAAGGTCAGAGTGGGACCTACATTTGTACATGCAGTGTCTTGCACAATGGTGATCCAATTGGTTGCATCCCCTTGGCACTGCTGTAATAGTTAATGACTTGAATTGACCCTTCTTTCTGGCACAATTTTTTTTTACTCTTCCTATAGAAAAAGCAGTCAAATTTCAGGCTCAGCCGCCAGAGAGAATATTGTTGCTGTGCGAGGCAAATCTCAGCAGGGTAGGTAGGGGCAGGCCCCTCCCCTTGCCTGTTTACAGGAAAGCAGCTGGGGCACCCTGCCCGCTGGAGGAGCTCCAGAGTGCTTTATATGCTGTTGTGTGTGTACATACACAGTGGTATGGTGGTGAGAATAAAGTGGTAAGAAGTCCTAGAAATCCCCAGGATCCACTTCCCTCAGAAGTGGATAAGCTCCATCTAGAGCCCTTGAGCTTTTAACCTGCTCTTTCCCACCATCTGTGGTTGGTTCCAAGTGCTTGTGAGATGTTTTTTGTGGTTATGATCCATAAATGTATGTAAGAAATGTAAGTAATGTGTAATACCGTGCATGCAACAATGCTGTGGACTAAGAATGATGCAGATAGCAGTAAAGCTCTCCTTTGATAATGAATTGAGATAGAGGTACTTCCAATGAGATTATAATATTTTCCTCTCCAGATTTTAAGCCCTGATGAGGGCTATGAAAATAAGTCTCTTTATGAGAGCTGGCTTGAGAAAGATCCTGCAACTGAAAATAATAGCTATCCCAGGTAAATTGTTAACCTGTTCTTTCTTTCTCAGTATTTTCATCACATCACAGCATGGCTACTCTCCAGAATTTTTAAAGATGTGCTGTTGATGACAGCAATACAAAACCTTTTAGTACAAGGTGACTCTCTAGCAATATCTTTTAAAATAAAATAAAATAAAATTTTATTACTTTTTTTTTCTTTTAATGATGGCGACATCTATGCCTGCTGTAAAATGAAACCTCACACTTTTAAAGGCCTATCAGTAGAAAAGCAATTTGGGAAGCAATCAAAAAAGAGCAGGGCAGGGAGAGAGTTCAAAATATATAGTTTAGTCATCCTACTGGATGAGATAATATCGAAGTCGTTAGGATAAGCAAATGCTCAGTTGAAAGAAAATGCCTAGAGCGGTAATTAAAAAGCTCATGTGATACTTATTATTTGCTTATACAATGAATGTAAATTTAATACATTAAAAAACTATATCTGAAGGTATTAAAACTTTATATTTGAGCATATTAAAACTCCAAAGCACTCTTTGAGCCGTGGCTTTTAGGGCCAAATCTTATTCACAATGTGGCATTACTCATGTAAGGTAAATAGAACTGCCCCTTTGTGTGACTCAACCAAAATGTTCTGCATGTATTACCCTGTCTTTCAGGCCTTGGCAAGATGAATTCCTAGATTCATTAGACTCACTGAGATGTCTTCCCTTCGAAAAAGCTACTGGTTATGATCTTTCTCAGTTGATACAAATAGTTCCTTGCAGAAATTTATATTAACAGAACTTTAGCTGGAACAGAAGAAATTTCTTTCTTTTTCATCCGAGAAACACTAATTATTCACCAGGCCAGACATAGAAGCCTAAAACTCCATATAAAATTTAAATAAATATTTGAACATACTTAGAATATTATATCTGTCTTTATCATTTTCTTTTCCTCTGCCTTGCCACACTGACCCAGCAGATGGCAATATTTACTTGTAAGTAACAAATGCTAATTGTGTCTTCTGCAGTGGAGATTATCAGTCTTTGAGTCTACTGTGGAATATGCTGAGTATATAAACACTTCTGTCTTTACATATATTGATGCCCAATTCATATTAGTTTGGAAACAGATGATTAATATTTTAAGATTGCAGAGACATATCTGATACAATTTTATTGCTCTTGTGATAATGTGTGCTTTTTTTAAAAAAAAATGTAACCAATGTCATAATCAGGACTGCTGCCTTCAAAAGGTTTTCCTAGCAATACTGGATACTGAATTACTGTGGTGGAATAAAATCAGTTAGAGTAATTAAGCTTGCCACTCATCTAGACTCTGATCTTGCTAGTGTCCCTGATGTACCCTCCAGAAGAACTGACCTCCATTTCTTTGAAAAATCTGCATTTTGCATAAATTACTACCATACTATAAAGTAAGTGCTCTCACTGAGATGCTGTCTTTTCTACATATAGAATAAACAAACTGGGATCAGGCAGTGATTTTGAAGCTTACTTTCAGCGGCTGGGAATTGCATCAGGCAGAGTCCGTTATACCAAGAATAGGGTAAGTCTTCCGGATTGCTTGGAGAAGTTCGATAGTGCTGAGCAGTCATCTTTTAAGAGCATTTATTCATAATTAATAAAAAAGCTTCAAAGAATCTTTGGTTTGTATATCAGTGTCATTTTTAAATTTAGCAAGAAACCTAAGTGTTTAGAGACTAAAACATATTACAGTGGTGTGTATATTCTATAGGTTGTCAAGGTCACATAAAGATATTTGCAGAATCTGATTGGAGGTGTGTATTTCATTCCATTATACTATTAGTAGCCCCCTTAATATACAAATCTTTCTTGACTGTGTTCAGAAATAACTACACAAGATAAGAAGGGGCAATGATTGAGGAATTCTGCCATCAAAAACCCCAAACTGTTTTCACTTTTAGTGAAGGCAGTCTGTACACTGAAACTGAAGGCAGGTCTGTGTAGATAGAGAGAAGGAAGCCTGCTCACTTAATATTGTGCAACAGTCCATGGATTCAGGTTGGTTTAGTTTCTTAACATGAACACACAAAAATGGAAGGATAGTAAATTGTGTTTTGTAACAAACAGCTTTTTTGATTTGGAAACTCTGCAAAAACATCATAGTCATTAAAGTGATCAATACATCCCTTAACTGCAGTTAGAATACAGGGCACTGACAAATTTGCTTGCTCTTTTTCAGAAAGCAGACAAATTCAGCAATTATCCTGTTTATCACACCGTATATGAGACCTTTGAGATAGTGGAGAAGTTCTATGATCCCACTTTCAAGAAACAGCTAGCTATTGCCCAGTTAAGAGGCAAACTGGTTTATGAACTGGCAGATTCCCGGGTCATTCCATTCGACTGCAGAGATTATGGAGAAGCCTTAAAAGGATATAGCAATAGAATTTATAAATTGGCCAAGAAACACGAAGAACAGCTGAAAACTTACAAAGTATCATTTGGTGAGTAATAGCCACAAGACTATTTCATAAATGCCTAAATGAGAATGATGCAAGGACATCTGTTACAGCTCTGAAACTGAATTCCTTACTTTCCTGTTTCAATTCTGCCATCATAATAAAGAGCCTCTAAGTTTTTTTCTAAACATAACACAGGTTTAACACATTGTCTAGATGAGAGGGTTGTAACAATTTTCATGCATATTATTAATTGTGGGCATTATTCGAGTGCTCATGAGCAGTCATTGACCACAATCAAATGCAGAACAGAGCTATATATCAGCCTGCTTCTCACTTTCTTGCTTAAAAAAGAGACAAATGTTTATGGCAACTGACTGGAACTTGAGAGACACAGGTGCCCATTCTTCCTCAGCCAAAGACTACATCTGACCCTGGGCAACTTGCTTACCATCTGTCTCTGTGCCTGGTTACCACTTAGGCCACAGAAATGCTTGCCTAACTCTACTGCAGAAATACATCCATTTGCTGAGCACTTGAGCACATTGCAATGAAGCAAATAAAACACGTTGGCAGCAGCAAGAGTGCCCTGGATCCCAGGCTAGAACATCTTCCCCAGTAATTTCTCCCTCTCTCTCTTCTTTCTTCTTGCTTCATTTGCTCCTTGTGTTTCTGTACTAAGGAGGATTTTCAGTCAGACCTATCTGAGTCACTTCCTATCTGAGGGACTCCTGGTGTAGGGACATAAACCAGCTTTTTGGAGGTGCAGTACTCTTTTGGGTTAGATGAAACATTAGAAGCAACTCAAATCGAATTCTCATTTGAGAAAACTAATAATGATTAAAACCTCATGTAATGGCTTAGGTGAAAAATTCTTGACTATTTTGAAAAGTCAGCCTTTTTGGTAAAAAAGGCCACTCAGGACAGGAAACCTTGCATGGTGGATCATCTGGTCTGAGATTTTGGATAACACAAGGTTTTATTTCCATGCATTCTTGTGGTTACTGCAACATATCTTGTAAGGAAACACAAAGTCTGGACTTTCTTTTTGCAGTAGTAGAACCTCTACCAAAATTTCTGTTAAATCAATTATTTTCATTTGTTTCTCATTTCAGATCAGAGGTTGTCCAAACTGCCTTCTGACCAATGCGCCAATTTTTGTTCCTAGATTCTAGAACAAATCTTTTTTTTAGCTTTTATCCCCCCAAGTATCACTTAATCCTCTCTTTAATAACTTTATAGACGTGTCACTTTGACCAGTTCTTTACAAGGTATAGTATTTAGTCTGAAAAGACTCTTCTCTGATGCCTGATCAGTTTTAAATTATTTCTTGAGCAATACTATAATTTTTAATATTTGTTTATTCTATTCCACCAGAGTGCATTGAAATGTATAGGTACTTTTTACAATACAGTGAAAATTAAAATTAATTTCACTCAGAATTTTCATTGAATTTCCTATTGACAACACTGAATGTCAAGAAAATGTTAATTAAGCCTGAATAAATCACACAAATGTCCTCAAAAGTAACAGCCTAAGGTTTTTATTTGCCTTTGGATTCACAATTTAGCTGCTCCTCTGGAAACCTTTTTAATTAAATATATACTTATAGTCATATGCTATCAGGAACTAAGGTTTGCAGGGAGAGAAAAAAAAGAAATATTATTTTGTAAAAAATTATATTTTCTAAAAAACCCAACACTGATAGCACTGAATAGCTAGTGAACATGAGCACAAATTCTCTTACGTATTTTCAGATGACCTTTCTTTTTTTCTCTTAAATCCCCTCCTACTGCTTCTGAAATACAATCTGTTGCCATGATATAACCATGATGTCAGCAGGGCAGAACTCTGTCCTCTGGCAAACTTGTGTCTATTACCATGGTTGTGGACAAGTGTAAATCGTCACCCTCACAAGGTGACATGGGTCTGCCCATACTGCAGTCTGTAAACAGGTCGTATACATAAAATCTGCGCTTCTAATTAGGTAAACTAAACAAAAACATTAATACCAGAACAAGCAAGTGTAGGCTGGTGATGAATAAATAAGTTTGCTAGAAATAGAAGAGCAAACAAGACTTCAGAACAGCTTTCAGCTGTGTCCTGGGAACAGTAAGCCTATCACGCCAAATAGTGTGGTAAGTCTATCTACAGAAAGCCTATTACACTAAAATAGTGTGATAAATTTATCTGCAGTGAAGGGCCAGAATTGCCAACAGAGGACTGGATTTAGGAGATGACCTAATCTATGCCCCATATTCCTGTACTGTCAAAGAGAGGATACTCTGGTTTATCTAAAGTTTCTGAAACTTGTGGGCAAAATGTACACATTGTGAATCTGCCTTCTTTGTAATTGAGCTGAATTTTGGTAAGACCATAAGTTCTTCTGCTCATAACACCCACCTTTTACTTATTCTACAAAAATTGTATAAACTGATAATTTTCCCAGGTCTGTGTTATACAGACCCTTCCACAGGAAAACCATCACAGCTGATATTGTAATTAAAAGAAAGGCTTGCTGCTTCTATGTCTAAGTTATTCCACGTGGCTTGGACACACTGCCAGGGACAGAGCAAGAAAAAGCAATTGACTGACCCACCAGCCTGCCTGCACATTGTCAGGCAGAACAGGCAAAATCCTGGGCTTTGAGTAGCAGCACTGCGGGATGGTGTGCAGGGTCGTGGCAGGGACACCTCCTGTGCTGTAACTCTAGTGCCTGTGTGAAGCAAGCACAGGACTTAGCTACTTCAATCTACCTTGTCTATCACTGGTTTCCATGACAGTTGTGCCTTTTATGCCTCACCTAATACTATTCAATACATGTATCACACTCGTCTGTTGTGATATGAATAGGACATAATGCCCAAGAGGGAAATCCTGCTGTCTTTCCACAGCCTGCTGGAAGAGCTGATGTTTTTTATCTAAGTCAGGCTTTTTATACCTAAACTCTGCAGTGCGTCCCTTTGTTAAAAAGGAAACTGCAGAGTTCTCTGTTTGCAATGCCAGCCAGTCTTTTCCTTGCCAGGCTGAGGGAAGAAGTGTACTTGTGAAAGTTTTAGCAAGCATTCTGTTTTATTGTTGGCCTCGTTGCACACAAGGTCTTTGCTTACTAATGCTAGCAATACAGCTCTTTAAAGTCTGCACTAGGGAAACTAATGAATTATGGAAAGACAATAAAATTAATGCAATTATATCAGCAAATTAAATGAAGTTTTTCACTGGGCAACTGAAAGGTATATTTGGCTCAGCAGATTCTCTGAGATTGTTCACAATGTCCTGCTTTTTCTAGATCCTCTTTTTTCTGCAGTGGTGAACTTCTCAAAGGCTGCTGCTGAATTTCACAGGAGACTTGAACAAGTTGACAAGAAAAAGTAAGTCTGAAAAAAAAATATACATATATATACATCTGCCTTATGTACCTGGGGTGGCAGTTGTTTCTTTCTTTCTACACAAGGAGTCTCTTTGATTATTGTAGAATAGAGGCCTTGAACTCCGAGACAGGCAATACCTGCTAAGATGAATTCTGCTCTCCATGATGAGTAGTATCAGCTGTAGAGCTTATTACTAGTATCAGCTTTTTACTAGTATCAGTCACTAAAATTATTGTAATACATAGGAAGGCAGGTAACAGTGAAAGTTAAAATCACATACACTTGAGTGCGGAAGGGGATGTAGGTGAATGGGATTGCCCTGACCTAGTTGTGGGACCTTGCACTCGGCCTTGTTGATCCTAACCACATGAAGTTCAACAAGTGTAAGGTCCTGCACCTAGGCTGGGGCAATCCCAAGCACAAATACAGGCTGGATGAAGAACGGATTGAGAACAGCCCTGAGGAGAAGGACTTGGGGGTATTGGTTGATGAGAAGCTCAACATGAGCCGGCAGTGAGCACTTGTAGTTCAAAAAGCCAACGGTAGTGACCAACAGGTCAAGGGAGATGATTCTTCCCTCTACTCAGCTCTCACGAGATCCCACCTGCAGTGCTGTGTCCAGTTCTGGAGTCCCCAACAGAAGAAGGACATGGAGCTTTTGGAGTGAGTGCAGAGGAGGGCCACAAAGATGATCAGAGGGCTGGAGCACCTCTGCTATGAAGACAGGCTGAGAGAGTTGGGGTTGTTCAGTCTGGAGAAGAGAAGGCTCCAGGGAGACCTTCTAGCAGCCTTCCAATACCTGAAGGGGGCCTACAGGACAGCTGGAGAGGGACTTTTAGTCCTGTAGTAGGGCATGTAGTGACAGAACAAGGGGGAATGGTTTCAAACTAAAGATTTAGACTGGATATTAGGAAGAAGTTCTTTACTGTGCGAGTGGTAAGACACTGGCACAGGTTGTCCAGAGAAGTTGTGGCTGCCCCCTCCCTGGAATTGTTCAAGGCCAGGTTGGATGGGGCTTTGAGCAGTTTGGTCTAGTGGGAGGTGTCCCTGCCTATGGCAGGGGGGTTGGAACTAGATGATCTTGAAGGTTCCTTCCATCCCAAGCCATTCTATGATTCTGTGATTCTATACCAGAATTTGTACTTTCAGCACACCTCAAAGAGACAGGATGATAGTTCAGAGTATCTGAGATAACCATATAATACTTGCAAACATAAGGGCCTTATGGGACTGAGTGCAGTGGCTGGAGGCTGGGTGCTCCTAGGCACCTTGTATGGTACCAGATAGTTGTGTTTAGGCAACTGAATCACATCTTTACTAGGTTAGTGTATAGATTACATGCAGGATTTTGGGCACTTGGCTTATGGGTGAACACCAAAATCTAGTTATCTTCATCTTCACCTAAATCTCAGCCACCTTCTCCCTCTGTTATGTGGGATGTTTCTAGTGCCATTTAATACTAAGCAAGTATCTGACACTCTCAGAAAGTCTCCTATTTAATTTTGCATAGTGTGAAATCTTATAGTTGCTTTTCTGAAACAGAAATCCTAATGTGTTAATATAACATGTATTGAATATCTCCATTTGGAAAACCTCATCTTTTTGCAAACTGTAGACCATCTTTGTATTTTTTTCCTGTCCAAAGAAGAGGAAAAATGTTTAAGTGAAACTGGGAAGTCATGTGTCCTCGTTGTGTGAAATGTCTCTGTCTCCATTTTCTGCAGTCCAATTGCAGTGCGAATCATGAATGATCAGCTGATGTTTATAGAAAGAGCTTTCATTGATCCTCTTGGCTTACCAGGAAGGAAGTTTTACAGGTGAGGCAACAAGTTTCCTGACCAACTGTCTAAGACACTGTATTTTTGCAGGTGTAATGTACCCTAAATAACTGGTCAATTGAACTGCTGTATAGGCCTCATATAGGAATTACAGCTCAAGAGATTCTGTTTTAGATACAATCCAGTGAGTAGCAGACTTTGTTTATAACCCCCAAGGAGAACTCTTTGGCTGCGCCAGTCTTGTGGTGCCTAATTCCTCTTCTTGGGTCTGGCACTCTCTTATTATTAGCCATCATACTCTGTGACTTTTATTTGCAGTTGTGTAATACTACTCCTGTTACCACTTGCTCTCTCAAACCTGTAAAAAGTGAGGGTTCAATGGAGAACCAACTGTATGAAAACAAAGGAAAAATGAGGGTAGAGTAAAAGGAAGAAGAGGATGAGAACAGGTGTGTAATGAGAGTCAGACTAAGAGAGAAGTCCAGAAGTGAGAGCTTGGAGAACGTGACCTTCGAGCACAGGATAGATTAAGGTCCATGAGCTGTGCTGCAGACATCCATCTGTCCCAGCTTTGGCTGCTTCTATAGATGCTGCTATTATCTTAAATCATTAACTAGTTATTTTTTAAGTTTTCTCTCTATAAGCACATAGGTCCAGAGGAAGACAATATTCAGTGTACCACAATATCCTTTATAGAAACTCAGTGCATTTATTAGTAACAGTTGACAAGAAGGTGTGACCACCTCACTTTACTCTCAGTATCCCCCTTTTCCTAAAGACTGAACACGTCTGACTCAGTGGTTGATGGCTCTCATGCCAAGCCAGAAGTCCCTTGGGCAGGTAGAATTGAGAATCACACTTCCATCCTCCTAGGATAAACTGTCATTCACACTTTTGAAAGAATTAAATGGTTATTTTCTACAGTTCTTCTTGTTGAATGTTAGGTATCATTTAGAGCTGTCTGGTCTCCTATTTTTTATTTTTTTTTACTTGTTTGCATTTATTATATAGTTTTAGTGTTTATTCTGATTTGGAAGGATTCTTTCACATGCTACAAATGTGCTTTGATACTTCATATGAACAAAATTAATTTAAAAGCAGATCTGCAACTATTCATTATTTAAGAAAAAAGCCCTCACCAACAAATAAGATTGATACTTTTGCGCAGTTCTGTTCAAATGTGATCACTTCTTCTCTGAAGAATTCATGCTCTTCTCAGTAATTCTCCTGTAGATTTTTTCCCTATTTTTACATTCCCTTCTCAGATCTGCTGAGCATCATCCAACTGCTTAGTTATTATTGAGGCTTCTGTTCCACTTCTCACTGTACCCTCAAAACTAGTTTATTCCCTGTTCCAGACTGCCGCATTAGTTCAGCAGATTTGTTGAGCTCCCATTTACAAACAAAGTAACATGGTTTCAATCCTCATTATATAAATGCATCATCTCTTCCCAAGGAGAAGACTAGCTGTCCTAAATCTGTGTCCTTTCCAATAGATTGTGCCCCTGGGACTGCTTCTTCCTGAATTTTTAAAGACAGCTACAGGTAGATTTCCTATGGTTTTAGTAAGTTCTCATCTTCACAGAATTCATAGCACACATGTAACTCGCTACAATGAACACACACTGTTAATGGTTATTTTATTTAGTATACCTGCATTTTTTAATTCTTTCCTCACAGACATGTCATCTTTGCTCCAAGCAGTCACAACAAGTATGCCGGAGAGTCCTTCCCGGGGATCTATGATGCCATGTTTGACATTGAAAACAAAGCTGATCAACACAAAGCCTGGGAAGAAGTTAAGAGGCAGATTTCCATTGCAGCCTTCACTGTGCAGGCAGCAGCGGCAACACTGAAACAAGTAGCATAGGATGACGGCTTCGAAAAGCTCAAACAGATAGCAAAGTCTGAGATGCACTGTAGCAAGGCTACTGCAGTGACCCAGTCTCTCCTGACTGCCTGAGTATCTGAGTTTCCGACCTGAATGCATGCAAGTGTACTGGTAGGGTAAGCAGGAGCTCTGGGTATCAAGCTCCTGAGCTAGAAATTCCTGCTTCCTTGATACTGACAAAACTATAGCTTTAAGAACAATGCTAGATGG
Source organism: Aegotheles bennettii (assembly GCA_013398125.1). Classification (NCBI taxonomy): domain Eukaryota; kingdom Metazoa; phylum Chordata; class Aves; order Caprimulgiformes; family Aegothelidae; genus Aegotheles; species Aegotheles bennettii. The sequence continues at coordinate 57,676 of VZRW01001185.1, read as the reverse complement.
AAGCAAATTTGCGGGTTGGGAGAAGGAAAAATCTATTCCCAATTAAAGTTTTCTGGAAGACCTGTCAATTTGAGGACCCATTATTTTGTGTGTACAAATACAAAACTTGTTATTTGCCAAGATACCTGTAAATCTTGTCCATAGCAGTGATCAGCAGCACACATTCAAGAGAAAAAATATATAACACTTCTCTAGCATGTGCATTTTTCTTGTTCTGATAATTACTTTTATAATATAAGAGACTAAAGGCATCTCTGTATTTTAGAATCTATTCTGCAGGACTGGTGAGTGCTCATTATACTGATTCACTTTCTTTTCTCAAAGAATTAAATTATTAGCCCTCCTGCAGAATGCCAAAGCAGTACTAGCCATTTGTGACAATCAGAGAAAACAGATGCTTATATGCAGAAATCCAAATGCATTTTCTTGGGGAGTGTCCATCCCTCTGAAAGATAGTATACACCTCCCTGCTCCTTTTGACACTTCTGCTGGTCCCAAACCCGTGGCAGATTTTGTTCCTATATTTTTCCCCAAGAGACCTCTTTCATGCAGATGTCGTCTTCCAGTTGGGAGCTGGAGGACATTGTCACTATTGGCATGGGGCTTGAGGTTATTCTGTCTTCAAATAAGACCTGAAGAAAGTTTCCTATCAGGAGCTGCTTTTACGTTCAAAGAAAAACTGAAATGCATAATAAGGATAATTGTACAAAACTGTTTAATTTGTAAAAAAATTTATTCTTACTTCATTTGTTCTTTAAATGTACTTCTTATCTACATGCTTTACAACTAATAACATTGCTAGAATTTTATTAAATCACATTCCAGTCTGTGGGAGCTGATAATAACCAATTTTTTTCTCTTATGTAAAATATACTACAATTTTTCTCACAACCATAAATTGCACCAGCTTGTGGGAATAAAATTCTTTTTGTTTTATGGGGAATAGAACAGATGTGGTACTAAGAAAGACATAATTAGAGAAAAAGCATAATTACTAGGCTACAGAAGGAGTTGTTCTCATCTCAGATGACTTGATTTCAGACAAGGAAACCAGAAATTACTATAGTTCAATCCCTTGGAATATTGTTTTTGGGGTTTTATGCCACTAAGGAGAGTAGCTTTCATTAGCATCACTTTGAATATGTGACTGTGTACCTATGGATGTTGTGCTCATAATTTACTGTTAAATTGCTTTTCACAAATCAAGCCTTAGGCACATGAGGAGGAAATCACTCTTCCACAGTTCATGCTTTACCTCTTCTGTTGGAAGAAGCAGTGCTTTCCTGACCTTGTCAGCAAGCACATAAGAGATGTGAGCAGTCAATGCTGAGAACACCAGAAGAGTGACTGCGTTTTGGTTGTTGTCTTTACTTCTACCCAATTGAGACCACTCACAGTTATTAAGTTTTTCATCTTCCACACCTGTAGCTTCACATGCTTCTGAACAATATGGTACCCTGTGAATGCTGACTGGTACGTAACTGCACTGTTTTTATTTCCCTTTTCCTGAATTGCCCACTCTTTTTGCTCCATCATAGCTTTAACTTAACTGCAATGGGCAGTAACTGAATGTGCCCCCAAGGAAAGGTTAGGACATCTGCATGGTGGAAAAAAGCCATTGGTGCCTCTTCTTTGTGAACAGCAGTCAGATTTGGAGCTGTCAGTGGTCGCTGCCATAGGATCATCAGAGGATAAAGCAAACAAGGAATTTCCACATAAAAAAGAAATAGCTGATGAAGCGTGCTTCCTCCTTCATTTACAGAAACCCCTTTAATAATATAAACCAGTGAACACGTTTCACCAGTAAACTTACCTTTTCAGTAGTAGTTGGCCTTTGAAGTTGTGTGCCATTACCTTGCTACTGCAAAAGAAAATATTATCTCTTCTCATTGCCATGTGCAGTTGGAAGCTGTAAGAATAAATTACAGCTTACATCAGGCTGAATGCACAGCTGGCATCAATTGCTTTGTTCCTCTTCCCAACTTAATTGGTAACTCTGTATGAATGTATGATTCATCATGACCCGTTGCATCCTGAGAAGTATACAAAATAGCTTAAATCTATTTTCATTCCTCTCTATAAAGTTATACTGAACAAGAGTGATATCCAAACCCTTATAAATAAGGAAACCAAACCCTTATAAATGGTTTATACCAATTTATTTCCATAAAGTCTCATATTCTAGGTATTGAAAGGACCAGTTACTCAGAGCTGAGATTGCCTTCCCTGCTTCAGTAAGTATTATCTCCTATTCTATAGATGGGTAACCAAACAACTGTTGCTGTTTTCCAGCCCAAAGGTTGCTGTTTGTGTAGCTTTCAGAGTGTGTGGGGATTTTTCAGGCTTTCCTTACAAATGGGTAACACTGGATCACCTGCTTTGTCCTTCCCTAATTCTGTTTCCACAGTTCATTCGCTCAACCTGGCTGAAAAGATCCGTGGATTATATAGCTAGGAGACACAGACCCTTCAGCCCAGACTGGAGCTGCAAAACAATTTAGCAAAATTAAACTTGGATGAACCAAATATCACTTGGATATTTGGTTTGCAATTGTCTCTTTAGAAAATCAATTTCAAATAGACAGTGCCAGGAACTTTATTTCAGATTCCTTTATGGTTGAAATGCTATTTGTTTGCCTTTGGAAAAGAAAGTGTAACACTTGGTCAATTTAGTGATGGCTGGAAAGTGGGGATAACCTACATGCTCCCTTCTCCACTAAGTGATAAACACAATCCAGTTACAACACTCATTCATTTGCACCAAAAAAGGCAGGAATTTAAAATAGTAATTTAAAAATTCTGCTGTGTTTTTCAGTCAATCAATAAATAGAAATAGAACCACCTAAAAATGCTCTGCAGATCTTAAACTAAGTAAAAACTCAAACTAATTCAAAACCTTTGAAGATCAAGTATTTGGGATTACGTGATGCCAGTGATTCTCTCAACGCCCTGTAATTTAGCGACCTTTCCCCAAGCTGACTCATGCATCAAAGGGCTGCTTTTGTGGAGCAATGAATTTAAAATTTCCCTATCCCGGTGTCCTCATGACTGAAGTACAAGTACACCAGCTGGAGAAGTTTCATAAATCTTCTTAGTAACTATACAGTTCAGGTGTTGGAACAGGGCAGTTTGTCAAGTTCAGGTCAAACTTTTAAATTGCTTTGGATGATCTAAAATTGCATTCTTTTACAACAGTCATAAAAATAAAAACCACTGTGTAACTCTATTAAGAAAAAGACATTGCAAGAGAAAGGCCCTAATGCAGTCAATCAGCCCATTAAGCAGATGATCACAATCAGTACTGGTGCTGTGTGCTGACTTTACCACAGACTCAGTTGCTATTATTCTATCCTTCTACAGATAACCTACAAAATAATCTCTGCATGTTCATAAGGGCCAAGAGAATGTGGACTCTATGGACTGCATAGTATTGTGCAACAGAAGAGGACCTGAACACCTGGCCAGCAGCCCTCAGTGACCTGAAACCCCTTTCCCTGTGTGGAGGAACTATTGCTGTTCCTGTCCATGCTGCCCAATATTTTACTAAGCAGCAGATTTTGTTTAAAAAAGGATTACTCACACTACATGTGATTCTCTGGTGAAGCTCATTGCTACAGGAGCTTATAAAAGATAAAAAGAGATAAAAAAGGATCTGACGCATGCAAGGAGTGCTCATGCCAGATGCAACTTTTCATTCACAAGGCCCTAAAGCACTTGGGAATTAAAGCATATGCATGTAGCATGAAGAGATTAAAACATACCTGTTCCATTCCTTGCTTTAAGCATTTGTTATGGAGAGATTATTGGGAAAGACAGTACTTTGCACTTGCTCATGGTACTGCTTTCCATGGACTAGACAGCCCCTTAAGTGCTGCTGGTGGTCCTCTATTCACATGAAACCTATAAAAATTAATAAATATATCTTTAAAAGGTTGCTTGTTCTCCTCTTTAAACCAAGATAACAATTAAATTTGTCAACCAGAGGTCTTTTTTTAAAAAAAAAAAATTTCTTGAGAGCAGAAATAGTTTATCCTGTTGTGGTGTCATTCAGAGAGTAAGAGATGCTGTGCAGCATCTGCAGAGAATGCAGGATGAGATTCTGAAAGGTCCTGACTGGGTCTGAAAGTCACTGAAGACTTTCTGCACCTCCCAGGAAATGCTGTAGAAACCCTCAAGGAGGCAGAGCTGGAATCTCCATGTGACACAGCATCAAAAGCAGCTGGGGACCTCCCCTCTGCAGCTTGTAGGAATAGGATATACTTAGCATCGCCATTTTTTTCTCTCTGTTACTCTAAATTCCTCTATTTTCATTCATGGGGTTTTTAACATATAGGTAAGAGTGCCATTAAGAGAGCTGAATGATGGTGAACATCATAGACTTCCCTATAGCAAAGCAGAGAAGACAACACTAGTGAAATGAAATACAGAAACCTTGCTTCTGCTACACTTCTTTTCTGAGCCAAACCAAAACGCGTGCTCCTCACTGAGCAACACCTGCTGTACAGAAATTGTCCCTAGGAAACCAGTAGGAGCTGAATTTAGGGAGCAGCCTTTTTTAAGGCAAAAGACTGTTTTCACTACACCACTAGGACTAAAAGTAACTCTAGCAAAGAAAGAGTGGCTGCCGTTTAACTGCGTAGTTTAGTTGCAAGTCTATGGTGCAGTAGAGTTGAACTAACTTGAGATAAATTCAGCAGTTACTTGTTAATCAGTGTCAGCAGGAGGAACTTAGAAAGCCTAAATGGTTTAGGAGCTGTCCTATGGATTGCTTCTGTACTTGCCTGTGCCAGTTACAATCCGTCAAGTCAAAGCAGCTCCTGTCAATGTCAAGATGGTGTTTGTTCTGATGGCTCCTACACCTTTAAACATCTTCCTCACCCAAGAAAATCTACGAGCTGTTCTTCAACCCAACCTGCAAGGCACAGCCATTTTCTGGATGAGCTTGGGGAGCTCAGAAATGGAGGAGGAGGAGGAGGAGGAGGAGAAGGAGGAAGAGGAGGAGGAAAAGGAAGAGGAGGAGGAAGAGGAAGAGGAAGAGGAGGAGGAGGACTGGTTTGTTAGGCAGGAGGCACTGGACCTGGTTCAAGTAAACTGCAAACACGTTACAACCTTCCATAAAGGGAAAGAACAGGAGAGGTGATACTGGGAAAAGCATTTCACAGGAGGATATCAGTTAAGAATAGACTTGCTATGTTTACATGGCTTTTTCCTCAGATATGCTTTGCTGGCTTGCTGACAGTAAGCTGCTGATGCATTCCCAATGCTGCCATCCACATTGCCTCCAAACTTGACTGTATTTTTAGAAGGAAACTCAAGCCACAGTTGCTGGACACAGCGACAGTTGTGACAACACACCCTGTGTGCAGGACATCAGGCTGGGGAAACAGTCAGCTGTGAATACTGAGCACTGAAAAGTTTAACTCCTGTGCCTTCAGATATCCCTGGAACCAACAACCCTGTCCTGAAGCACTGCTTTTGCTTCTTCAGCTCTCTCCATCTCCCAAGCCATGTTTCCATACTCTTTCTACCTGAGCCTGCGTGTCCTGGCACATCCTGCCTGCACTAAAACACCAGCCCGTAGCTCCAACAGAATTACTGCACCTTGCCTTGCAGAAGTGGAGGCACTTGCATACTGCCACAGCAGAGAAGTAAAACTCAGCATCCCCCCTGCTTTATCACAGGCAGAAAGAAACGCACTGTACAAGAAAAGACAAGTCTGTTGTTAGTATACTTGAAATCTGAACTGTGTGATCTAAGAATGTCTAGTCTCTATTTATTACAGAAAAAGAAATAAAACAAAAAATATTATTAGAAACAAACCTTTCAGTAATGAAGCAGTTAAAATGCTGATGAGCTGTTTATTTTTCTGGAGGCGCCAGTATCACAGAATCATAGAATGGTTTGGGTTGGCTGGGAGTTTAATGATCCTCTAGTTCCAACCCCCCTGCCATGGCAGGGACACCTCCCACTAGACCAGGACCATCATCCTCTGCTCCTTCCCCAGTCACCCCAGTTTTCAAGGCCCCTGGCTTATATCAGGCTGGTATTGCTCTGTATTGTGATGCTAGAACCATAAATATGTTGATCTACACAGAAAAATTGCTTCTTACTAGTATCTCTATAAAAATATGGTTATACCATACAACTATAAAAGGAGAAACTAAGGTAAAACAAATGAGGCAATAGCCACCTGGTCATGTAACAGTCAAACAAGCTACAACAAAGCTCGAGGCAGACGAAGAGGAGTTCAGATAACACAAGCCTGGCAAGTCCTGAGGTGCCCCAGAGCTGGAACAAAGCTTGTGCCCTGCTGCTAGCTGTGGCAATACTGAATTTATGGAGCTTTTAGCTGAGCTCAGCGCTCGGGGGCTACTTGGAGACCCCAAGTTTTTGGAGGGACTATTGTTAAGGATAGCTACTTACGCAGAGTCGTATACACACTTAGTATCTAGTCCTGGCAAATCTAAGAAATGGATGAAAGGCACCAAGCTTTGCTTTCTACATTTTCAAACTGTCCCAGTTAACATAATTCAGCCTGACTGGAATTTGATACTGTGAATATCAATTATTAGTGTCATCTGCAGTCTGATAAATGATAACCTGCCTGAGGACTAGATATTCATACAGGATTCAGCGTGTAACTGCAGGACTCAGCGCTTGCCTCTCAGGCAGCATTATATCCTGCTTTGTACTAAAACACTTTATCAGAATATGGAGAAGCTCTGCAAAATCTATCAGCTTTCTCACAGCTACTGCTTGTTCTGCAGACAACTATACTTACAATTTCAGTGAAGGATACATACAATATATGGAAGGAATATGTACAACACTGCAGATTGCAATAGACCCTTGAAAAGTTATGTTTACTGAAGTACCTCTAGGAGACAACGTAAGATAAAAGTGCATTATATGATAAAACTCTGAAATGCAAAAACTCATTGTAACAACACATGCTTTAGCTTAAGAATTGTGTGCTCTGCTTTTTGGTACAGCCACTCAACCACATTGAAGATTTCGGCCACGTTTCATTGCTCAAGTCCCAACGACAGTACAGTCTTCAGGCGATGTGCATCAATGTAACAGTTCAATAATAAATGCAATAAACATAATTGTCTGCATTCTGAAGTAAAATATTATTGAGAACTAGCAGCAAAGTACGAAATGCTGAGCAATGCCACTGTGCTCACATAGCAACAAGGTGAACCTTCATAGAGATACCAGAAAAAAGATGTAAACCACTGCAATCTGAAAAGTTTCAGTGCTTTGGCTCATTCACAGCTAGAGTTGTTGCTTTGTATTGACCTTCAGCCTTAGCACGTTTTCTCCAAACAATTGCATTTTTCTAGAAACATGGGAAAACCTCTTACAAATTTATTTTCAACTACATTTTAATATTCTCCATTAATTTTACCATCTTTATCATCTTTACAGCTGTTAGCTGCTCTTGGAAAGCATAAGCAGCCCATTTAAGTTATAAATCCATTGAAGTAAAACATTTGTAAAAGAAGTGCCAACAGGCTTCTGATTTGCAGAGCTACAGTTTAAGAATAATTCTGAACTGAATGCTTTTGTTGTAGGTGTTGTTCATGAATAGACACTCCAAGCATTAACTGCTTTCACAGATGAAGGAAAAACGTTTAAAATTTGGGTTAATGTTCATGGATACAATATAACTTGATTACAAGGCGTCCCCTTAAAAAAAAAAAATTAAGTCCCTTGGTGTCTAGGAGAGCACAGTATAAACTCTGCCTCTTACACGAGTTTGATTTTCAATAAAGGAAGAACAAATTAGGTTAAGCACACTAGGCTAGAAGCACATTAGTTTTCTCCCAAGTATTGAGTTCAGCAGTAATATTGCAGTATCAATATTCATCATGAATTTAAAACACATTCCGGAGAACAAGGTTTCTGGACTAAAATACTTCAGATGGTTGTAAGGGAGCAGTTCTGCCTCCAGCTAGCTTGGAATGACTTTTGTTGCAATGCAGCTTTTATGAGTATTTAAAAAGGAACTAATTTTTCAAATACAAATTTTCAGTAGGTAACAAAAATGTTTTATTCAAGAGGATGTTTCCTTCTCACACAACACACTGGCTGCAGAAAAACCTGCACACTTTCTGGGTACCCAGGATCAGTTATCATATAGGCAATTAAACAAAAAAAAAAACCCAACATAGATGTATTTGCGTAGCTCCAGACTACAGGTTCCTGTTCCTACAGCCCCTGTCCCTTTAGTTTCACGGGACTGACTACAAAGGCATGGTTGACAATGGTCAGTAGTTCTTCAGTCCTTGTTATGCCAACATTTTATCAGGAAAACAAGATGTTCAGCAGTTCAACAGAAAAACATTGACTTTATGAACATGGGTTGAAATCTGTGCTGCCTACAGAGAAGTCTTTAAGGACCATACTCTTCGCCTGCCCATTCTCCTTACTGCTAACATCCAATCTCCCTATCACCTACCCTTCATTTTGCAAACTCAGAGAAACTGAATTTGCTTGACTAACAATCACAGAATCGAGGTTGGAAGAGACCTTGAACATCATTCAGTTGAATCATCACCACTAAACCACATCACCCAGACACATCTAGACACATCTTGAACACCTCCAGGGATGGTGACTCCACCACTTCCCTGGGCAACCTATTCCAATACCCAATCACCCTCACAGGGAAGAAATTTTTCCTGATGTCCAATCTGAATCTTCCCTGCTGCAATTTAAAGCCGCTTCCTCTTGTCCTTTCACTATGGGCACGGCAGAAGAGACCGACCCCCACCTCACTCCAACCTCCTTTCAGGGAGTTGTAGAGAGATGAGGTCCCCCCTGAGCCTCCTCTGACCTAGACTGAACAGCCCCGGTTCCCTTAGTTGTTCCCCATAAGACATGTTTTCCAGTCCCTTCACCAGCTTTGTTGCCCTTGACAATCATTTGACACATACTGTTTGTGACAGTATCTTGGTTATCTTTGGTTAAAACACCTACCCAAACTTTAATAAAACAAAGTTTTTTCTATCACAGAAAATTTCAGGCCCAAAGAAGTGAATCTTTTTTCTCTCCATTGTGGGAATTTCAGAGGTTGTGACAGGCATCTTCTTCCTTTTTCAAAGAAATGAAGAAAACGGGATTAAAAAAAATGGAGCAGAGCTGTAAGATCTTCAGTACCCTTAGGAACAGCCCAAATCTTTTATGTGGAATTACTTCAGTTCCAGGAAGTTTGTGACAGCTCAAAATTCCTGAGCAGAACAATTTCCATGAATGAGACAGGTCCCCATTTGAGTAGCCACACTTACTGCAATTGCTGCAAACCTCACCTATATTGACTGGGCAACAGGCAAAGACAGAAGCAAAGGGGTGGGGAAAAACCCTTTGCCACACAGTTTCCCTCCTATATGGACTGACCTGCGGAAAATGCCCACTCACATTTTATTTTGACCATGTTGCAAATCCAAAGGGAAGTTCTCTCCCATAATAAAAGAAGTCAAAAAAAACCCCAAATGCAACCAGCATGTAATAAGAATTTTATTGAGTACATTTAGAAAAAAAACCTAGAGCATGAAGACATGAGATTAATTCCTGTATGTAAATTTTATGCACGTGCAGAATCAAACAACCATGCAAACAGACATCTCCTCCCTCAACTGCAATTCAAGACTCTCACAATGGCAAAAATATTGCCACCTTAAAACAGTGTTCCAGACACATAACTGATTAAAAAGGATCTCGTTCCTGAACAGAGATAAAAAAATTTTAGTAGCAATAGGGAAAGACCAATGATTGACAGATACAGTATTTAACCAATACTCATGCCATGGGTAAAGAATGCAAGCAAAAAATGCACCGTTACATAGAGCAAATAGTTTATTTTTTTCAAGGCAAAATTCCTAGTAAAACTAATCCCTAAACTACTGAAATGGTGACTTGATAATGTATGTGTTTCGGAAGATCATCCAATGGAAGATTTTTTGTCAAATTACATCAGTGTTATGTAAAATATAAAAGAGTAGTTGAACAGCCCAGTGCTTAACAGTATATTAACATTAAAAATAAAATCCAACTTCTCCAAAAAATGATGTTACAGATAAAATATGTAATGCTAGGTAGGAAAATGGGCTTATCCATGAAGGAAAATATTTGTCACAAATTTGTGCTCACGCAATTTTTCATATTAAAAAGGGATTGCGAAGGAAAACTTTTATATTCATCTTGACAGTCAGTTCTGAGACACTGTCTGCATGTATAACATGTAAATCCATAATGAAACACACTGCAGCTTTTGAAAGCTCAGTAATTATAAAAATATAGCTAGAATGTAGCAAGTTACACAACTTCTGAAAACATGAAAAAAGGGTAAATTTAAACTGCAATAATTCCAGTGCATACTTGTTCACACTTTATTATTTAGTTTCACTATTATTAGACAGGTAAAGCCTAAGTAATCAAAAAATCACCTAGCTAAGTTTTGAAATCTGGCTTTTGAGAAGCATTGTGGTTTGGTACACTGCAGTTGGTTTCATCTTCTCTCCACATTTACTAATAAAAGTTACAGACAGACAAAATGACACTGAACTGTCAGCTAACACTATCCGTGTCAACACCTCATTTCATCAAATATTGGGCTCAACTATTGGTGTGTTGAAGACTGTTCTGAGCAACCGCTCAAACCACTCAGATTCAAGGAGAGACACAGCTCTCGCATCTCGATGGATGCAGACATATGGTTATAAAAGGCTGCTAAGAATTAATGCAGTTAAACAAGAGACTTACGGCAGTTTCTACCATCTGAAAGTTTATCCTTTCATTTTGAAAAACATCACAGGCCACATAAAACTAGGCTGTTATTTGCAAAACCCATAGTGCCTTGCCTAATTAAAGCTGGGTTGTTTTATTTGCTTGCTTTTTTAAACAGCTGAATTTTAAAAGTGGTTCTGTTGTCACTGATGGGGAAAGTAATTATGGAACTTCTGAAGTATCTTTAATTTTCTGCTGAAAGTATGAACAACAGGAAAAGAGTAGGAGGAATGAATAAAAAGCAAAATCAAAACTGAGGACAATGTTTACAGGAGCTTTCTTCCCGTATGTTTAAGTTGACTCACCTACCAGCAGAATGTAGTTTGAGTGTATTACAAAGTTACAGGGTCCCAAAGTTTGCAGCACAAGCAGCAGCAGGTCCGTTCATCCACTTTCCTCTCCATTTAGCCTTAGCATACTAAGAGAGCACATGACTTGCTTAAAAACAGAAATTCTGTTTTCCCAACAAATTCCATTTCCCTTGTAGTTCTTCAAAATGGATTTTACATAATGTAAACCTACTGCACATGAGGATGCAAATAAATTGAAAATATAGTAAGAAAAATGTGGAAAACAAGATATGAATATATAAATACCCAAATATGGATAGGCACATGTTTGAACTTGATTTCTAAGTAAGAACTTTATCCTGCCATTTAAACACTGCTCATTTTGCTGTCCAAGTTCAGAGTTCTGCATACAAAAACACAGATGGCACTTTACCAGCTACAGCCAACTAGAATTTTTCATACACTGAAGTGATTGTTCTCAGTATTATACTAATAGGAGTTCTATTTGTTGGTTCAGAACACATCAGGGAACACCTGTTCAATTTTTAGAGGCCTATTTGTAGGCATACATTTTTGTAAGCTTGTACGCTATCACTTCACAGCACCTGACACTTTCAAATGTATTAAAAAAAATTAAAAAGAAAGAAGGCATTATCAGAGGTTAATAGAATCTTTTAGGCAGAACTTAGAGCTGGAACTTTTAATAAGGGCCAAAGGGAGCAAGCAACCACACTCCACCAAGTCAGTGAGGAAACATGAACTTGGAACAATGGTAAAGAAGCACCAAACCAAATTTCATATACAAAGCACTGGTGTTATTTTCTTGGTGTTTGGGGATGGTTTCTTTGGTAAAGTATTTCCTACTACTTTAAGCATGAAGTAGGACTTCAAGTACTGCTAGAGACAGAGCTATGAGCTCAAGTCAAATTATACCTGTTGGGAAACAGTAAGACTCTTTGAAATCCATATTTAACTTCAGAGTGCCTTCACTACGTTCTATGTTTCTCTTGGCCTTATTCCAGGTCTGCCAAGGTAGGTAGATGAGCATCCACACATTTCAACAGTTCACAGGACTGCTTGTTTACATATATAAGTTTTGGCACAATAAATAATGGTATATATTTTGCATGACTTTATATATGAAACATCATTTTTCTTTCAGCTGCAACCCAAAATTGAGAAATTATTTCAAACGAAAAGAGAAAGCAACATTACTGCATGAGTTGCTGCTTGTACAAAAGTCTTGTCTTTAAAACTACCCTGTTTTCACCCACAAATCCTTACTGGTGGAGAACTGAAAACAAAAATAAGGTCTGATTTCTAATTACAGTGTTTTGCTTACACTGTTCAAAATAAATACTATTTTAAAAATATTTTAATTCAAAGGTACAATTATGATTTGAGACAGACACTTTAAAGCTTTTAATTTGTTTCTTCTAAGATTTGTCCTGTAGACAAATTTAGTTCTTAGATTAGCATCCTCAGAAATAAGAGCTAAGCATATCTACATGGAAATTTCCTGAGACACTTACAGTGTGTACTGGCTTCTCCTACTACACATACCCACCTCCTCTGAGAAAAGATTCATAATTTCAAGTGTTGTACAATAGGACAGAATATACATTCTAAAGACTGTGAAATATATAATTTTACAACAGTCTGCTGTTTGTATAGACTCCATAGCTGAGATGCAGTTATTCAGCATTTTGTGTTTAACAATTCAAATACCAAAGGTATTTGTTTTTATATTAATCTGATCTCCTGTTTTTATACATGAAAGACAGTGAAAGAGTCAGAAAATACTGAAAACCTTAGCAAAAACTGTTTATTCCATCTCTTCACAGCCAACAGGTACTGAAACAAACCTTAGTTTCAGAAGACAAAAATGCAAGTCTACAAGTCTTCTTTCATATTTATGTTTTTGTACCTTTTTATTCTAGGTGTAGAATTGCATGCTTATCACTTCATAAACTCATATTTTTGTATCCGTATTACTGTATGCTTCATCATGAACAGTGCTGAATTTAACATGTGCTAACAGGCATATCCAGTCTAAATCAAACACTTGAAAAAGTAACATCAACAGTGGACTGAGAACACATCGATTTGGACAGTCAGTGCATGGTAGGTAAGGTTGAAAGCGAAGGGCAATAGCTCTTTTACTCTAAATCCCCATGGAGACACTCCAACTAGAATAAATACACTCATGGGAGCAAGAGCAGAACTAGCTATTACCCTTCAAGTTTACACCCCCATTTACTGTGCGTCAGGTTTCTTCGTAGGATGGAACATATGATCTAGCATAAAAAAAAGAATCTATATAAAAGTTAAATACTTGATTACAGTAGCAAGTCACCACTTCATAATGGGAAATGACTTGTCTCTTGGAATCATTGTTGATCTGAATTCTCTTTTTTTTGTTGCGTGTTGGATACTGGCAATTCAAGACTTGCCCATAATAGGGGCTCTGCTTTTCTCATAGTAAGCTCAATCTTTGTAGCCGTCATGTTCACATAACTCCTCTTTACATCAATTACCTAGAACAGAAAACATATTTTACACTTCAATTTAAGAAACAAACTGCTAGATATTTGGGAATTAAGTTGGGAAGAGTATCTTATCACTCAATCTACTGAACTATGTTTCAGTAGACGTTGAGGTAGATGAAGTTCCCTCTGTTACCTGGAAAAGTCAGCCCTCTCCCATTCCCAAGCTATGAACACATGCCTCTGCACATGTAACATATATACCAGTCTAGCACACACACAAGCATGCAATTACACAATGTCAAGGGTTTTCTGCAACACCACTGTCATAGCCTTGGGATCTCAGAACAAATCAGGACAGAAAGAACCTCAGGAGGTCACCTTCTGCTCAAAGCAGCATCCACCATGATGTCATACTTGACCACTTGGGGAATTAGATCAGATTTAAATGTAATCACTGAATGACATACAACTGGATTTCTTTCAATAAACAGAGTAATGAGTAAAAACAACCTGTTTTCAAGAGACAAAGCTGATGGTTTGTGTTCTGTCTTTTGCTTTTTTTAAATAGAAAAAATTATTCTTATACTTACTCCCCATAATTTTACACTGCGATGAAATTCCTTTTCTCCTTCAAATACAATATGCATATTTACCTTAACAGGAAAAACAACAGAAAATTTTGTCAGGCTAATAAAACATTTGACACCTCAAGTATGTTTAAGCAAAATATATAATATTAGGACTCAGATCCCACAATGAGCAGTGATCAAATTGTCTTCTAATAGATTCTGATACAGTACCATAGTCAATAGTGGCCATATATACATCTTGGAAGAGGTATCATTTTCTCCAAATGTGATTACGTGATTAGGAAATCAGAGAAGCATTTTAAGTAATTTAATATTAGTAGCTGTGAAACTGCCTACTGTGAAGAACTATATTAAGTTACATTAAGCTAAATACAATTAAATTATGAATCTATAATTATTTACACATATGGTGATGCAAATCCATCACACTTAGGTTTTAATTGAAGAAGGCAAATCAACATTTTTTTTTAATACAGTATATTGCAGCTTTAAAAATCCCCCACATGTACAGATGTCCAAACAGAAGGAGAAAAAAAAAGCTATACATACTTGAGCAAACACAAATGCCAAGAAAAAGCCGTTACTTAAAAAAGATTCTTATGCCACCTCTGCCTTGCAAATAAAGCAGATTTTCCTTACTTCAAGCTGTAGTTAGAATTAAAAAAAAATGTCATTTTATGGTAGATACTCACCATTGTGCTATTTGCTTCTACATAGCTCAGATCAGGAACAGAGTTCTTAGCATATACCGAAATAGTCACTTCCCCTCCAGTCTGGTGCCAATCATGCCTGCACGGAACTACTTTCTTACCCTATATATAAAAAAAAAGTTGCAGAAAATGGACTTAAAATTGCATTCAGGAGTATTTTTACAAGATTTATCAGGATAAAAGCCCAGTACTATTTCAATAGCCAGTAAGCATAGCTAATACAGGACTATATTTAGTCTTCACAAGAAATTGAAAGACTGCTTACATCTTTTTTTTACTAAATGTTTCAGCTATTGTTCCCTAACAAACATTCAAAGTGAGAAAAATCAATGCTTGTAGCAGACATTACAGTAAGAAACCAGGACATTGTGATAGTAACAAACAAACGAACCCAACAGTCAAAAAAGAAGAAGTTACTTGTTGGATTTAACTTCCTTTCCAAGACCAGAGTTACCCAGCAGGCAGAAAGGAATCGAGCCAAGAAACAGAAAGCCATGGCTCCAAGAAACTTCTATATTACTGTAAAAAATTACGGAATACTACCCTCTGTTCTTTGATGTAGGAAAAGTAAATGGTGAAAAAAACCAAAAGAACCACAAAAAAGTAAAGTCAAAAACACCCTCTTTAGCTAGAAGTCCATTATCTCAATATATGCGCACTTAATACGCACATAGTTTCTTCACATCTGGGTAAATTCTTTACAAGAATACTTTCCTGCTTTGGACTCATAATGCCAGTTTTTTTCTTCATCCCTCCTTTCTGTATTTGAACCTACTTCTTAAACACAAATGTAAATCTTCAAAGCAAGCAGCAATTCCATGACTTAAAAGGAAGTAAAGTACTTGTGAAGTATTTGCTACAGAATGAGGTAACAGAACTACACTTGACAGAATATATCTTTCTTTTCTTCTGTTAAATGCTACTGACATTTGCACTACCAAACTAATTCCGCCTCAGCAACAGACAATAAACACAAGAAGAATTTTGTGTTCACCTGCATCCAACATGTGACCAGCTAATGTTTTTTGAAGTGTTATGTTCTGTTATTATGTTCCATAATATTCTCCAAGAATCTTTTTTAAACCTTGAATGGAAATATTTTTCACCTTGTAATCCTGCAGTTTGTTCCCAATGTTGCAATGAAATACTACAAACTAAACAGATGCTCTCTCTGTATTTGTTATACTGGTAGCCAAATCAAAACACCGCATTAGATTCAGACCAGAAAAATACTCAAACAGAATTCAAACAAGACAGAAAGAGACTCTTCCATCCCCACCCTCCACCCATGGAATCTCATTGCCCTTAACTACTCTGTCATGCCTACCTAGACAACGACTCCACTACTCTGGATGAACCTGGAAGTACAGTTATTTTACTACAGAACATGTACGGCTGCTCTCTTCATGGTCTTTGGCAGAGCAGAGACTAGTTATAATCTTATGTTAAAGTAATATATATGGAATATATTCTAGAAGGAATGCTACAGACTTTCTTAACTAAGTAGAAAAGATTGATATATTTTTCTTATTTTGCCAAAACAACTTTTACTATAAAATAATGATACTGTATGTATCACTAAAAGGAAAGGTTGTACTCTATTACAAGTATCTCTACCACAGATTACTTCAAACTCCACTTCTCTGTTGTTGTGCTATGCATAATACCCTCTGTATTATTTCAGAAGTAGTGATCTGTTACAGTTCAACTGCAGTAATAACTCAATCAAGCCATAAACTACTTTTCAGTATTCAATATTCAGAATGGCCAGCTACAGAATGCAACGTTAATGCTACTTACTGCATCCTTTTTAGTCCATACGTGTGTTCCTGTTGTGCAGCCTTCTTGAGCTAAAAATGTATTGAAGTCAGATGTTTTTCTTTTACAACAGCTCCAATACTTCATCCTTGAAAGTTCATAGAGTAATTAACAAACAATATTTAGGACACTATTTACTGTGAGTACTTAAGATCTTTCCTTTGTGATATTACTGTTAATTTAGTATACCCTCTTCAAGCATTGCCATTTTTGACTAAGAAATACAAAATTAAAAGAAGGCAACATCTACAAATAAAGCAGGAATACATAATAGACTAATTGAAAAAAAATAAAGTTAACTGAATACTAACCCTTCATGGAATATAGGTACACCAGAATGGTATATACATACTTCTTCTGTGCTGTGTGGTCCTTCGTATGTCTAGTAAATCAAAGCATTTAAAGTAAGTTACTGTTACAGGATGTGGACCAAAGGAAAAAAAGAAACAAAATACAACCCACACAGAAACACTGAACAAAGTACTGGGAAGTACTAGAAAGCTTTTGAGTAAATAGTCTAAATCTAATGGCTTGCCCTAGATTTTCCAAATAACCACTCAACCTTCATTCACAAAAGGTTCCTTGGCCCTCCTAACTAGATATACTTTGTACTAGTTCAATGGCATACATCAACAGTACTCATAAAGCTCACTTCAGATCCTCAGAGAGAGCTATGTTTAAAAATTCTCTGAATATTTAGGGGAAAAAAAAAGAACTTAACTGGAAAATGAATTAAATTTATCATTCATATAACACATGGATTCTCAAAAGGAATTATACAATATACAACTCTGCCAACTAAATGTTGTATCAGTTCTTCCAAACAAAACCAAGAGACTGCTATAAATTCTTCTCCCACCGGTTTTAGTAGAAAATGAGAAATCCGTGAGATGTCCAGTAAAATACCTATTTAAATTCTAATGTCTCATTCTGTACAATACAAGGGTGTCGGTGTAAAAAACTTCCAGTTTAAATGACCATATAATAGGTCAAGATTAATTTTGGTGCTAGAAGTGTTAGAACATTTTCTTTGTGGATTTTTCTGGCAAGAAGCATTAACTGAGAACATCTGCAGATGCTTCTGACCTATATCCAGATTATGAAGAGCAACTCACTAAGACACGTCTCTACAATATTGCATTTAACATTTTAAGTGGGAACACGTCAGTATCGTAAGCTTGGCAAGCTTACTAATTAGAAGTTCCGGACAGGCTTAAATAAAAGTAATCTTAGGCTTACAGCATCCACAGTACAACAGCAGCCCACATTTGTCCACATTAAAGTGTGTTATCAAACATGCAGTCATTAAGCCTGATGGACTTTGTGCCATTCCCAAATCAATTTGTAGCACACAAAAAAGAACACCTAAGAAACTTTAACAAACACCCTCCCCCCGTGCATTTAATAGTTTAGCCTCTGGGTTTAAGAGTAGAAGTGAACCACTTACTTTTGAACAGCCTGCATTTTTACATGCTGTCCCAATCTTGATTTCATCACTGTCTTCCTCTGTAAACAGAATCATATTATAGAAAATAGTGACTGAATTGTATAAAGTACTAAATATTTTGCTTTTATTACAAACTAAAACAAGCTAAGTAGTAGATTAGAAAAACCTCTCAAGCTGTCTATTTTCTGCCTGGCACTGAAGTCTGCCAGAAAGGTATAAAGAAACAGAAATTATGCAAACATTCTACAATCTGTAGTACCTATGCATCAGATTCTAGATTCTATACCTTTACACTGGTTGAAGTGGGGCAAAAAAATCATGAAGAGAATTATTACAACCATAGGAGGAAAAAAGCCAATCACTCAACTTGTTTGGTTTTGTAAAATAAGAACATAAGAGGCTCCAACTGCTGTCTATAACTGGTACAAGGAAAGAATCTGGATACCAAGTAGAAAGAAGAGCTAATGACTTTTTTGGCAGAGAAACAGAAGAGCATAAAATAGCCACAAATGTAGGTAGAAATCAGAAAGTGTTTCTTAAGGAGCAGTGTAGTTCTGGAACCAAATTCCAAATAAACTGTGAGAATCAAAAACGAGGAAAAACAGACTAGGGAGAACCAACTAGTTTTCAGAGGAATTTCACCAGTTTATGAAAGGCTGTATATAACATTGTGTTTGCAATAACATAGTAGTAGAGTTCAATTCTTGGGAAGTCTTTCAATCACATATTCAGAAATGGATGTTCCCATTACATCCATTCTAAGCAGGAAATCTTACAAAACAGGCAGCTCAAATAATTTTAATGGCAACATCTGCTCCTAACACCCAAGTCCCCACATTGTTCACATTTAAACTTTATCATTCCCTACACTGGAAGGCATTTCCCAGATTATTAAGAACAAGAACATAATTACATGAAATAATCACTTCAGAAACAAAGAAAAACAGCATTTCATTTCTTTGTGTGACAATTAACACCATATACCTACTTAATTTATACACTTACCTTTTTTCTCTTCATTTTCTGATGACAGTTTCAGTTTATCTAGTGCTTGCTTCAAGGAAGCTGACACTTTCAGCTGCAAATTTGTCATTGGCTCATCTGGGCTAAAAAAATGTCCATATATTCATGTCAGCTTCATGAAAAAATAATTTACAAAAGACAACAAAGTAGTAAATTTTATTCTTGCTATAAGGCAAGATTCCAACCTCCCTTGCAATAAAAAACAAACCACATTTGTAAATGCTAATTCTTAATGTTTATGGAAAAACAGACTAAAAATTTAAAAGGCAATCTTGGATTTTAACAGGAAATCCTAAACACTCTACTTACTCTCTCTGATTTATTTTATTGTTGTAATCTAAATACAAAATTATTTTTATGACTTTAAAACACTAAACACAATTGCTAGTGGCATTCTAATCTATGAGGCTTTAGACTGCAATTTTTGTTTCCTGTGAAGCTAAATGCTGAGAGATCCAGTACTACCTTGCCCTAACCAGAATTCTTTAATCTCATTTTGAAAATGATGATAACCAAACAAAAGTTCTTTTAAAGTTAATTTGGGATTTTTTACACTCCATGAGATGCGTAACACTGAATAACCAAACAAGCTTTAACTTGTCCAACTGACCACAAATCTGGCAAAACTTAAGTTTTGTATATCATACCTTGGCCTTTTAATCGTTTCCAATGGTTTTGGTGCCTGAATTATGTGTTCTTGAAATTTGGGTTTCAGTTCAGATAGCTCCTTCCGTTCAGAGGTAGTTTTGACTTCTGGTTTAACAGGTTCAGGAGGTTTCTCACTGTTATGGAGACCCTTTGTGCAGCCCTGTGAAAAGGATGTGTGTGTATATATATATGCGCAGTGTAGTTTGTGTGCACAATTAAAAATTATCAAAAACTGCAACAAGTTTTCCTGATTTATTTCTTCAGCCCCATCTTCTCCTTTACCCTACTCTATACATTGGCTGCAAAGGAAATCCTACAATTAAAGTGGAAAACATCATCATTTGGATGTATGTTAAAGAAAAATACATACTCTCGTAATCAAGCAAAGTAACACAAAATATTGACCTTCCTTCACTGTTAATAACGTCTAAATATATTTTGATAGAACTAATTATAACCATTAAAGCTTGAAAATCAGACTACTTCAACACTGTAACAAGAAAAACACTGCATGCAAGATTTAAGACAGTCTTAACAGAAGTGTGCAAATTTTAAACATGTGAACACATGCACCATTTAATATTTATCACTGCCATTTGACAAGTATAAAAATTGTACCTAGACATGAGTACATACCACAATGCTTAAGAAGTCAGAAAAGTCTGTTGTTCTTCTCTTACAACATGACCAACCCTATAAACATTTTGGAATAAAAACAAAAAAAGCATGATTACCTTACTTGGCAACAGCTTATAAATGCAAAAGAGTAATTATATTCCATTACAAGATGAGGCACATCATCATTAGAGATTATTTTCTTTCCTTTCCTTCTTTGGACAACATTGTCATCATGCACATTTTTAAAAGCTAGAGAAACCTGTTACAGCTGCTACTTCTAGTTCATTCATCCTGCCTTATCAGAAAGTTCGGTAAACATGAGGCAGTATTTCCATGACAAGTCAGGTGCCAACTCTGTACAACAGAAATGTTACTTTATCTCATAAAGTAACAGGTAAGCAAACCAAACAAATACTATACCTGAGACTAGGCTCACCTGTGGCATAATGTACAGGCACCCTTTCTAAAATGATGAGGATTTTCTTCTTTCCTTGAGCACTAGTCAAGTCTTTCAACTGCTTATTTTTCACCACAAAGCTGGGTATCTGCATTGCGTAGCCATCTATCCAGCTACATCAATCAAGAGCACTTTTTATTATGCAAAGCAGAAATCCAATTTCAGAGAAAACTGAGTTCCAAGATACATTATTGACAGTGGCCAGATAAAGAACCTTATTAAAGACAACAGTTTGACTAATAAAATGCACCACTGCTTTTAGAGCTTAAGTAGTGCAACACAATGGGTATCAGGTAAGTGGTTCTAAAACATCTTCAAAATATTAACTCTTTCCACAGTCAAGGAGATAAAAGGTTCACCCTGCCCAATTAGATTATCAAGAATTCACAGCAGGAAAAAAACTGCTCATACAAAATTATAAATTTTTAATTAGGCCAAGAGGGGGAAAGTAGTACCTCTTTTAAAAACTGCGAGTATATAAGAGAAAGAGGGAGCAAACACAAGCTTTTGAAGTAACTGTGTAATTTTTGTCTTTATAATTAGGTAGAATTTTATGTACATAAGACCACAAGCAGCTGGCTTGAATTCCAAGCAGGTTAACAAACTGAGAGTATGATACCTGTCAATGCCTCCAAGACCTGTTCAGAGGACCTGATTAAACTGTTCAGACACCTGAAGTCAATCAATAGGAAACACATGTCAAGCACACTTGCATGGCATTTAGATCATATATATGAATACAGTTTTTAGTTTCTCTTTTAGGTTTAAGTGTGCTTTTCTAATTTCATGGGGTTCATCAAACACGATAGGCTGGACATCAGTTTCTACCACTAAAAGATTTGGAATTAAAAAGGAAAATAATCATAATGGTTTACATATATGGGGAAAAGAGATACAACTTAAAAAGCTAGTTGCATACTTACTTTGAGAGCATCATGAAAGACTGGCACACCTGGATGATATGTGCATGAATCTAGAAGAAAATTACTATTATTAATATTCAGGCATACCAAGAATCTTCATTCATCTGATCACAAACCCAGCAAAAATGTCACACCTGCAATTCATGTATGCCACGAGCTGTCCCACTTCCTCAAGCGCACATAATTGTGAAGCAAAATACAGACTCCACACAACAGGCTTTCTGAGGGTCTGTATTATACCTAAATAACTGAGAATTCTTCTTCTGTGTTATACAACATAAACCAGAAACCAGACATCTGAGACAAACATCTACTTCCATATGGAGCAAGTAAACTTTGTATGGAACATCCCTTGCCTTCATCAATAATCAGCCCTTACTGGTAGTTTAGCAGAAGTAAAAAAAGGTTCTCCTATGGCAACCCAACAGACATAAAATACTGGTTTTAAGCATCAAATACATCTATTTCCAATTGATCAAGTCTTTCTATCTAGAAGCACCCTGTTAAAAAATTCTCTTAATGCAAATCTTGAGTTCATTATTTTATCCATGACAATTAGCTTGTTCTTTTTTCAATGTTTGTAGTATCCTTGGTCACTTAAGGACTTGAACCCAAAGGCCAGTCTTTCACATATACAATTTAGACATGTAAATTCTCTTAATTATTAATAGGTTCTGTACAAACACTACACTGAAACACAACTTCCATTAATGGAACTGTTTATATTCACAGATGTTTATCAACATTACAGCTTTTTATGTAGCAACTGCTTCTTTCTTACTTAACATATATATTTTTCAAGTGTGATATAATTGCTCTGATTTTGTAACTTCTCTTTGACAAATACTGCACAGATATTTTAATGACCTGAGTCTAAAAATTATGCAAATTACTAGACATCTTTTAGCCTTTGATGCAACATTTTTGTTGTTACACTAAAAACTAAAAGCTAAAATTAAAAGTGACACAAACAGTAACAATTTTTGTAATAAGCATCCATAAAACAGAACAGTGAAAAATATCACAATGCACATAACAGGAAGCAAAAGAGAAAAGTGATAATTAACTTTAATAATTGTAGATTAGCTTTAATATTTGCAGATTACTAATACATAGGCTAAAAAAACTCAAACTTTGATGTTCTCATTTTTTGTAAGTATGTAGATTTTTAGGAAATCTTGCTTAGTATAATTTTCTTCAATTTTACATTCAATGCCTAAGTCTGAGGCACTAAATACAGACTTACAGACATCAGCTCTCAAATCAAAAGGCACGTATTTTGGGACATCAGTCCTTCAGTAGGACTTACAAACATATCCATGAACTTCTAACATTTTCTTCAGATTCAGGATGGAAGCTAATGCTGGTAAACCTCACAGGAAAATTTTAAAAACATGGTTATTTTGTATAAAAAGCCCAGGATTTCACTGCTAAATCAAATAAAAATAAAAGTTATTCTTTTCTAAAAGTACGAACGTATGTCATCACTAGCAACGTGGTAGTAAAACTAAGCTCTGTTAGCAGCAAAGATTATTTCTGAATCAGAAGATGCAAATGACTATTTGAATCCTTCACAAGCATGTGGGTTTAAATGAGAGAGGTGCTGTTAATCAGTGCTAATCAGTGTTAATCAGTTAATCATCTTCAGAGACCATCTTATGATCAATTAACTCAGGGCACCTATCCCCCAGCTCACAAGTCGGACACAGACAAACACCCATTTATCCCTCCGGCCAGAGCCAACCCTTTTCCCTTGCTCCCTGAAGCCCTCTCTGCAGAAGCAGAAGGTACAACCACAGAGCAAATGACAAACGCTGTTATCTCACGAGGGCCATGCGTGTTCCACAACAGAAGATGCTGAGACAAGGAGCTCTGCAATGCTTCGAGCAGAAGCAGTGGGACTTACTAAGCAGTCTGAGCATTCCGCATGCCAGAGGACAGAAAAACTTCAACCCATTTCCACTCATACAAAGTCCAACAACTCTTATCTGAGTAAAGTTTACATCCATCAAAGTATCCCATCTTAGACTAGGTGGGGAAAATGGAAATTTCGGATAGGTTGATAGCCCCCTGAGCAGCTAAAAGCATGTTCTATTTCTGATTTCAGATTCCAGCCTTTGATTGCTGTTCTACACTTTTCACCTCAATAAATAAATAAATAAAGTTACCTCTCCACTGCCAGGAAAAACAAAGTTTTTCAAAGCAATCCATTTTATCTCACCCTCAGACAATTTTTTGAGGTGCAAGTACCTCAAATTTTCAGATTTATTTTTTTTACAATGAGGTTTCATACCCAAACCAATCCCACTCCCACAAAGCACACACTGCTGTCCGCTGCTACCTTAATGCTACATTCTTGCTTACTAATTGAAGCACTTCAGTAGTCTTTTTGTTAAATGTCTAAGTATAAAATAGTGTATGCCACCCAAACTTTAAGGTATTTACAATGAAACCCTGCTGAATTCTCGAGGATGAAATATCTGTCTATATACAACTTGCAAACTGACCTGCTACCCTGTGGAAACACTCCAATACTTTGCAAGCCATGCTTTACAGACCCAAAGCAATGAGAGGTCATTAAAACTGAAGAATTTCAGTCAGCACTGTGAAGAAGTTTATGCCTTCAAGTTGTTGCTGAAGCTAGGCAGCCAAGTCCACTGAATTTCTCGTAGTGTTGGAAAAAAAACATTTAAAACAGGACAAACATGGTATGGCAAGAGCTTACAAATAGTTCTCAAAGAAAGACTCAGACTGAGAGACAGAAAGCCACGGGGAAGACAAAGGATCAGAAGGTGCACTTTACTGGAATAGAGTTTGAACTGTGCAGGCCAGACAAGGTTAAAGAAAACTGACTATGAGCAGACAGACTTCAAAAATCTAAGATATCATTTCTTGCAACTACATCTCTTACTCACACCACCTCAGAAATACATAAACTAAGTTTTCATCAGCTCTGTGATCACATTTATCCTGCAGGTGCAACATCATTAAGCTTGATCTAAGGAAAAAGGGTACAAACACACACAAATGAGTATGTGCTTCTGTTCTGGCAATGGACCAAATTAAACTGCATTAAGACAGACCCAAATTATAGCTTAAATAAAAAAAATGTTACAGGTACAGTGAAGAAATCGAGACAAACATATATAATTTCAGTCTGGTTTTACACACCACCTTTTCAACTGCCAGCAGCACTACTTTGAAACCTGTGCCAAAGTGTGCATCTATTACCTCATACCACAGTCCTAGTGACAAAATTTGACCTGGCCTTGAAATGGCAATGTTTATATGGCCACTCACAGGTAAAAAAAAAATAATTAAGAACCTACTACCACTTCTGAAGTTAAGTTCTACCTTCTATGTCAGATGCTGTACGAGTCTTTAACAGTATGGATTAACTAGCAGTTAACATATCTAAAATGCAATGTGAAATTTTTACCTTGTCAGGCACACCATGAATGAATTCCTAAGTACACTCAGTCACAACTGTGTACACATACCTTTAATGCTTTCCCTCAGGCTGTTATTTCCGCCTCTAAGAGGCGTACAGTCCTTCATGTCAGCCAGTTGTCACTTGCTTGTTTTTTGGAAACAATGAGTTTCTACAGCAAATACATGCATATATTATTTCAGCCATCAGATTATGAAGATTAATGGCCTCTTACTTCAATCTTTTATATGGGAATATCTATACTGAAGGTTAAATGCAGACAAAAAAACCTGAAAGATCCAGAACCCCTTCGGGGCCAGAAGTCATTATCTTCTATCTATTTTCATTTAAGAAAACTTCCTAATAATATATCTATCCTAATCTTAACTGTTAGATCATGTCAATGCAAAACTTCAAGGGATAAGTATTTTTGTGTCCATTTAATGCTGGCTTTAATCCCCTCAATAGTTTAGAGGCAAATCCAACCACAGTTCTGAAGCACAAATATTTGAACTTGACACACATACACAGCTAAACGTGGATTTAGATGCCTAAGTAGTAATCATCCCATTGACCTTGGTGAAGTTTCGGGATGCCAAAAGTTATAATCACTACTCCTGCAGGAAACGTCAAACTTTGTTTTCTGAAGTGGTCTGTCAATAATTATGTTTACCTTTAGGACTCTCAGTCTAGGACACAGTAATTCCAGTAAGTGTTCCAGTCACCTACAGAAAAAAACTTCATCTCAAGAAGTACTTTTCCTCAATCCAAGTACCACACAGTTAGCACAGGGTCATGCCAACCAGATCTGAGTCTACTACAACTTGATCACAAACATCGGGACACATAGTAAGGAACTGTTACTTTAATAATGAGTATAGGTCATGAAGCCCCAATGAGAATTTTAGCATAAAACCCCCAATCTGCTTTGTCTTTTGGGGCAAAAGAATGCAGCGGATGGTGGTAAAAGAGATCACTAAATGGAAGCGTTTCACTACTGTGCCTGTCTTTGCTGTTACTAACATTAGTAAGTCTTACTTAAAATGCTGCCCCTCTCTTTGGAAATACTTAGCTCAGAAAAATAAACATACTCTATGCCCTGGTTCTTAGACACAGAATACGCACATACTAGAACATGCCAGCCTACTTCTAGTCCAGTGGGTCACTAAAATTAAGCCAATGCAAAGAGGCCATTCTAGAAATTCAGCCAACAGTTGAGGTCAAGCCTACTGAAAACTCAGATCGCCCTTTTTCAGCCTTTGGGGAATTACGAAGCCTCAACTGTCAGCGCTTTAAGGATGTTCCACCAGGTACTGGATTCCCAGCACGCACAGGGGGAAGCACTGTGAGAGCTCACAGCACTTGGCAAAGCAGACAGACACCTATTATAAGATACACTTAATTACCTGCTGTAGGCTACATGCTACAGGTTTTTTAAAAAAGCAGCTGGTAACTGCCATGTATGCAACACCCACAGAGGCCCGAGAGAGAGAAACGTCTGCTGCTCAAGGCCTCCAGCTCCCACCTTTAGAACACAGGACAGTCATGCACAGAACTGCTCCTCACTGCCCCTCTCCCCTCAGACCGCTGGAACAGTTTTATTGGTATAAAAACCTTGGAGCCGGGCTCGCCGCCAGCCCCAGGCACAGCCCCAGCCCGGGCAGGTTTCGCTGCTCAGCCGCCCGCAGCATCGCCTC
>VZRW01001185.1:0-29853 GCA_013398125.1 Aegotheles bennettii | reverse complement strand
CTCGGCCCCTGGCGAGCTTAAAACTAATTCTTTTTTGAGAATTTAGATTTCTAAGTCACTTCACAAATTACATGGCCACATACAGTGACACTGATTAGGGAACTACGAATGCTTCCTGAATGAACTTCCTGAGTTCCGTGCTACTTTGCAAGTTTAATAAAAAAATACTTCCGTGTATGGATCGAAAGATTGTTTTATTTGCACAGAAACAAAAATCCATTGGAAATGACTATGAAATGGTTTATTGTTTGAATGTTCCCTCAGTTCCCTGAAGTCGCCCCATGTGCTCCCATCCCATGTGCATCCCCTCTGTGCCAGCGGCGTCGGTGTAGGCCCTGTACAATAATTACAGCTATCCACGTTTCTGCAGGCAAATACAAATTGATTTCTTCTAATTACCCACCTACTGCACAGCTCTTAAGACAGAAATGCCCTGGTGTTCACAGGGCTGCGGCAATCCTGGAGCACCAGTGCATGTCAGGAGCAGATAGAGCAATCCCTGCCAGAGCTTCTCCAAAGGGAGTTTCAGGGTGCAAAACGGATAATCAGGAGACTTCTTCCAGTTCATTCCTAAACTTCTGCAAACCTGTAAGTTTATGTGAGATGCATTTGCCTCATTGTATATCTTACACAAAAATACACATGTTCTTAGTCAAGAAACATGTTCACTTGAGTCAGCGAATACCAAGTGCTTGTGTCTGATTTCAGGCTCCTACCAAGGCCTGTCACAAGGCTGGGAGGTTAAGCTGCTTAGTTTCAAGCAGAAAAAACATTGTTTTACTGTTTGCCAGGAGCATTTTAGTGTATAAATACATGTGATAGCCGTTTGGAAAGAAAGGGGGGAAACAAGAATATAATTAAGTTTTATGCTTCCCTTTTTATATAGAAAGCATTAAAGTTGTTTCTGTTTGTTGGCTGTTTTATTTTGCATTTTATTTTGCAAGGAGATTGACAGAAATGTTGTGTAATTAAAGTAGGTGTATTTGCATTGTTATCATAGGGCCAAAAATTACTCTTAAAACATGAAATTCACTGTATTTGCTGTCAGTGAAAGTACCACATAGGAGTACAAATCTGTTTTATATACATAAAATAAGTTTTGTGCTATTCCTGAGAGTGTGGTAGCGTTTCATCTGCAGTGATCAAGTGTATTTCTGTTTTAGAAGGAGCCAACATTTTTTGGCTTTGTGCATTGCCAAAAATTTACGCTTTTGCAGAGGCAGCACCAGTTTCTGTTCTGAGAATATTTGTATAAAATTTAAAAAATGTTACTTTACCAGCATGATATTTACTGGATTAAGCAGTAATATTCCCATGACCTTAGTAATGGAACATGGTTCAAACTCTCACAGAGAAAACTTGTGAGGAGAAAAATAAAATTTAAAACCCGTATGAGTTCCCAAAAAGTATCATGTGGTGCTGTCCCACACCTAATTACTGTATCGCTGACACGGAAACATGCCTTTACATCTTTCAGAAACAAATCCATCAAGAATATTTCATAGTAAAAAAATTCTCCAGTGGATCACATTAAAGAAAATTAAAAAGTAATCTGAAAACTCTGTTTTTAATTTTAACAGAGACACACAATGGATTCTTAGAAGGTTACTGAGGTTACTGGTTTTGTACGTGATATTAAATGGAATTATTTTTTTGTTTAACAGAACAGCATACAAGCAAAAAATAATGGTTTGTAATTAAGTCTTTTTGAAATCACATATATTCTGCCTGCACAAAGCAGATTCACAGTACACAATAATAATCTTGGAGAATTCTGCATAGCTTCAAAAAGGCAGTTTCCATGCTTGGTAAGAAGAGATAAGAGACTTGTCAACCCACTTTTGAAAATTTAGGGAGTAACTTGTTCAAATAAGATTTAGATCATTATCTTGTGTGCATAATGGACTTTTACACCTTAGTTATTTTTGTATGTTTTGCATAGAAACCTTTGTTTTTAAATGAGATTTAAGGTGATACGGAATAACTGTTTGATGGTTGGTAACTGGATTTTGTGTCCCTGGCACTTAAAACATTAAAAGTACATACGTGATTTTTGATGAGTTTTGTCCATTATTTTCAATTGGAAAGTCTTCCAGAGTGTTAGAGAAACTTCTGTGATGTCTTTAACAACTGGATCTTGCATTTGGTTTTCTGAGATGTCTTACCTGAGAAATAGAGTTAAGAGTTAATAAAACTGTCTTCTTTCTTTTTTTTTAATTATTTATTTACACATCCTCTTTTTTTCTTACTTTAGTTCTGCACTTAAAAAAATACGGAAGAAGTGTTCTACAATGAACAGGAGAATGCAGTGCTGCTCTGGACCTGTGCGTATGTACGCACTCGGATAGATTTAAGAAGTTGGTAGGAAATATTCTGTCAGTGCCTGTCATCCTGATGGTAAGAACACAGCTTCTTTTAATGATCATTGATGGTTACAAAATATCAGAAATGTTCTAATCAAGAGGAATTTTCAAGTAGCTCTAGGGAAGTTTAAGACTTGATCATAGTTTGTATAATTCCATGAAAACCTGCCATTTTTGATATGGGGTCACTGGGGCTAATGGAAAGGGGTAGGAAAAATCAGTGGCTGAAAAGGGAAGTGACACATTTACAATCCTGAAATCACGTTCTTAAGGATAACGATGATTGATGGGATTATTATTTCATCACTGGATATTTAAAAATGATGACTGTTTTTGTATGGTATGCATTTGTTTTATATGTATATTCATATATACACACGTATATCTAGAGTGTCTTTCAAGCACAGATTATATATCTGAAGGAGGAATTGCTGCAGAAAAATCCTGTGTCTTGTTATTCAGGGGGTCAAATTAGACAATCAGACAGTGAAAATGAGTTTCTCTTGTGGTGAAGGAGTTCAACCTCTATTTCAGAAAGTCCTTTATAATTTGAGGTTTATTATCCACAACCTGGACCAGAGGATTGAAGTGTCACAGCAACACATTCATTGTGACAATGTTTTCTTTTTCTAAAACCTCTCTGCTTCTGCCAAAGTGGTGATTGGACAGATTGAACTGGTACAACCAGGAATGTGTGTTGCCTTTTAGAGTGCAGAGCTACCGCCCATCCTGTGGTCTTAAGAACTCATAAAAAATGTTCACTTATTACCCACTGGAGATGACTGCTGTCACAGAATCACACAGAATCACAGAATGGTGGGGGTTGGAAGGGACCTCTTGGAGATCATCTAGTCCAACCGCTCTGTGCTTGGAGGGTCACCCAGAGCAGGTTGCATAGGATCACATCCAGGTGGGTTTTGAATGTCTCCAAAGAAGGAGACTCCACAGCATCTCTGGGCAGCCTGTTCCAGTGCTCTGTCACCATCAATGTAAAGAAGTTTTTCCTTATGTTCAGAGGGAACTTTCTGTCTTCCAGTTCCATGTTTGCTGCTTTGAAGCAAATGGGTAAGTGAAATGAGCAGAACATGATGTTGAATTCTGTCAAAGGAGAGACTGCAGGGCAGTTCTTTGCCAAAGACAGCTTCAGGCAGGCAGAAATGGTGCACTCTGAGCTTGAAAATGCATTACCAGATCTTATGTGTTTTAATGTTATACTTTGTTGGCTCTCAGTGCTAGGTAGCATGTCATGACACCCTTCCCTTGGGCACTGAATGCATTCTCTGTGTCCCAATATGCTGGGTGTTCTCTGGCTGATAGAAGATATATCCCCTTTTTTTTTGCACAGAGCTAGATTCTTTGCAAAGATTTCCTCTGCCAAAAGCCACCTTGAGTTTACAGCAGTCAAAAGTAATCCCATCTTGCCCATGTTTAATGGAGTTTATACATGAGATGGTCACAAATTTTCAAGCATTTGAAATAGCAGTGTTTCACTGTAAAACCTGTAAAGAAACGGCATGTTTCAGTTCATTTCTTGAAATGCAGAATCTGCTGATTTTCTTGCTAGTTTGTTTGGTGGGTGGGCTTGGGTCCCACTGTCTACAATCCAGGACATTGATCATGCAGAATTGCTAACCCTAGGATTGCAAGAAAGTCCAAATTAAAACAGTTTTGAATAAAACTGACAGAAGGTTTGGAGAGGACGGTCAAGACTGAACTCCAGAGTCAGGCTGCTGTGTGGGTGGCACCTGAAAGTTTCAGCTTCTCATCAGTGGTAAATGGCATTTTGGGCTCCCTCAGCTTCCTTGGAACAGACAGGCAGTCCTTGGAATTTAAAGGGTTTCTGGGGACTCATTGAGAGTCAAGACAGGTAGCTCTGTTTCAGATCTGGAAATACTGAAATGTGGAATAATTAAACAAATAATTCCTTTAGGAAGATTTAGCAGAGGTTTAAAATGCAAATGTAAATCCCTGAAAAGCTGAGAGAGTCAAAAACCTGCATAGTTTGCTAGAAACTGTCCAGTTCAATTGAATATGCTCAGATTTGATGGACAGAACATCTTATCACATCTCATGGAGAAGCAGAACAACTGGCCTTTTAAAAGAAAATCTTTCTCCCCCTTCTTTGAATGCTGTTGCTAACACTTTTTAAATGCCAGTTTTTCCCAGGAGGTAGGAAAGAAAGGTTAAACAGCACTCACTTCTAATAATTCATCTGAGTGCTTGCTGCTAAAACATGGCCTGAATTTGGGGAGATGCTTCATTAAGGCTCATCACCTGCCTTTGATATCTGGCTATGGCACCAGCTTGCTGTGTGATTGTAAGAACTCATTTAAGACAGAATTTTCAAAGGTGTCGTGTCATCTAAGTAACCTGGGTGCCTGCATTTCATTTTGAGAGAGGCTTAGTCACTTACGGCTGGATTCTCAAGGGGCCTTTGAAACCTAGAAAATATTATAATTTTTAATCAGTTTTCAGAAGTCTGCTTTCAGGTCATGATAAGGAGACTGGAAATTATGTTATTGAGTTCAATAAGATATGAGTTAAGTCCAAATAATACATTGATGCCTCCCCATTTAAATTTTTCTATGCCTTTGACCTAGATGCACAGAGTAAAACCTCTTTGATGCAATCTGTACAGCCATTCTGTAGAGTGGTACTTTGTAATAACTTGCAGTAATACGTGTATTAGAATGATCTTTTTCATCCTTCCTGCAGCTGAAATGAGGATGAGATACAACAGAATCTGTGAATAATTAAACATAAGTGCTATGATGAAATTTTAAAGGTTCAGCTCCCTTGATGAGAGAAAATACTCAGATATTCATGTAGGTACACATAGTACACTAATGCTGTGACTCAAAGCAATTTGAAAATAAAGTTGATGAATTACATGAATACTGGTGGGAGAAGAACAAAAACTAAATATAGATTGACTACTTAAAGTTCCAGTGTAGTAAAATGTTCACTTTAATTTGGTGGATGTTTTCACTACCACCAAATGGGGTGTTTGAGCTTCTGTTTGCCCCATCTCCAGCTTTTTGTCCTTTTACCTTCTTTTATCTGGCAGGGAACTAACCCAGCTAAATCTGTTTTTGTGCATGGTGTGGGGCAGTTCTGACCACCCGTTTCAGCAACAGCAGTGACTTGCATTAGAAGAAGCGACCGGGTGTTAGTTATGAAAAATGATGATCTTTATTCCTGTACTCTTTGCTCATGTGATTGCTCCCACTTGATCAGCACTGCCAAACTCATTCAAGGTGCTCTCTTGGACAGTGCCCCAGAACAGATGTTGTTTTAAAAATAAGTTTATTTAAATATTTCAATATGAGGCTCCTTTTGCTTACCATCATGTTTCTGAACCTTTCACCTTATACCTTCAGGCTTTTCTTCAGCTGAAGGCCAGATAGTTGCTTAAAAAAAGAAACAGAAGAAAGAAGTGTTGATTTTGTTACATGACTCCAGAAATTTTAAGATTAAGTTGTGTCATTGGTAGAAAAGGTCATGACAGAGTTAACAGGACTGTGGTCTTGATTGTGCTCTTTTTTAAAAAAAAACCAATTTACTACAAGCAATTGTATTCCAGTAAAAGCAGCCACCCAGCATACCGATCGTCTGTCTTTCTAGTACTGTGAAGTTAGTGGGACTAAATCTTATGTGCAATGTGAGAAGCATGCAAAAGACTTTACAAGACTGCACCTTTTGTGAATTATTGTTTTAGCAATGCAAGCAATTGATTTCTCTGTTCATTCATAACTTAATGGAATAAATTAGATTGAACCATGACAGTTCTTTGGGATAAGAAGTGGAAAAAACCCACTTAGTTTTATGTCAAAAAGTTTAATTTCAATTATGATAAATTTAAATCACCTTAATTAATTACAAAGCAATGATTTTCAAATCCTTAAATAAAATTAAATAGGGTTTTTTGTGATTTGTTTTTTTCTTTTTACTGGAAAAGTTTGAAAAATGAAGGTTTGTGTGTATTTCCTATTTCTGTATTAAAGAAAATGAAGCAGTAACATGTGAAGAGTGCAGACTGAAAAAACAACAAACATTACAAATTCAGTGTACCCTGGTTAAATAAGTGCTAAGTATTTCTGTCAGCCAGAAGGTGGTAGCAGAATTCTCCTGCAACAGCTCTGAACTGTGTTCCAGCAGGCATTCTCAATACAAAGTGATTTTGAAATGCAGTTCAGAAAACATATTTTTTTTAGTAGCAGGAACAAATAGCATTGACATTTTTTTTCATTTGGCAGCATCTTTGAGTAGAAAAGTGTCTGCACTTACTCCTGATGTGTCATGCATTGGGAATGCATGTGGGATCTGTTACTTGGGTTTTGTCTCTGTGTCTTTTTGCAATTGTAATTATGGTTTTTACAGACTCTTTAATGCCAAAGGGAGCCATTTATGGGCTGAAATGACAAGAGATTTGTTTTGCTCATAGTATCGCAAGACCAGGAGATGTCAGTACCATGAGAAGGCCAGATAACACCTGATTTCCATCTAGAGGAATTCTGTCATTCTTTCACAGATATGAACACAAATGCAGAGAGCATTCTCCATCAGCTGGGACTGATGCAGCACCCCAGTCATGCTGTTAACAAGGGTAACAACTTGAAGATGCAAAGGCATAAGTTTTATTACTCTGTTTTATTATTTTGTGATGGATTTGTGGTACTTGTGTGACCCACTGAGTCAGCTCACTGTGCAAATAGCCGTTCCTGTTTCAGCAGAGTCACTCTTCATCACTGTGAGAAACTTGGGAGAAATTCAGGCACTAAAGCACAGCCGGTCCCTTGTTTCACTGAACCATTGTATCATGGTTCTGATGATACTCAGTACCCCCCTGCAGACTTCTTTAAGAAATTGTTCTGTATCGTAGAGATAGTTTCTATGGTAACTATGGCTGTGGTTGTTTGTTTGTTTGTTTGTTTAACTTAGCAGACAGTTTGGAAATGGAGGAAGTAGGGTTTTAATGTGATGTTAGGAAGACTCACCATGATAAAATAAGTTAGAAAAAGAAAGCATTCTGTGCTTTATCTATTTATCACTAAACTGAAACAGCAGTTCAAGAAAGCATCAGTTTCACTCACTGACTTATAAGGCAAGCAGGCTGGAGCTGCTGGAATTATGCAGGAAAGCAAAGAAAAAGGAAGAGCCCCAGAGCAAGCCCTGGCATTCTTACACTTTTGCAACTGGTTGTCTTTTTAAAATTAGCAGCTTTTTAGAGTGACTGCAGCTTTCATTGTCTCCTCTTGCCAAAGTTCTGACAGAGAAAAACATTCACCCAAGACTATTTCATGTGTGCTCCCCTCCCCATTTCCTGCTCTTCACAGTGTAAATATAAAATTGTTATAGGCAGTGTATATAGGGCGGTATGGATGGAATTGGTAGTGGAGCCACAACAGTTACAGAGATGAAGATACTGAATGAGCTGATTTAGAACACAACAAAAGAGAGCAGGTTAAAATGACCCGGTATGTATGTACTATGGAAAACATGCCAAGATATTGAAATAATCACGAATTTCAGACATCTGTTTTTGCCATATGCAGGGAAAGCATATTCACAGGTAAGGTGTCTTTTAGGCAAAAATGTAGGTAAAATTCACTGTGGATCACATCACAACACCTGGGCATTTAAAAAGCCTCAGTAGTTTTGCCAACAACCATGTTTTTTCTGTTGAGGCAGAAGCTAGTAGAGGGCTAACCCAAAATGAACCTATTCAATGAAAATACAAATGTTTGTGTAATAAATAATAGACTTCCTAGGATCATATTTAGAGATCGTTACCATAATGCTTACCAGTTCTCTGCCTGTATTTAACTGTTTCATCTCAGAAGAAGGAGAAAAAAAAATGTTTGTTTTAGGGAACCAAATCAATGATATGAAATCAAAGAGAGTTGATGAAGGTTGATGCAAAGAAAAGATGCTATTAGTGTAGTGCTCTGGTGTTTTGTAAGTACTGTTACAAACAGCACATTATCCTGTTTCTTTGCAATATAGGGGAAAGAAAGACCACATTATTCAAAAGTGATTTGCAAATATAGAGTTCAGCTCAGCATAGTACTGAAGTGTGCAGTGACTGCACTTTAAAATGTGCAGAGTACAAAAGCATAATTTCTGGATAGACACAAGTGAATATTTTAGAAGTAATACATAATTTATCTCCAAGTCTGTGAATAGTTCTAATGAAACCCAAAGATGTTCTCATTTGCTTTAAATTGGTACTTGGCATCTCCTTTGAGGTTATCAAATGTAATTTTATCTTCATATAACGCTGAATGACTATTTGCTGAAAAATTGAGGGTCTTTTAAGATGCCTTATGTTGGACACCAAATTAATTGGGGTATCTGAACTCTATTAGTCATCTGAAACATCTTGGTCTGTATTTCCTGCTCATATTGATTTATTAATGTGGTTGTGGCAGGAGATTAAGAGGGCGAAGAAGAAAATGTCAGTGCAGTTATTTGTGGGTAATGCTTCCATCTGGAGAGCAAAGAACACCGCTATTCTTGTGAAGAGGCTGGGGTGTACAAAGCTTCTGTGGAGTCACTTTCCTAGAAATCAAGTGAAAACCCTATTGTAGTAAAAAGTGGAAAAGACCACACTCTGTAGAGAGTTCTATGCTGACCCTTTTGAAATTTTCCTCTGTTGCTGGCAGTGAGAGACCAAGTGAGGACTGAGGAGACCCAACTGCTGCTTGTCCTCCACACTGTTCATATTTCCCTTTATCCTATAGCTCTGATGGAAGTGAAATATGTAGCCTGTGTCTATTTAACTGTAAATAAATGGATGTGTCAGTCAGTGAGGAAATTTTAAGGAGGAAAGCTGTGCAATTGATCACATGTAACCGGTATGAGGAACTGCTGCCACTGATCATGTTGTCAGGCATGAGTAATTAGAAATAGGACTGGCAAAGCCAAAGTGCTTGTAATTAAAGCTGCCTGGCTGGACTCGCAGTTCTTCCTAGCAGGATGCAAACAGACCTGTGACCAGCTGTTTAAGCCTAAAATAAATAAATGATGAGTTATTGTATAAATAATGAGTTATTGCATAAACTATATGAGCAAGCAATTGATTACTAGAAGTCTAAAACAAAGTAGCAATATTTTTGTGTAAAAGAAGGCAGAGATTCTTGTCTTCAGACACTTGTGGTTCGGACTTCGGTGGGTGCAAGTGCGCTGCACAGTGAGCTTGTGCTGACAGTAGAAGACCACAGGGCCTTGAAACAGCTTTTCTGAGTGGATGCCTGGCTGGAGAACAAGTGATGTGATGGCTAGGTCTGCCTTAATGGTCTCAACACTGCAGGTTGAGCCCAAAACAAGAACAGTGCCCTGCAGTAATATAGTGGTGGATATGCTTCTGAGCAATGGGCATGTGTGAGCTACATGGCATAGTCTGAGCACATCAGCACATGCCTGAGGATGGGTTCTTGGTCTAGAAATGGTGACACAATGTAAAAGGAGAAGATATTATGTTAGATTAGACTAGATTTTCTTAATTTTGAGTTTATTTGGTGAAATTGTCTGTTTGTTTTTGTTTTGTTTTGTTTTTTTTCCTAGACTGTTTCTGACATCTCTGCTGTTGATGGCAGTTTCCTTTCTATGTCATTAGGGTGTGCCACAATCCCAGCTTAACATCCTCATAGAAAACTATAGCAGGGAGTGAAATATTTATCCGCACACTACAGCCTGTTTCTGAGCTAAAAGTGATGAGATGTGTATTTTCCTTACAATCTTCTATAATTTGAGTTACTATTCCACATTGGAAAAACAATCTCATCAGTAAGAGCTGTGAGGTTTCCCTGTTTTCACAGTTATGTGAATGCCACCCTTCCTGAAGTAATAATCACTTGTTAACCTGACATTTGCTGCTCTTTCAGATTTCACAGCCAGAACTGACACTGCTGACAGCTTGATAAACTGTTTGCCACTTACGATGGCTTTGCCTCTTCCAGGAACACTCTTTTCTGCTTATACTCAATTTGAAGAACCACCCTGATTTTAATCTGAAGCTTCTGTGCAAATTAGGCAGCCTTTGCTGCTGCAAAATTACCGAGGGTAAAAAATGTGAAATTGCAACTCAATAAAGTGTTGCCTATAATATAAGAAGGGTTTGTGTGGATTTTTATTTCTGTGGCACTTATAATATAGGTTCCCCTTGGTGTAGGTCCTAGTTTCACATATGGGTCTTGGGAGTAAGATGATACAGTTGAAGATACACTTTGCAGGTTATATATTAGCATTTCATTTCATGGTCTGCTTTGAGAATTTTCTATTTGCTTTTTAGATAACTTGGTGACAAAATTTTCCGACAGGTGGTGCTGCCACACTAACTCCAGTGTATTTTGCCTTGATTTGGGAAAGGCATGCTGGTACTTGTATTTCAACATCCCAGTGATTTCTCAGGCTCTAAAGAAAACTATTATGAAATATTACTTGGGTATAATCTTTTCCATGTATCCCTGGGAAGATAATTACAATAATGAATCAGGATCTTTTATTATAACAATGTTATTGTGCTTGTATATAGCATCTCTCAAAACAATTAGACTCATCCCACATGGGAAAGATCTTGGACTGTCTGACTCTTCTTACCATAGTCTCTTGTAATATGCAACAAACATTTTCTTAATACTTGCTGAAGTAAGTAACTATTTCCACACACAGTGCTTGGGAGCAGATATGGAAAAATGACTTGTCTGACTCATGTGGGAAGTCTTCATCAAGGCATGGAATTAAATCCAGGTAACCTGTGTCATACCTAATTTACTTGCTGTTGGTCAGGTGCTCCTTCCTTAGGAAATAATTTGGGAAAGGGTGTCTGTCCTGCCTGGCAGTGACAGAAACATCAGTGTAACATCAGAATGAGCAGGAATGTGGTTATGTTACCTCTGTCCTCTTTTCCAGAAGCAATGAGGCATAGCTATTTTATTACTTTTGTTGCCATTAGTCAGGGCTACTGCTTGTTTGTCTGAGGCCACCAATAAACACAATGTGATTCATGCAAAACTGCTCGAGGGATGGCTTGACTCCAAAAGCACAGTTTAGCCTTTATTTGTCAGTTGTTTGCTTAATGCAGAAAATGTGTATGAAAGCTATGAAAAATGAATCTGTGCTGTAACACAGAGCTTGTAAAATCCACTTGATTTATCCTACAGAAGATATTACTGTATAAAGGAATAATGAAGACAATGCCTACCTTAATTTTCTTTTATTTTTTAGTTATGGTGTCATCATCCAGATTATTGCAACAGATTCTGGCCTACGTAGAGTCAT
The DNA here is from genome assembly GCA_013398125.1 of Aegotheles bennettii. NCBI lineage: Eukaryota > Metazoa > Chordata > Aves > Caprimulgiformes > Aegothelidae > Aegotheles > Aegotheles bennettii. The sequence continues at coordinate 18,208 of VZRW01001185.1, read as the reverse complement.
CATAACTAATAAAGTGTTTTTATAATTGAAGGTGATCTGTGATACTGAGCTTTGAAAATGACATTTTTTAATCAATTTGTAACATATGTGGAATTTTCTTTCCCTTGTATGATTACTCTGAGTTAATCCTGAACTGTACAGGGGAGATGCAATGACACAGAGTAGTAGAGCATTTGAAGAGGCATGGTTACCTCGTTACATCCTCGTTACATCGTTACATCCAGAAGTAGGGCATCGACCATAAGTGCTGCATTGCTATTGTCACCTGATTACTGTCTCTGTTCTTTGTTCTGTGGGTAATCTAAAGCAATGATTTCCATCTTGGGGCCTCTGAATCTGGAGGTCTTTGGGTCACTTCCTTGGGTTCCTTGGCCTTGGAGAAGGTATCAGAGAAAGGGAAGCTTATTGTTTAAATGTGATATACATGGACTGCCATTTCAAATAAAAAAATAAATATATTTTGGTTCTACAAAGTAGGAAAGTTTGAAAATCATTGATTTAAACAGTGCTTCCTGCATAAAATGGGAGTGTGAAGGTGGGTAACACAAATGTAAAAATGCAGAAACAAAATGCAGAAACAAAAGAGCTTCATGCTGAGAAGGAATCCCAGATGATTCTGACTCAGCTGAATAAGACTAAGAAGACAATTGCATGGAAACTCTGAAAAATCGGATTCATCTCCATTAGCAATTTAATTTGGATCAAGAGTGCACTTCTGAAGTGAATCTCCCAACCATCCCCAGTTTTTCTGCTTTGGTTCAGAGTGGTCTTAGAGTACCTAAACTAGAACTATCTCAGATGAAACCAGGCTGGAAGAAGTACTGCAGGAGCACACCTAGCCCATTTTAGTTGGTAGTGAGCATACAGAAGACAGAACTGGACTGGATGTAATCTGAAGAAAGCCCCATTAAATGGTTTCCTTGTGCTCGTATCACATCCTCAGTGGCAGGGCTTTTGGTCTGCTGAGCACTCCCAGTGGTCACTGGTACTTGCTAACGCAGGTGCAGCTTGGTACAATGCAATGGCATCACCACTGACCATGGTGAGGCTATGGGGCAGTTTTCATGAGGAGATGCATGACAACCTTCATACTTTCAAAGTAGCCTTCTCTGAAGCAGGTTGGCTCTCACTGATGTTTCTGTTACAGATGAGACCTAGACTAATTAACCCTGTTCTTGCCAGGGAGACAGAGAAGAGCTCTGTACTGAACTGAGCTTCAGCCAACCAAGGTGATCAGTGTGAGTGCCAAGGAACTGTAGTGAGTGGGCCCTGACACTGAGAAAGGGGACAGCTGAAGGGCCAGGACCCAACTGCCTGACCAGCAAGAGAATGAAGGTCTCAAGAAACTAATGTGGTGTTCTCCCTGCTGGAGTCCCAGTTATGCATTATTCTCCTAAAATGTTCATATTGTCTTGCCCAAGTATTTTATTTTTTTAAACTTGCAGGTCCTGGTAAACTCAAGTTGGTTTAGCTTTCCTATATCGTGTGAATAATTCTCTTCATTCCTTGATATTGCTTCCTTCAGGGTATTTAAACTATTTTACCATCTCCCTTCAGGCTCCTTTTATCTGACAGTATATATTAGACTCCTGTTTTCTTTATTTTGATGTCACAGTCTCCAATCTTACTTTCATTTATTTGCTATCTCCATCTTTAAATGTGTGGGTTAAGCTAGCATACTGATATGGCATTTCACTAAAGTAATAGAAAATTTCACATAATTCTAGGTAGATCATTACTGCATTATATAAAGCCCCTCAAGATTCAGCTTGGACTGTTTTAAAGACACCTGCTGTTCCAGTTTCTTTTACATACCCAGCTTTGTTAAATTATATATCTAATGGAGGGTGGTTTTTTGTTTCTTTTTTTGGTTTTGATTTCAGCAAGTGAGAACTACAGAAAATGTGTTTATTTAAACGACAAGTTGAAATTTTATGTATTTTTTTTAGTTCTCCTTTGCTTACAGAGGAAGTCTGCAAAGTCTGCAGTCCTGCAACAGGACTGGTACGGATGCCTCTGCACCTTGGCATAATCTCATTAGTATCACCAGGATTTTTTACAGGCATTAAGGTGCACCAGTATAAGTCCAATTTAGGGATTAAGACATAGCTATGACAACACACAAACCAAAAGAAAAGCCTTAGCTAAGGAAGTGCGTGGCTGGAGGATGAGAGACAACAGGCATACATGGAAACAAGAGAGATTCACACGTTGCCCAGAGAGGTTGTGCAGCCTCTGTGTCTGGAGGTTTCCAAGACCAGACTGGATAAAGCCCTGCACAACCTGGTGTGACCTCAGAGCTGACCCTGTTTTGAGCAGAAGGTTAGACTGGAGACCTCTGAAGTCCCTTACAACCTGAATTTCTTTGTCATCCTAAGAAAAAGAATGGCTCCAGATTTACGTAGTGATGTATAGGAAAATATTAATAGCCCACAGGCGTAAATCAATGTTTACTGAGCTTCCTTCCATAGTCATTATATTAGGTTTGTACAACCTCATGAAAACAGATTTTCATTTCCGTAACAGTTAGGATCAACCAATTGCTCCCATAATATATACTATGTAATATTTTGTTGGTCCTATCTTCAAGATGGCAGAACCAAATTTACAAACATCTATAGATGTTGACGGTCGAAAATATATCCTGAACCATAGCACATTTTATAGGTTGCTGAAGCAAATACCCTTTTATATGACCATTTGAATCAGTCAGGATTTATCACTGTGAAGTGACTAGGGTCAGGAAATATAAGAGGGCATAGGCTTCTGACTAAAGAATCTTCTAGTCTACTTTAAAATTATATAGCATTGTATAATCCTATAGCAAATTCTATAGCACCTTCCTGTAAAGGTGTGGATTGCCTAATCACAGAGAGTAACCTTATGTTCTGAACTACCAAAACTACTGGGGTTTTTTAGTATAGATGTATTTTTCAGAAGATCTTCCATCTAAATGTAAATTTAGTCTAAGGCTTCTTGGTGTATGAAGTCAGAAGAGATCATGACAGCACTAGACAGCACAGAATATACTCATGAGATAATTCTAAATGTGCTTTAAATCAAGAAGGAAGGGGCCAAGTATATTATACCATGGTGGAATGAGATGAAAATGTCGACGTATTCAGGATGAAGCCACTGGTAAAAAAACCCTTTTAAATGCACAGAAATGAGGCACAGATTTATCAGAGAGAAAAAATTTTAGATGGAAACATGCTTGTTTGTTATTCACAAGGGTTTCCATAGAGAGGAACTGTCTGAAGAAACCACCTCTTTGACTTGTGCTTTGATCTACAATTCACTCAGCTCCCTTTCGCAGTGCAATCAGATGTGTTGATTCCTCTAGCCACAGGGTAGCTGCCCATTTTCCTTCCTTCTTCCCTTGCTCCCTCCCTCTCCCTCTTCTCCCTTTGATTTTTCTTTTCCTGTCTTTCTACCTTTTTCTCTCCCTTCCCTTTTGCCTTCACCCTCCCCTTCCTCTTCTCCTCTGTCTCACATATGTGTAGAATAACAGCCTACAGACATGACTTGCCCAAACATGTAGTATGTTACTACTATAGTAATACAGAAGAAAGGGGGATGAGCTATAAAATCATTAACAGATCAGGAAAAAAGCCTGCTATGTATCACATGGGAGCACAGTACTCAGAATAACATAGGGTTTTTTATTTCTAAGGAAGAATTGTAATAATATGTAAATTAAAGGCAGGAGTAACAAAACAATGGAGGCCCAGACTGCTGCATGAATAATACTTCTGAACAATGAATGTACAAGTTATTCAGATGGCTCGTACAGTCGCCTCTATACCAGTTATATAGGAAACCATATCCAGTTCTGTCCAGACATTTAAAGTGTCCATTTGGGGCTTTCTGTTCAGGAAGTGTTCCTGACGACCTAACATGCTGGTGAAAGGAACATCAGAAAATTGAACACAGACAACATTGTTAAGTCCATCTGGATGACTGTAGGAGTTGTAGTTGCTCACCTTTAACAGACCACTTCAACTGAGAACATCAAATCTAATGTTCTTTAAATTACAAAAAGAATTATTAGTTGTCTTAGGGCTAGACTGTGGCACGGCTTTTTGTTTTCTTTCCATGTATAGTGCTGAAAATAATTGAGCAATAAAAAATCCTGTTTAGGACTGTAATAATTATTCAAAATTTAGCATGTTATAAAGTATGTCTTGGATGTTCATCTGATGCAAATCAGCTCTTGTTTGGAATCAATAGAGCTGTGGCAATTTATGCCAGCAAAGGTCTTGGCTCTTTATCTTTTGAATAAATAATACACCCAAGTATTAATTTTTCTTTCTTATACTGAGTGCTGTTTTTCAACCTGTTCATTCACAAAGCTGTGGAACACAAGGTGTAAACCACCCTGTCTCCCAGTGCTTCCTAGGGTAGAGTTTGTAATTCTCCATTTTTCTCTTCATTGTCACCCAGGTGAGAAAATGTAATTATTGTTTCGTCATGCTGCTAGTTTGAAATTAAAAGTTCAACAGGACTGGAATCTTATCTATGCATCCAAAAATCTGGTGTAATGCCGATGAAGCCTTGACTGTTACAGTAGTGTGAAATGATTCCTACCCTTCTGTATGATATGAAAGAAACAGATCTAGGCTCATGAGGAGCTGTTTTCTGACAGAGGCAGAGAAGTACTTTGTCAGAAGTAATGCCGCAGGATTCTAGTAACAGTATAGAATCATGGAATGTTTTGGGTTGGATGGGACCTTAAAGATCATCTAGTTCCAAACCCCCTGCCATGGGCAGGGACACCTCCCACTAGACCCGGTTGCTCCAAGCCACATCCAGCCTGGCCTTAAACACTTCCAGGGAGAGGGCAACCACAACTTCTCTGGGCAATCTCTTCCAGCCCCTCACCACACTCATAGGAAAGAATTTCTTCCTAATATCCAATCTAAATCTACCCTCTCTTAGCTTAAAACCGTTCTCCCTCATCTATCACTACATGCCCTTGTAAAAAGTCCCTCTCCAGCTCTCCTGTAGTCCCTCTTCAGGTACTAGAAGGATGCTAGAAAGTCTCCCAGGAGTCTTCTCTTCTCCAGGCTGGACAACCCTCTCAGCCTGTCTTCATAAGAGAGGTGCTCCACCCCCCCTGATCATTGTGACCCTCCTCTGGACTCACTCCAACAGCTCCATGTTCTTCTTATGTTGGGGACACAGTACTGCAGGTGGAGTCTCACGAGAACAGGGTAGAGGAGGAGAATCACCTCCCTCAGCCTGCTGGTTACATTTCTTTTGCTACAGCCCAGGATACTGTTGGCTTTCTGGGACGCAAGCACACATTGCCAGATCATGTTGAGCTTTTTGTCAACCAACACCACCCAAGTCCTTCTCCTTGGGGCTGTTCTCAATCCATTCTCCACCCAGCCTGTATTTGTGCGTGGGATTGCCCCAACCCATGTGCAGGACCTTGAACTTATATTTTAAAGCAAAAATTATTTCATTCATTTATCCACATGTTCCCAAAAGCATGTACAACACCAAAATGTGTATATCAAAATGGTCTGTCTATTCTTGGAGCACCAAGATACTGGTGTGTGAGCAGGCAGGCTGAGATTCCCTACAGTGACACAGAGGACAAGAGAAACAGGTCAGTTTCTCTTCACATCTTCTGGTTTCATCTTAGGTTGGTGATTCTGCATACACCTTTCTTGTTCCCCTTATAAACTGACAAGGTTGAGTCTCTGCATCCTGTTCCACCTGTGAGCTATTAGGATTTACTCACTGTCTTTCCTTTTCCAGTCTGGGTATTCTGAGAATAAACACGGAGAGGTGCTGGGATATTGATGACCTCCTGATCTAAGTGACATCAACACGTCATTCTTCCTTGTGTGATCCTTGTGGTGCTCCCAGACACATAGGTTTTCATTCATACCAATCTAAACATTGCTACTGGATTCTCTACAACATGAGACAGATGTTATTCCCCAATATTTAATGTAGACATTTACGATGAACTGTGATGCTAAAAAATATGTTAACAAGGACATTACAGGACTGATATCCAACTCTTGTCATAAATTGTCATATCAAATATCAGTGTATCATCACTGTTGTATTACTTCCCACCAGAAGGAATGTTGCAATAGCAGGACTATTATGGTCTTGAAGACAAAGGTACATTAAGCTTGTTTCTCACTCAATCCACAGTTGAATATACCTCGTAACATGGGTAATTGCTGTTAAGAAGCATTAACATAATCTGCGTCTCTTCTTGTTCTTGGGACTGAAGTAATCTCATCTAACTATCTGCAGTGCTGACGCTGACTTTTGAGCAACCCAGAGTGGTACTGGTGAAGAGAAATAGGCACTTCTAGGGTGCAGTTCTTTTGACCTATTTAGAGGCCTGCTTTAGCATTAGAAAAATAACAAATAAAAGTATTTATTTTTTCCCCACTGATTATAAAGGAAGCCTATAGAGAGTAGTTCAAATAGAGAAATCTACATTTAGTTATTAAATGTCACCTCAAATGTCTGCTTTGTGTAATAATGGCCCCACAACCATTGTTGTGACCAGGTGTGGACAAATTAAAATTTGCCTGCTGCCCCCCAAAGAGTCACATCAGTGATGGAAATATTTCTAGAATATAAAGAATTCGAATTAAAATGTCTTTTCCATTTGTGTAGGATGGAGGGATTGATTTGGGGTGTTATTAAATGTATTTCTGTTTAGTGTGGAGGGACAAAATCCATTTATACAAGGGGAGGGTTTGATCCAGAATCTCAGTTTTTCATCTAGCACATGATAAAAGTCAATCAAATGTCTCCTGCACATGAAAGCATTTTGTATTCAATTTGCTTCCTAATTATAACTAAATTGATAATCTGTTTAGCTTCTCTAGCAGGTGGAGATCAGCACCAATCACAATCACTAATGGCAATTGCATTGTAGCTGCTGGATCTTTAGTTGTTTCAGTTTTCGCTGGTGACTACCACAGGTTTGAACTACTGCTCCTCCTGCTAGTTTAAAGGCTCAGGTTTTAACTTTTCCAGATGACCAGTGCCTGTCTTTGTCATCACTGCTGCTAAGTTGTAATGGCTGTGCAACTCCTGTGCAACTCCTGTTCAAGCATTATGGCCAAGAATTGCAAGTGTGGCTACTAATTTTCAGTGCCCACTCTGAAATGCTTGTGTCCAGCCAGAATGGCATGGGTCTTCCTGATGATGTGGCTGACAGTTCCATATTGATGTTTGGATATCATAGTGGGTTCAAAATAGTGCTAGATTCCTATTTAGGCAAATGAATCCTGCTCCAGCTGCTTTTTAAATTCTTGGACAAAATACCAGACAGGGTTTTTTTGAGCCCTGTTTCACTAAGGTAGGAGAAAGTAAATAATTTGTCATGAATGGGATTCCCTTTGAATGACTCAAGGCTCATTCCTCTACTGAAAGCCACCTTTCCTGCCCTCTCAAAACCCCAAACCCCAAGCTCTTTTCAACATGTGTAATTACTATTAAATCTGAGCCAGATGTTAAGAAATAACAGACTGGTATTAGAAACTCAGTGGAAACATTTCAGCAAAATGCAGTGAAGATGGTCACAAATGGAAATTGGCTGATGCTGCACTGCAAGTGCTGAAGCATTATTTAAATTTTTGACTGTAGCACACACGTTAACAAACCAAGCCTGATTCTTTCTTTTTTCTTTCTTCTATTTTTTAATGTTAATGTCTTCGTACAAAAGACCTTAGCAAGTCATCCACTTGTGATGTTCAAAGAGCTTGCCTACAGGAAAGACTGAGTTCTTTGAAAAAGCATGTGGGATCAGGAACACTGATATTTACTGGCTTATAAGAGCAGATGCTAAATAATAATTGGTTGCACAGCAACACAAAAGTCAGAATATTGCACAAACTACAATTAGTCATTGAGACTTTCCTCTGTAACAGGTTCTGCTGAAGCAGATAAGAGAAAGGATCAAAAACAAGTGTTCCTTCAAAATAAGAGTTACAGAAAAAGGAGTGTTTGTACTACGTGCCATTTGAAATGGAGAGAAATTGTGTAAGAAGAATTAAATTTATCCAGAGGACAAAGCTCCTGGAAGTATGCTCAGTCCCAGGACTCTGCTGCAGAATAAACTCCTGTAAAGTGAAAATGAACAACAGCACTGGTGCGCAGGGGCAATGCTCTATGTTGGTGGCAGTGTGAATGGTGTATTTGAGAGGCAAGCATGGTAAAGACTACTCAGTTTCTGAGGGAAACATTTTGTAAGAAGAGCTACACATATCACTGCATAAAGTAGGTTTGATGACTGCTTATACAGCCTTTCTGTAAAAGGATTAGAATATGCTATGGTTTTGCTACTTGTATATCCCATCACCCCCAATCAGCATCATGTAAAGGTGCTGTGAGTAGATGAAAAAACTTTAACTCCCTTGTCAGGAAGGTCTACTGAATTTTTTCATTCCTCTCTCTTTAAGAAGAACTTGCTACATCTGCTGAGTGGGAGCCTTGACAAACATTGAGAAACAAAAATTGGGAAGGACAAAGTCCTTGGACTAACATTCTCAATAATGCTTCTCATTGTGTTGACTCTCTTGTTCTAATTTGCACCAACATTGACAACACTTTTTTTGTGATGACTTACCCCCCGTTCAGTGTGATTACGAAGTTGAAAACTATGGTTTTAGTTGAACTGGAGAATGCTGATTGCAAGTTCTGTTACCTTAAGTCAATATTCTTGTGTCATTAGTGCTACACTTTCATATTGCTTATTATAATGATCTCTCTCCTACTGTAGTCCACACTGAAACTTTGCACACCAATGATCAGGTGTTGCTCTCCTTATGTACACAGCACATTAGAGCCAATGGCTCAATAACAAATAGTTGCAAGGTCAAGCCCTGAAATTTGAAATAATCTTTGCCAAATCCATAGTCAATGAAATCAACATTATTAATCCTATAGTTTCTCCTATCTGTAACCAGAAGTCTGAAGAGCACATTTGGAGTAGTGTAATATTTAATGAAATATGAATTTTATGTGTGACGAATACTGCCCTAGAATGAATAAGGCAAAATATACTCCGTATTCTCAGGCAGAACATATAACTGATACTAAGGACAAGCCTTTCCTGACTTCAAGACATCTCTTTTACAAGCTGTATCACAGCCTCCCTTCCAAACCCCTATAATTCTCAATTATATTACAGTGAATATTGATAGAGAACAGAATAAATGTCCACATGGTGGTGCTTTATCAGGACCTCTCTGGATTTGTGCCTTCATTGTATTCTTATATTTTCATGGTCCAGTGTGTAGAAAGAAAATGCCTAGATGCTGTTGTGCTGCATATTTCATGTCAGGAACACTGGGAAAATATGCAGGGATGAAGGGGAAATTCTTCTTTCTACAAATGGCTAATATAAACTGGATACATCATGTAAACTCTATCCCATGCTAAGAGCATCACTTAAATAACTGAAGGTCGTCTACTGGCTGTCTTCATAGAACAACAAATTTTATTAGTGTTGTTAAAATGAGCATTTAAAAGTGTGGACAGAGATTTAAAGGAGAACAGTGGAGCTCTTACTCTGAAGTGTTTCACACAATCCTGAATCTGTGGAACTAATTGGATGGCAGGGGTGGCAATGGGGTAATTTACCTGCCCTAACTCAAGCAGCTATAAATTTGAAGACCAAATCTGAAGGAATCATCACAGGCTCCTCCTATAGTGTGGATGTGATTCATCTCATGCTAGAACAGAAACTTTTAAACTAGCTCCCAGGACTCCAGAGTTTCAGAAGTCACCCATTTACAGCCTTCTGCACTGCATATTTCCAGGACCCTGTTGTTACACCCATTAAGAGCTTTTGAAGTTTCTTTCAAGTGCTCAAAGATAGTTATTCCATACTATTAATGAGTAGACTTTCACTGCTGACAGATGTGGTAGGCATTTGAAATTATTACCAAGACTTCTGAATGCTCATAAAGGTGGAGACTCCAAAGATACAGTATTTCAGTATATGAATTGACACTGGAGTGATTTACACAAAGGCATTAGACGATAGAAGAAGGAGGCAGTCTGAGCACAGTGCACAAATGTGATTCTCATTCATTCAATTCAGTGATTTTGCTCCTGTTATAACTTGGTGTCAATAGCAAGAGACAGGCTCCATGTTCACCACACACCTCACCTTTCACAGGGATTTTCACAGTAATGATTACAACAATTACTTGTTGCCAAACGTCAACAAAGTGTCTTGAGTCTGTATTTCTTCCCAAGTTGCCTAAGCAATCTGTTGCAAGATAACTCTTGCATTGGGTGCTTTGTCTCAAAGGCACTGGGAGTTTTTTCTGTCTTCGCTGTGTATGGAGCCAAGACCTGGAAGTTGTGGGCAATAACGTAGGTTGGCCACCTGCTCGAGTGCCACCTGCTCTTTGAGCTTTGGCATGGCAGTAGCTATGATAATGAAGTTCAGCACCTCTATTGGGTGGTTTGAATTTGGCCTGGAGTGCCTTTTCACTTGAAAATCAATTGACAATAACAAAATCCCTAGGTGGACTTTTTTTCCTCTGAATATTAAACTCTCCTGCTTTAGAAAACTAGTTTCATGGTTTATTAGTCTTTTTCCTCATAATGTGGTTTAGATCAGCATTCCATTTCAACATACCAAAGTGAGCAAATGCTGTGGTGCAACTAAGCCTTCCTGTACAATAACAGTACCACCAATGGCCTTTTTGGGGAATCAAGTAACTGAGAAATATTTACACAACAAATGAACATCAGAGCTATATATTATTTCCTAGTAAACAGAGACATAACAACCTCACAACACTATAAATTGCTTTCTTAATAGCAAATAAACCAATCTCTCACTTTGTGAGAGAGCAGTGGAATCTGATATTCCCTGTACTCCAACTCCAATAATATTGTTTATTATATACCCCCAGAGGCTGTTTCCACACTGATCTAACAGGCATTAACATCAACCAATCTACTTGGTAAATACCTTTGAGATGTTTTATTGCCCAGTTCCCTGGTATTCTGCTTTACACCAGACACTTTTAACCTTCTACTGACAGAGGGAATAAGTCATGGAAAGTTTCTTTCCTAATACAGGAAAGTGCTGTTTTCATTGAATTGATTTTGAAGTGTAGTTTGGTGCTCAGAAGTAGTGAGGGAGTTGAAAGCTGAGGGCTAGTGCTTGAATAGGTCTAAACTGTGACAACTCTGATAGATGCAAAGGAGCTATACTGACTTATACTGGGCAACATGAAAGCCCGGAGCTCAGGGAACAGCTTTCTCTGGTCTTCTTATTTCATGCTCTCCTAGCTCAGATCACACACAGAAAACAGAGTTTTGGCAGGCCTCAGTTTGAGTAGTAGGGTTTGCAGTGTGAATCCTTTTTCCAGAGTGCATTTCCCAATGCAGGGAAATGCAGGGAACTGCAGCCCTTCAGCTCCCATGCATTAGCAGTGCTGGGTGGAAAAATGCTCTACATCATGGGAAGAAAGGTATTTTATGGCAAGGTGTCATGCCTGTTTAGCAGGAGGGCAGAACCATAATCTAAAGGCAGATGGAGGCTTATGGATGGAAGGAGGATATAAAATTTCGGTGTAGGGCTTGATGGCTGAACCAATACAGACACATCCCTTTCATGAGCAAGGAAAGGAAACAAAGTAAGACCTCTTTGAGCTGTTATGAAGTGAATGTCTGGAGCAAGAAAAAAGAGGAACTGTGGCCTCACTGAAGCCTGAACTAAAACTTCAATCTCTGCTAAGAAACATTTCTGTGGGGGCACAGATGGAAAGAGACTTTGCCATTAATGCTAGAGCACATGTCCTGCTTAGAACTCAGCTGTGATGGGGGAAGAGATTACCACCAGCATCATTCCCCTAGCTGGTGACTGTTCCTGTAGTTCTGCTTTTGTGAAATATTTGCCTTTAAGCAAAAGTAGCTGGCTTAGAATAAACAGTGTTGCATCTGTAAAAAGTGCTACCATGAGGGAAATTGAAAAGTGCCATGTAAACTGATCAGGTGATGGATGAAGAGGGAAACATCCAGCTGGTATGTAGCAACATCAGCTGTAGCATCACCCGTGGGGAGTTTGTTTGCTATTGACTTTGCGAGTCAATGAAATTGGAAGATTAGCTGGGAAATATTCCATGGCGGAAGGGCTGGTGGAAGGAGCAACTGGCTAAAAACTTGGAATATCCACGTTGTTTGGTTCCTCACCTGTTCTCTTTGTGCTTCCTTCCCTGCCCCTCTCTCTGATATCATCTCTCTTCTTCCTGCTTATCAGGAAATGTCTCTATGCTTTCAAATCCCTAAATTAATTTTCTTTCTCCACTCCTTCTCTCTGAGTTTTCTGCAAAGAAGGTAAACTCTTGTGTCTTCCCAAGATACCTAAATTTCCTCTGCTAAAAGGAGCTATTACAGGCAAGACTTACTTTTTTTAAAATTATTTCTAATTTGTTTTGCAAAGGCAGGATGTAGTTTGGGAGGACTCTATAAATAACAGCAGAATACAAAGACAGTCTCTGATACCTATTAACTGCATTCAAACCTAAGGTAACTGGAGAATCCGGGTATATTTCTTGGGGAAAATAAAGAGAAAAAGAGGGAAAACTGGTTTTGTTTAAAAATGTCCTTTAATTAAATTAAGTGTTAGGTGTATCGTAGACAGCATCTAATGTGCTTAAGTAATGCTACATATGGGGACTTAGTACCTCTGGATTTTTGGAATCAATTACTCGAGTTGCATTTGACCAGGACGTTTTCACTCACGGTATTTCTTGATCACACCAGTAGATGGCAATCCGTCCTCGCATCCTTTCACTTCTTCAAAAGTGAGCTAACTGACAGGTGAGGAGGAAAGGGAGAAAACAATTTTTCTCAAATGCTTTTACCCTTTTATGTGTCAGAGTTTCAAAGCTAAACGTTCAAATGCCCTGGAAATGAGAAATTATCTGAAAACTAGTGCACTGCATGCTACCATAGCACAAATTACCCCATGCTGTCCTGTCAGATTTAATCTGCCTGAATCATTTTTGGAAGGGATGATATAGGATTCAGTTACCATGTGAGCTAGTAAACTGAGATTAGCACTGTTCTTGATACAATTGCATATTTTAATCTATGATTCAGTTTATTGCCTTGGGTTCTATATTGTGAAATCTTCAATAGATATCAAAAAGATTGGAAAAAAAAAAGAAAAAGAAATCTCAAATCGTAGAAAAGATCCCTGGTCTTCCCTTCTGATTCTGTGCTGTGCTACAGTACTGTAATTCAGCAATAACAGCAAAGAAAATATCTCGGTGTCAGATAATCAGATGTGATGGTAAAATTAAACCCTGACTATTTTGCTTGTTCGCTCTGCTGTGATTGTGGGAGCACTTGTCGGGTTTGGAGATAGTTTTTCTGTTTCTGATGGCCTCAGTTTTGCTTAGAGCATCTGATTATTGAATTAATTTAACCTTTTTGCTCCCTTTAATTACTCATATACTACCACTACATCCACTGAGCCCAGAGGCATATGAGATTTTTTTTAGAAGGAATTTTCTAGAAAAACTAATTTTATTGCTGCTGATTTTATTAAAAAATTACAAGTAAAACAAAATGGGTGCTTTTGCCCTGACTGTGCAGTTCTCCACCCAGGATTGAGCTGAGGCCAGCAAGTTCAGTTCATTTGGAAAATAATATTTATTTCAGCTGCACTGCCTTGTTGATCCAGGGTGTTCCTCTTGCTGCCCCACACAAAGGGTAAGACTTTATGTGGAAAGTAAATAGTCGGGGATAGCAGTTGCTCTCTCTGACCTGATAGCTGTGGCTATCAGAGCTGCATGGATGTCAGGAGGCAGGATCCTTACTGGAAAAGTGGAGGAATGTCACAGGAAGCCACCCAGCCTTGCCACAGCTGGCCACAAAGGCCTGGGCTGCAGCCGCACTCAATGCCTGCTCCACACTGCTGTGTGGAAAGGCTGCCACGAAGAGCATCTGCCATGAGCTCTTCATCCTTTCCTTGCAGCACAGGGCTTCACATGACCTGCTTCCCTGCTGCACTGTTTGCACCGAGCTCTGGCTTTCTGAAGATATGTGGAGGTCTTTCATTCGGTCTGGCACCACCCCGAAGCCCCAGGCTATTTGGAAAGAAATTGTGCACTTCAACACTACATACTTATTTCTGTTGAATTCTTGGCATTCTGAAATTTATTCTGTCCTTCCTTTCACCAGCAACCAGATTATTGCAAGTCAATAAGCAGGCTTTAATCTAGAGCCATTGTTAACTGGAGAATACAGGTAATGCTGAAAATAAATTGCATCTACTAGCATTATATAGCATGAAACCAGAGTTTCTTATGTGATCCAACTTTTTACCAAAAATAGTGCCTTGTATATACAGAATAGCTATCTTTAAGTTGCAAGTATTTGTTTCTGTGGGATGCTCATAGCTGATGGATAGAGCTGAGGCTGGAGAGGGTATTGCAGATGCTAAAGGCATCAATAAGGCAGGTAGAACAGCAAGCTAAAAGAGAATGAAGTTTCATTCACAGTTTACCCATTCTTCAGGTTTCCAAGTGTAAACACGTTGTGTTTCCTGGGAATAAGATGGCCACAGGCCTTCAGGTACAGAAAATGATATAAAGTGCTTTGCACAGTTCTTTATATTTCACAACATTTCTGCTCTGAACATATGCTGTCATTTTATGTAGACATTTTATGTATTGCACGCATGTCAGAGGTTAGGTGTTTTTGTACTGGGACATTCATTTACTTCCAAGTGGAATGTTATTCTGCCTCTGCCTCTTGTGAAACTTCTTCCTTTAAGAAAAAAAAACAAAAAAACCCCTGACCAGTCAGGGATTATGTGAAGTGGGGAGAGAACACACAAAACCTGGCCTTCAGCTTCAGAGGAGAATCGCCATAATCCGAAGCCAATACCAGATAAACTGCTGAAGGGTTGCTGTTTAAGGCTTGATACCATTACCTCTCATCTTTGACCTGAAGGGATTGATTACCTACTTCTGGAGTGTTAATGAATTTGCTGAGCTTCTCTGCAGCAAGACTGTGGGCATGAACTTTCTCTTGCCTGAAAGAATGGAGGAGAAATCTCTGAGCTTGTTCTCATGGCTTCAGTTTAATTGCTGATACAGGGGATTTTGTCATCTCTGCAAAGAACAGCAGCAGAATCTAAGAATGTTAGATTTCCTCCACAAAAAATGCAATGGGGGGAAATGCAATGATGGAGTGGGAAAAAGGTCAGAACACACTTGCATTATTTTCCTGCTTTCAGAAACACATTTGCTAACACAGTTAATAAATAGTAACAAGGCACAAGTCTCCACGTGGCCCCAGCCAGTTCCCCAGTAGATCCGTAGCACTCTGAAAAGGTGTCAGGTTCATTAATGGCAGCATTCTCCAGACACACACAAATTAATCAAGCATGTTATGAGAAGTTAATGGGTATAAAATTAATAGGTATTTTTGCTACCTTTTATAGATATTTCTGAATAAACTGGGATGCTAATTCCTGGAGCTACAGAACAAAGCCCAAAGACCACTAAGTCAATAGCTGTCTTTCCATTAATTTTTAGTGAACTTTTGAGCAGGATCTGGTAGTATAAACACAGCAGAGAAACATGGCCCTGAGTATAGCACCAGGCTTAGGGTTACAAGATTAAGCTTTAAAGTCACACTGCTCATCTGCTGTACAGATATAACAGATATAACATTGCTTGTTATAGCTACAGGTCACTTCACCCACCATGCCTCAGTTTTCCCCAGCAGTTCCTTCTGTCTTTCTTCAGGGTGGAATTCACTCTTCCTAGTGGGGATTTGCTGAACCCCAATTGTAAGGGGGATGTGGACTTTCTTGGAGACTGTCACGGGTACCATAACACAGAATGTCAAGCTCTGACTTGTAACCACAGGTTAGGAAATTCCTGGGAGGCAATCAAAGCCCAGGGTGCATTGCAGACATCCACATGCTCTGTTCTGTCTCACTGCGGACTTTTGGCATTTCCCCTGTTTCAGTTCTGGATCCTTTTGTAGCACAGATTGTCAGTCCTGCCAAACAAGGGCAAAAGGACTAAATACAAGCAGTTTTCAAAACAAATGCAGAAAACATCAGTTCATGCAACATTAAATTTACTGTATGAATGCTCCCTCAGCGTTGCTAGCTCAGCCACGCTGCGTGTCCTGTTTATTTCATAGCATGCTTGCACATTTAATGTATGAGTTTGAAAAGGAAAAACTAGCTTAAGGAATGTAACTTCACCTGCATCTGGGGAAAGTTACCTTGTTAATTTTCTATTGTTTGGCATTCTGAGCTCTTGAGGAAAAGCATCAGGAGATTTATCCCTGCCAAAGGATATGGCCTATGGTGAACTGAGAAACACAGCATGCAGTTTCTATCTTAAATTGACTGTTACATTGCTTGTTATATTTATGCAAATGTGCTCTGGCATAGCGCGAGAGACCAGAAAGGTTCACATTCAAACTCATGGGGATTATATAGGTTCATTCCCTAAAGGAATACATACTCCCACACAAGCACAGCTTTTCCCATAATGAAGAAATAGGAAGAATCCTTGTATCATACTGGAATAACTGACTATCAAATGGAAGTTACATCTTCCACTGGCAGGGACAATGGGGCCGTGATTGGTCCCACAAGTAGAAACTGGAATTATTCTGAGTCATCACTCCTATTAAAACATCTCTGTTTAGCTAAGGGTCTGTATATGGGCGCAGGAATGATAGACAGCCATATTAATTCTGTCCTTAGTCTAAGCTGAGATCATCAACATCAAAATGCCACAGCATTTTTCCTGCAGCTTCTCACTAGGAAGAGCTAAGTTTCTGTGCATCCCCTAAATGTAGGTTTCCATAATATAGCATATAGTGATGTCTTTAACATGTTGCCTTGGCTCTCATTTTTCTGAGTTTATAGTATTGCTGGGCTTGGGGGAATAGTCCCTTTAAGGAGGGAAGCTCTATAAAAAAAGAAATAAAATAATGATCCCTTAAGAACCAGAAGGGAGATACAGAATCCATTGCAACCCCTAAGAAGAGATTATGCAAATCAACTTTTTTTTTTTTCCGAGGAAGGAGAGAGGGAGCAATGTAAGAGAGCTGGTAAAAGAGCTTCTGAGAAAAGAAGACTCATTCTATCATGCCAAGGGCAGGCACCTTTTCTTTCATACTATCCCCTCGATGCTTTTCTCAACTTCCTTCATGATATCTCTTGTGTCAGCAATAGATTAAAATTTATTGAGGGTTCCCATACACTGAATGTCCCTTCTTTTTCCCCCAGTGTTTTCATGGCTCAGTACAGTACATTCTTCCTCTTCAGTCTTTAAAACTACTTCTGCTTCCCTTCAGGAAAACCATTGGTACTTTCAGAGACTCTCTGGTGGATTTTCCCAATCTACTTTGGCCGTTTTTCTCGAAAAGCTGCCTCTTCCATTAGTAGCTCTCTCCCCAAGCTCCAGTGAGGAAACCTAAAATGTCAGTTTATGTCCAGATAATCTTGCAAAAGGGTCTTATTTACATGAACCTCTTCTGCCTAAACAGCAGAACTACAAAGTGTTCCAGCAAGGGGATTAATATTTCAGTAGTGAAGATGTGATGCACAATTTCTTGTTTCATATTTTTATTTTACTGTGAATATATGATACTTCCTGTAATAAGACTTTGCCTGTTAAGTGTAGCCCTGGTGGTTTGTGGACAGGGTATGCAAGATACCACCCGTGAAAAGAGTAAATGTGTCCTTCCTGTACCCCACCTAATGCCTTTGTGGCTCAGAAGCCCTCAGGGCAGCATTTTCCAGTAGACCTGGACTGTAATGTGGAGAGTGGACACAGAGGGAGCAGTATTACTGGGGTGGAAGTGATGGAGAAAGAGTGAAAACAGGACCTCAAGGATATGGATTGGAATTAGAGGGCAAGGAGCAGATCTGTGGTGCACTGGAGGTGAGATGGGGGGATGTCTTGGACAAGGATCCAAGTTGGGAAGGAGCTGGGACTGATCCAGCAAAGAGCCTGGGGCAGGAGGAGGAGCAAGGTGTTGAGGAGTGGACATGACTGATTGCTGATAGCTAGTACCAGGGTGAGGAGTCTGAATGGAAACTGGTGTGGCAAGGGTGAGTAGAAGTGATGAGGGTGAATCACGTGGAGGGGGATGGAGAGTAAGAGGAGAGCAGGGTGACATTTGAGCGAGTAAGAGTGAAAGAGCACTGGAA
>VZRW01001184.1:564819-584252 GCA_013398125.1 Aegotheles bennettii | reverse complement strand
CTAACATTCAGTGATTCTGTGAACCACCAGATTGTGTCTGACATGAGATTAAAAAGTGGTGAGCTGTAGTTTCTTCTTTTCTATTTTGAGCTTCTTGAGTTTTGTTCCTCATCCTCCCTGCTCTCCCTATTTTTTCATCTGTTTTGTCCACTAGTTTTTCTGGTCTAACACCTGGATTAAACATACCTGTGTGACTTCACTCAAACACTGGGTATTGTCTCCCAAGCAGGTGTTAGATTATAAACTAGTTGCTCTTTACAAGCATTTCTGCTAATATCCTTTATACTCGGCTCTCTGGCTGAGGACATTATGGTCTCTGAAATGGAGCAGTTCCCCTGATGTAAGTGAGGAGACAGGTTTTTACATACTTTTGCTTTCTTCAAATCTTTATATGGCTAAAAGCAGAAAACAAGTAAAAACGGGTGAGAGAGAAACACGTTTTTAAGGAAAAGGGAAGGTTGTGATAGCTGTATTCTGGGTTGAGAAGAACCTGTTGAGAAGCACCTGTATTTTGTGTTGGTAAGCACAGCTCTTCTGTGCTGGCTCCCTTGCTTATCTGTGCATAGCACTTTAAACAATCCTCTCAAATAAGATTTTGTAGATAGTGCAGGTTTTTCATTCTGCACCCATATTTTCCTTGCTAACTTACTGCACTTCCCAGTTTTCTCCAGCATTATGTATCAAATAGACTTTTTTTTTCCCAATTGTTATTAAAATCTCTACAACACACTGTCTTTGCCAGAAAAATTTTGAATGACTTGTCCTCAGACGCCCCAGGAGTGCCAAGGATAGAAGAAGAAAAGTCTGAAGAGGAAACAGCAGCACCTGCCATCGCCACTGTTACGGTGCCAACTCCCATTTACCAAACCAGCAGTGGGCAGTACAGTATGTAGTCTGAATTTCTCAGTGGTGCTAGTAAGTGGGGATGAGAAGATGAAGAACTATTATTTCTATAACTGTTTGGACTAGGACAAAGCAGGAGGTGAAAATATGATTACTTTACTTTGACTGTTTGATAACCATGCTTTTTAAGCACAGTCCTATTGTAAGTATTTTAAATGTTCAATTAACATTCTGGGACTCCTTGCCAGTTAGTGCAGCTAATGCATCCTGAGGCAAAATATAAATTAACCATAATGCTATTATAAACTTTTTAACTTCAGGAATCAGATGAGGTAATTCAGAATTTTCTGCTTTTCCTGGCAGATTATTAATCCTGGTTCACAAAATTGTAACCTCAGTAATTGAAAAAACATTACAGTCTGCAATTACATATTTAGAAAGTCCTGAAAAAATTAAGAACTTTGGCAACCTTATTTGAAATATGTAATAAATATACATTTCTGTGTTTTCTTTATTCATTAGCTTTTATAGCTATAGTGCTTTGACTTAAGGTATTGAAGACACAGCAGTAAAGCTAGAATTCATGCACTCACACAAATAAACACAGTATTAAATGTACAAAAGGGAGAAAGAACTACTTGTTTACATCTTTCTCTTAAAATCTCTTTAAAATTTTGTATCTCTGCTTACTCCTTAGCCACTTTGCCTAATACACTACTTAATTTTATTGAAAATTATGTGGTTAATTCTGTTTCCCTGCCATAACAGTAAAATAACTGCTTGTGTAGATTCTTGAGATTTTGGGATGTCTGTATGTAGGAACACAATGAAACTCTGTGAAATCACAAATGAGGGGTGATGTCTCAGTACACCTGCATGACAGCATTGAGGGAAAGAAAGGAAAATAAAATGACAAAGTAAGACTGCTTGAAGTAAAAAATAGTGTGAAACTGGACCTTTATGAATTAAAACAGTGCTGGGAAGGTGCTCAGTAAGTTGTAGAGAAATGGGGATACAATCAGAAGCAAAAAAAATGCCAAAGCAAGAAGAAAGTGAAACACAAAAGGGATAGGAATAGCAGCAGAGGAGACTAACGGGCATAAAGTGTGGAAGAGGAGAGGAATTTCAGATGAGAAGAAAAAAGAAAGGACTGAGGAAAAGACATAAACCAACCAAGAAGAAAATTCTAACTAACAAATTAGAAAATATTCCCTGGGGGAGGATTGTAGCTCCTCTGTGATGCTGTTTTATCACAGTAACTAATTCGTGTTTTAGGCTGTGGTTTTTGGCCCCCCAAAAATAGGGGTCTCAAGAAAAATTGAAAACTTACTTTCAAAGCATGATTTCTTTAATGTATATTAAAGCCATGTGTCTGATTTGAGGGCGTATTCTTCCATATCTAGGTTTAATACTGTAAGTTAATGAGTAAATTAGTGTCTTAAATGCTGTGTCAATTTTTTTTCTTCAGTTGCTATTACCCAAGGAGGAGCAATACAGTTGTCTAACAATGGCACAGACGGAGTACAAGGTCTCCAGACTTTGACTATGACCAATGCAGCTGCAACCCAACCTGGCACCACCATTTTACAATACGCACAGACCACAGATGGACAACAGATACTTGTACCCAGCAACCAAGTTGTTGTACAAGGTAAGAAGCTTCACAGCCGGTCATTCTGTAAAATGTTTTCTCCATGCAGATATAAGTTGCCAGGCTAACACCTTCAACTGTGTCAGGAAACAGCTTTGGCACAGATCAGTCTCCAAAATGAATAAAGGAAATTCTGGTCAAAGCTGTTGGTCACATTTTCTTGGAGCCTTTCCCTTCAGATTGATAAAATTGTGGATATTTTGGGTCTACTTCTTAAAACAGTGTATTTATTTTTTGTTTTCCATGCTGTATTTTTCCACATTATTTTTGTATATGTTCTGCAAAAACTCATACCACAGATAGCTGCAACAATAGTAAATTTAAAGCAAAGCATTGAAATTAGGAAAGAAGGTTGTTTGATAGTTATTCTTTCTGCAAGGACACTTTAATTTATTAATATTTTTTCACCTTTTCAGTTACAACTCATAATTTCTTCCTTTGTGGCTTTTGTAACTAGTCACCAAGTACTTAATCATTGAGTCTTAGAATCACAGAATAATTTAGGAAAGTGCCTTAAGAGACTGTTTGATCTAGCCCTCCACTTAGAGCAAGCAGGGCTACTTCAACATGGAATAAGTTGTGGGTTTTTTATTGTATTAAAATACATTGGTTTATTAAAAAATGGGGAGGGTATTAAAAAACTATTTATTCAAAATAAAAGAAAAGTGTACCCTGCTTTTGTGATTGTGAAGCAGGTGATCTGAAAGTTATCCAGTGAAGAGGTCTCCAGGCACCAGTGAAAATACATAGCTGAGAAAAATACTATTGTTACATTGATTGTCTGGTTTTTGTGTTCTTAAGGGCATGGGATTTCTTTAGGTCATATCATATTTTTTACAAGCTCAGGAAGGTATAAGACACCCCTAGATTAAAACAAACAAAAAAAGAAACCCAAGACCTTCTAGAAAAGTAGTGAATTTGCGTGCCTAGATTGCACTGTCTCTCACTTGTTGGAGTAAATGTTACATTTCTATGCCGTTTTTTCTGTGCCAAATACTTACATGTGCCGTTTCTCCTTTTGCAGATAGATGTTTGGAGCATAGCTAGAAATACTGTCCCTCCTTCATTTTCTTAAAACTGCTAAAACTGCCCAAAAAACAGAGAAGTAAAGAGAAATGTACTAAGGGAGAAAGGACAGCCATACAGCAAGACAAATCAAGCTATTAAGCACAAGTGAAGACTTCTTCAGCAGAAATGCCCAAAACCTTGCATGCATTAATAACCTAAGGCTGAGATAGCAGTGATGACCCAGACAATGGCCATCCCTCCTGTACTGTAGCCCAGAGTGTATGGTTAGATAGATGACTAGGTGCTCCTTGCACCATGTTTAACAGCACTGTCACCAAACTGTCGTGATGTTCTTCTGTGTCTTTCAGCTGCCTCGGGAGATGTGCAGACCTACCAGATTCGTACCGCCCCCACCAGCACCATTGCCCCAGGCGTAGTCATGGCATCCTCTCCAGCACTTCCAACCCAGCCAGCAGAAGAGGCTGCACGGAAGAGAGAAGTGCGTCTAATGAAGAACAGGCATGTACATTTAGATGACTTTTTTCCCAGTCAGCTCTGCATAGAATTAGTGTTAAGCATTAAGAATCCTGATCTTAGTCATTTTATGAAATGCTTTCTGAAGAATTTGCCTTTATTTAAAAGATGCAAAGCAAAGAAGCACAGCTGCTAATGCGCTATGAAACCTTAAGTAAAAGTGTCAGATTCATTCTGTGTGGTGTGTGAATTTGTCTGTTGCCATGAGAAAAGTCCCTGGTGAGAGACTTGTATGGTTGCAGATGTGTTCTTACAAACACCGAGGTGAGTTGATCCTTGTGAGCTAATACATTTGTGCAGTTTCCTTTCCTGGATTCTTTACCTTAGCCTTCTGCATGCACTCTCCTTGCTGCTGGCCCACCTGCACTCCTCACGAGTGCTTTCTCGATTGTCTCGCTTGTTCTCTTCAGCTGCTTGTCCTTAGGGTTTAATCCTCCAGAGGCTGAAAGACTCAAGGAAAGGCTAAATGAGCAGCTACTCCTTTTGATGTCTTGTGGAGCCAGTAGTGGCAGCAGGGTGGCTGAAAGAGAGAGAGAGAAGAGACTTGACCCTGTAGGATTTCATATGTGAGGAGGAACAGCCAAGCCTACTGAGGTGGGGCTTGGTGGAGGCAATGAAGGAAGGGAGCAGCAGAGAGAAGTTGGGCATGATGCTCCTTAAGCCTACTGCTGTGGGAGAGGGAAGGGATGGGCCTGAGCTGACCCATCACACCAAGCTTGAACCCCATCCTTAGGGTACAGGTTGAGCCTGTATGTTACACTGTGACGTTGGGAAAACAGCACTGCTTCCCTCCCCTCTGAGGAGGGGAAGCCCCATGAAAACACTGTTCACTTCACCTGTCATTCTGAAAAAACTGTTATACGTTTCTCTTCTGTGGTGCATTTATCTTCTGTGGATTGCTGAGCTGCGGACACAATAGAAAGGTACATGAGCAGCCCCAGTGCTTGTCTGAGGGGCTTTAATGAAGTAAATAATGCTGAACAACAGAGTTTACTCTTTTAAAATGAATGTCACCCATCTCCCCTTTTTATATATTTTCCTGGTATCAGTGAATAGTAGATGTCACCCTTTCAGGCTCCACATTTGAGAAAAATTTAATTAGCATTCTGAATCCCCTCATTTAGTCAGCAGCCTTATTCCGGTAAAAGAAAGCTTTTGTGTTTGTAAAAGCCAAGAAAAACAATGAGGAATTACCCCCACTTGAGTTAAAAGGGGGGCTTTTGCAACAGTATCGTGTTGCATGTGGTG
Organism: Aegotheles bennettii; assembly: GCA_013398125.1. NCBI lineage: Eukaryota > Metazoa > Chordata > Aves > Caprimulgiformes > Aegothelidae > Aegotheles > Aegotheles bennettii. The sequence goes on along the minus strand of VZRW01001184.1, from coordinate 578,968 downwards.
TTTTAGCCTGCCTGCTTAACGGGTATTTGCAAATCTGGGCTCCATAGCAAAGCAGGGGAAAGGAATAGAGAGAGGCAGATGGTGAGGTGATACTTATTGGAGGATTATAGCGTAAATATTCATAGATACATTATTGTGCAAATTTTCTGTATACGTTTTACATTTTTAAAGCTCTCTTGTATTTCAGTATAACTCTAGCTGTTCATAATGCATAAATAATGCACACAGACTTGGGGGGGCTTAGTATACAGCCCAAACTGGCACAAAAATTACAAGAGGAAAGAAGTAGTTGTTACCCAGGAAGACAGGTTAGTAGTTTGCGCTCTGAGGTACCTCATGATCCAGTGATACTTAATCTTTTGGTGACAGGAGTAAAAACCCAAAATGTCTTAAATTCTAAACGTTGTACATGGCACACTGAAGTGCTGCAAGCATGTGAAATTGTATTTGTAGGAGTGACAAATGGAAACCTGAGTCCTTTCAGGGCTTGCAAACCAGGTATTCTTCATCCTGTCTCATTTATGGAGCTGAATTTCAAAAATTACTTTTCAGAGTCTTCTTACCAAATAGGTTCTGGAACAGATATGATTTTTTTACCTAGTACTACAACTACTATTTATCTAAAAAGTGGAAGAACTGGGTTCAGTTTTTTCCTCTCATTTCACAGAATATTGACTGTATCACCAATTTCTGTAGTATTTGAAACAAAGAGACACTCAGACTCTCCTTTTGAAGCTGCTCTGCTTTGCGCCTAAAGGTTAGGGCAAACATTTCAACGAAATTGTTGCAGAAGCATTTGACTCAGCCTAAAAGTTCTAACGCAAATCCTGCAAGCAGAATTTTGTCATTGAGTAGGATCCTTTTCTCACAGAAGCACAATTTTAATTGGTGCTGACTTCCTGGGATCTGTGTGTTGAAATGATCTGTGGATCTTGAGAGTGTATAACTTGTGAGGAGCAATTGTTATGAACTCAACCTTTTTTCCTAATTGCATTTCTTAACAATACCACTGTATTCTAAAAAAGGCAGTACTAGGTGGAGGTTTGACCTGGACAATTAAGTAGCCTATGTCTGCAAGTAATTGTTCTGGATTTGAATGGCCTTTTTTGTTTTTCAGAGAGGCAGCACGTGAATGTCGCAGGAAGAAAAAGGAGTACGTGAAATGTCTAGAAAATCGAGTGGCTGTGCTTGAAAACCAAAACAAGACACTGATTGAGGAGCTGAAAGCACTTAAGGACCTTTACTGCCACAAATCAGATTAATTTTGGATTCCCATTTTCATTTGCCCAGGTGGGATAGAGACTGGTTCTGGCTATACCCAGAAAGACAAAGTAAACTTTTTATTTTCTAAACATTTCTTTTTTTCTATGCGCAAAACTGCCTGAAGCAACTACAGAATATACTTCATCTGTGCTTTGCATCAAACTGTGAATGTTCAAGTACTTGCCTCCACTTCTCCCCCTACAAGATTATTTTCATCATCAGTCTCAGCGTGAAGAACAGGCTTCTTTCTCGTCTCCTCATCCTCTTCAAGGAGTAACAGTGGTCACTTGGGAACTTACTGTGGGGAGGGTCCTTTTGCAATGATTTCAAGAATTTGTGCTGAGCTCTTTCCATTGCCTTAGAGACAGAGCCACCCCAGCCTCTTGGTCCAGAGAACTGTGGGCCACATAGGTGGAGCATGCGTGGTGCAGTGAAGAAGCAGTGGTTGCCAAATTGGTTTCACATATTCATTATGAACTAGAAAAATACACGGCTAAGCAGCATGCCAAATGAAAGGCGCTTCACAGTCATGTTCCTGGTGTGGAGATAACATACCTTTTTCAAACTAGGCCGGAAGGGGGTTTGATTTGTCACCTGTATTAAGCCCTCCTGGACTAGTAAAAACTTCTCCATACCTCAGAAACAAATGCGTTGAAATGAGCTTCACTGGTCAGTTGTTGCTTCTTGGAGCTTATGTGTGCAAGCGTGTTCAGCATTCTGAATGCACAAAAGGCAAACACCGACTTCATAGGATACTGGCTGGGAAAGGAATTCAGAGTAAAAAAGGTACAATAGTGACATTTCAGAACAGTCACATAGTAAGCAAGGATAACACATGAAAGCACTACCTATTTGTATGCAGAACAACTAAGCAGTTGAAGCACAACCAACTCCACATACATAGTCCCTGATGATGGTACAGTCTGCGTCCGAAGTCCTCTCAAGCAATGAGGTTGTTTCTGTTCCCCTACCACTATCTTATGTAATGGAAATTATTGTACTCAATGGAAACATCAGCCTGGTTTGATACATTCTTTTTCAAACTTGAGGGCTGCCTTCCATGCATAAATTAAACTGCAGTATGACAACTATCACAACAATCTCAAATATTGAAGAGGACTTCAAACACAAATATTTCAACTTCTGCTTCACAAGGGACAATATTAATTATTTGAACCTGGCCAGGCTAGCTAAATTCTTAAGTTATTCAGAGGATTTTTTCACGCAAAGATTTACTAAGGAATTTATCCCTGTAAGTGAAATTACTCATGTGCCTCAGATGTTTGCAAGATGATTTTTTTTGTGTGCACTGAGGAAATACGATCTTTCCCCAATTTACATTAAGAAGGTAGACCATGTTTAAAAACAACTCTGCACTAAGCATTAGGACTTCAAAGGAATCATGCTCAAAAAGAACCAAAAAGAATGTTAAGAAGTTGTCAAAAAGAATGTGTCAAAAAGAATCATGTGCAGTTTGTTTGCTAGCCCTCTGAAGCCAGTCTCCTGTTACATTAACTGGGGTTATTTGGTGGAGTAAAGTTTACTTTGGGCTTCTGGTCAGACTTACTATGTATAGAGACATATGAATAAGACTCTGGTCTGTACTAATGCCTTGCCTAACAAAGTATTAGCTAATATTTTTCCCATTCACTTTACCTGTTTTTAAGATAAATTTCAAACATGAGCTTCTGAAAGGTTATACAATCAGTGTGATGTTATAAGAACATTCGGAAGACTCTGGGCAGTTGAGTCTCAAACAGCTAAGCAGTATTAAAAGTTCCAGTTTTCTCATTTGAGAGGGCATTCAGTTTCCAAGAGACTGTAAAAGGATCAGGGTTAAACTTATAGCATTATTGTTAAATCTAGAGTTATCAATAATTTCAAATTACGTTTGTATTTCAAGAAGAGAACATGAGTATCAGAATTATGAATTAATTAATTTTCACATGTTTTGAGGGGTTTTATAAATGGTCTATTTTTATCTGCCATAGAGAATTGATTTTTGTGGTTTTATTTAATGGAAGATGAATATATTAGTTTAGAAATGCAGATGTAAAGAAAACCCTAAATTCTTAGTCAGAGAATACAAACACAAACAACGTTTACCAGTTTTTCAGAACTAGTGCTGAAGTAGAAATGTTGATAACGCAGGAGTCGTTCTTGTAAAACATGAAGCTCATGTTGGCCTAATTTACATAGTTACATGGAGTGATTCCTCCAGCTTTGAGAGACATGGAAAAGGCTGTTTCTTTTGTAGGACCACCTGTTTGCAGAAGTTTGAGTTCTTGCAGTGAACCTGAATGAGGCTAGCAGTGATCTGAGAGCTGTTCCTAGTGAGTAACGAGCACTGTCCAGCACTTGCTGATACTCAGTCGGTGCAAAGTCTGGGAGCTGAATGGACCAGTGACACTAAGCCGGTATGCGGGTGGGGTTCTTCTAATACAGGGTTGGTGCAAATCTGTGCGGCAGTGAGAGAAGAACTGTGTTACCGGTTTGTCTGTGCGTGGTCTGTGAGGAGTCTGTAGCATTATTAGTCTAGACCTCATTAGCAACTAACGGTTCGCTAAGAAAAAGAACGTTGTTTTAATGTACAAGGGGATCTGCAAAAACCTTTATTTTTATTTATGCTTGAATTTCTTTATTGGAAATTTTAAATTACATTAATCAAAAATGTATTAGACTGAGTACAGGGCTGGCTACGGTTACCTATACATGCTTTACTATTCATACTGACCCAAAAAGGGAAAGAATATGACACAGGAATCCATTCATGTGCTACTTACCAAGTAGTGAGGTTGGGGTAATCAGCTTCTATAAACTAAGGCCGTTTGGAAGTAGGATGGAAATTAGGCTGGCAGGGGAGAGGGAGGGTTAGTTTTATATCTCACAGTTGTGAGTTTTCAAGAATTGATAGCCTGTTTTACCTGAAGAGAGGGTTAGAAAGGGCTAGATCCATTATGTTCATAATAAACAAGAATTGATTTGAAATATAATTTTTGTAATGTCATTATTTTGCAAAACAACAGCACCAGTCAGGCAGTTAAGATATTGTCAGAGGTGCTCTTTTAATTTAGATATTCTTGGAAAATACTTATGTATAATATATGTACATATATATATATACACACAGTATATAATCTACAGCTCTGAGAGCTTTTAAGTCAGGAATGCTGAGTATTATAGTATATGGAGGTCAGAAAAAATTTTTACTTTTCTGTGTGTGTCTGGGTGCGTATGGATGTGTGCGCGTGTGTGAAGGCTTCCCCCCGCCCCAGTAGTTCCAGGCTGCATTATTCTAGGGCTTATTTCTGATTTTTTTTTTGTGCTGTTTCTCAGTTAACCCTTTTCAAGAACTTTTATTTCATCTTTCATGGCTTTTGTGAGGTTTTGTTTTTGTTTTTTATTGATGGAGATTTTTGAAATTATGTAAAAAGTTGTTTTACAACAACCACCCCCCAGAATAATTCAGTTTTGTGCTTTTTCTCTTTGGCAGCTATTTATCAAAGGCAAAACAATTGGAAAGTATGTTAAGGTTTTATTTTCTAAAGGAACCACTGGTAAGACTTCTGTTTTCCTCCTGGGGTAGTGGCGATGCATTTTTATTTAAGCAGCGATTTCACCAGAATCAGGTAGTTGCCAGCACCACTGCTTGTATCTGAAAGCACAATTTTAGCCTGTCATGCTTGTCAGGACTGTGCAGACATCTGCAGGTTCTGGCTCTTCTGTAGTTGGCATTTGCGTTGCAGACCACCGTCTTCTCTGGTACTTGTATGTTGATCAGAAAATTGGTAGGGTGTTTGGAATCATTAAGAGGCTCAGGAAAAAAAAGTTAAATTTAATAAGGAAAAACAGCCCTAATAGTTTCTGATCTAAATTTGTACTACAGGGTTTTTTTAAATCTGGGCTTCCAGTAGACTGCAGCTGCAAGTAGTCATCTGTTAGCAAAAACTGGCCTCTGCTTTTCTATTTTATATTTTTTTAATTTATGACAGACAGCCAGTGCTTTTTGTGGGTTCAAGTAAAGACAAGTCTCCCCATCAAAGCAAGTCCATTATCAGTGGTTGCAAATCTGTGACAGTTCATAGAGGATTTTGTTTGTTTTCTAGGACCCTGTTTTTATTGTCATTTTTTCACCCTGAAGCTGGCTAGTGATGTAACATTTGCCAATGATCTAACCAAAAGGTCATGTATTTATTTTTGTTACACTATATTCTTTGTAAATGTTTAATTAAAATGTGCACTTTTTTAAAAAAAAACCACCACAGAACAAAAAAAAAAAAATAAGAGCAATTGGGTTTGCTTGAGAAGCTCCCCGGCAGAATTGTAATCCTGCTGCCTGCACACAGTTCACTCCTCTCCCCACAGCGGTTGACTCCTTCCCAAATTTAACTTGCTGATGAGCACGTGGCATCCAGCAGGCATTACTCCAACATGGCAGGAGATCTGAACTGGCAGGACTGAAGACTAGGAAGAGTTAAGTGTGTGGTGTCTCAGAGCAGCGTGTACAGGACGGATGTGAAGTTATATTTAGAACCGAACTAGTTCAGTGATCCCAAGTGGGAAAGGGAGGTTAATTTGGAAGGAAAGCTAAACTATTTTTTAGTCCCTTTATTCCCCTTTTCTTAATTTGAGATTTGGCTGGAAATTTTACAAGCTGCATTCCAAGAAAGTAAATTGAAAGGCTTCCCAATTCTTTGACACCAAGAAGTAAAGGTACATCGACAATGTGTCACTCTGCTTTAAACGATAAAAAAGCACAGCCACCTTTCTTTTGCAGGAACAATGATAATTTAGCTATAACCCTGAAATCTGTCACTGTGAGCAGGTTTTAAAAGCATACAGTATGTTGATGGGTCTCTGTACTGTGCCTGGGAACTCATTTCCCTGAGCTTTTGAATTTGCTAGCTGTAGAAGACACTGATTTTGCAGAAACCTGAATGTATCACAAAGCTCAGTTGGTCTGGGAGGAGCCAGACTGATGGAGAGAAACAGGGTGCTGAAAACCTATCTACTGTGTGCTTGTGACAGGTTCGGGTCTGTGGATGGATATGGCTAACTCTGTACACCTTTGGGGAAAAGGGACAGGTCCAGTTGGTCAGGAGGTTTGCATTTCAAGTGTTTTACCTTGGAATGTGTTTTTTAAAGGTATTTAAGCTCTGGCCCGCAAAGAGACTTGCTTGGGCTAGTTTGCATAGCACAAATTGTTGAGTTCAGGTCTTGCGTTCACCAGTGAGGCAGAAGTCAGCTGTCCTCAGGAGCTGTGTGTTGGCAGGGACAGGGACAGGGACAGGCTGTAATGATCCATGGTTGGCACACATCATACGCTGACCACTTACTGCACTCACGACTTGGGAGCAGTTGGTTTGCTTGGTCTCAGCCTCAGCTATGTATTTCTCTAAATTAGGGAATAGCTGAGTGAGAGCACAGGGAAGGAAGGCCTTGAGCCAGGTAGTTATCTGGAAATGGCCACTTAAGAACTAAGGATGTTCAGATGCTCTCCACAAGTTGTGTTTTATCCAGGTGCCACTCCATTATTTTTTTTGTGTGTGTAATGACATTTATTTATATTAAACATTAATTTTTAAAAGTTCTAGAACTTTGAGTTTGTATGTGATTTGAAACGGTGCTGCTTATATGGACTTCTAGGGATGGGGTGGGGAAGGGGGCAAGAAGAGGTGCTAGTTGGCAGCCAGCCCCTCCACAGACTTGTCCACAGATTGGTTGTTCACTTCAAAAATTAGTTATTTCTACTCTGGATTTATTATTTGAAATTGCTTTGGAACAACGTTTTTCAGGGAAGCTTCCAGAGCAAGGGTCGTTATCCTCCCTTTGTAACGTAAGCTGGAAAGAGTAAGTTCACCTCATCTGCGTTTCTGATTCTTTACCTAAACCATGTCAGCACAGAACAGGGTATTAGAACTCGACTCCCACATACTTGTGGAAGTTAAAAGACTAAATGAAAATCCATTATTGGGGGGAAAATAAATTATTTACATTTTCCCCAAAATCTAGAAACATCCCTGTTGTGTTTTTTTGGTTTGTTTTTGGTTTGTTTGGGGTTTTTTTTTTACTTAATTTTTGTGCTTTATCTGTGTTTAAAAAAATGTACTGGGTTACAATGCATTTTATTAACACTATGTACATATTAGCTGCTTTGTGTTTCAGAATGGTAGTAATTGCTTTGTATATTAAAGTGATTCTTGTGAATTTGTGAATTATTGTCATAAAGAAGTGCTTTTTCTTACTGTAACCTTTGTGATATAAACTGTCATAAGTCCCTTTTTACACAAACATTTACGTGCAGTCACATAAACATGCTTTAAAAAACTCAACAAGGTCTCTTTTTTGAGCAGGATGTTCCATTTACACCAATTTAGTGGCAAGTGGTAGCTAGATAGGAATATGGGAAAAGGCATGCTTTAAGCTGACTTTGGTGTCCTCTCATGATCTGTGCCCTGCTGTAAGTATTCATGAGAAATTTTCCCCAAAGGAAAGACGTTTTAAATCTTAATTAAATTGGATTAGTGAGAGGTTAAGTCCTGAAAAACAAAGTTTCTCTTCTACTTCTGATATTTTTACACCTGCTTTCCAGTATCCATTCTGGTGGCAATTAGTTCTGTTGTTTAATCATGTGTGAAAGACTTTTCCCTTTTGTGGTTTAAATATGCTGTCTTTCCCACTTCTAAGCATTCCTGCAAACCATGTTAATAGCAGCGCAGAACAGAAGGCAGCAAACACTGGAAGGATCACAACCCGATTGTGTAATCTGCAAGGCTGGATCCAAACACTGGGATGAAAGCCAGAAGAAATTCAGCACTGAGGTAAACACACCTCCAGTGAAATCGGGGAAGCAGTGAGGTCAGCTCCTTATGGCTGGGGTTTTTTGGTTTTCAGAACTGAGCATTTTCATAATGCCATTGACTTACTTGCTCAGAAAAATCTACATCTCAGTAATGAGAGAGAATGCCACAAAGGAGTTAGTCCCTGAGATAAAAATGCAGTTTGGTTTGAATTTCGCACTGAAAGAATCAGGTAACACAGATCCCTGTGCAGTCAGTAGGTCAGCTAGTAAACCCGATTCTTCTGACACTGCTGCACCTTGAAGCTCTTCATCTGTAAGATACAAAGCTGAGTTTCATACTCCACGTCTTAATATTAATCAAACATGACTTTAGTTGCAATGACATTTTAGAAGAGTTTGTTCCTTTGCAGAATGGCATGTCTCAGGGATGGTTTCAAAATCTCACAGCATGTTCACGTCTTACCTGGTCATTCCCTGTGACTTGGATGCTCTCCTTAGGGTGAGTATTTTATTTCTCAATAGACTGTTAATGTGTTGCCCCACTACTCAGGGGCCCGTGCCCTACAGATGAGTTCACATCATCTGTTACAACACAGGACCAATGCAATGGAACCACCCAAAGGAGAATCATGCTGACTTCTCCAGTGCTGGGATGAAGAGGGTGACAGGAAGTGCTTGGGCAGGGTGTGAGTGTCATTGCCAAAGAGCTGCCGAAGCATTACAGAATCACAGAATAGCTTGAGTTGGAAGGGACCTTAAAGGTCATCTAGTCCAACTCCCCTGCCATGGGCAGGGACATCCTACACTAGACCCGGTTTTCATACTAGAGCAGAAGCTCACCTGCAGCCAGTTGGTTGGGACACCAGAGTGTCATTGTGGAGGGGTGCTCACTCACTGGGCAGTTACACCTCTGCTACCGTTGGTTCACTCCCAACATCTCCCTGGAGCTAAGAGTGATGGGAGTGTTAAAAAGCTGTGAAGCCCAACCTGGGACAACAGAAGGCACTGCTCACTGCCTGCTGCGGGTAGGTGTTAGTGCTGCTCAGCGGGAATGGGATGTAGGTTTCCGTTCCGAGTTACATTCTCACAGTTGGTGCCTGTCCCTAAACCCCGTAGCTTAAAAAGCAACCAGAAATAATGTGCTTGTGGAGGTGGCCTAAGCCCAATATTCCTGGGTCTTGTCTCCTGAATCTAAAGAAGCGCCCACGCCCCAGTAGGAGAAGGTGTCCCCCTGAGGGGGTGCCACTTGATGAGATAGGGAGGGGCCACCAAGAGCTCAGCTCTGCAGGTCAGGAGCCAGGCACTCAGCTGAGCTGCCCATGTCGTCTCACCCTTTTTTCTACAAGTATTTACTTATGGGCAGTAGCATGGCTTCTGCCTTCCAACATGCTCACTGGGCTTTGCATACAGCTGCTGTGCAACAGCAACACAGCGAAAGAAGCCAGGCCTGGTCTCTTCTGGCACATGCCTGCTTTCGCAGGAAGGCTATGGACTGTAACAGTGGCAACTGATTTGTTTTAAAAGTACAAAACTTCCTATTGTCAAAGCAAGGCCTGGAGCAAAGCCGCCTTCTTAAAAGTGTGTAGGCTGCTGCACTAGGCTTTATTTTGTGCTACATGGGGCTTTATTCTGTGCTATTTAAGCAGGCTTTTTAAGCATGTTCCTACTCTGACAGCTGCTAAGGCTGTCAGCATAGCGAGCTGCAGCCTCTTGCGAGGGCCGAGCACAGCCGGGTAGTGGGGCTTTCCCCACTGACCAAGTCACTCGCAAGCCCAAGCACCCGCATGCTGCTTTCTGCCAGCTCCAGCCCGGGCAGAGCTGACATACAGCGACCACGGGTGAGCTCAGGGACAAGGAAACACCAGCAGGGAGGAAAAGGAAGAGGAGTGGTGAGACCTTACAGCCACATTCTGAAAAAGACAGCCAGACAGAGTGGGAAGAGCTCGTATTTTTTTTTTCAACCGTTCCTCACCCAGTTGTTAGGGCAGAAAAAGCTACGTGTGGCACATTAAAGCTCATATCATGTTGTGGTTTTAATTAAAGGTGCTGTCTTCCTTCCCTCAAAGGGACTTAAACTCCAATTTCAGACCGCGAATTCCCAGCCAGCTGCGTCAGTGCTGTTTTAGTGACACCATGTGGCTTCTGGGGATACTGTTGTAAGCAAGGGGTTTGGAGCAGCAACTCTTCGCCGAGTCCAGAGCCAAGCAAGGAACCCAGCCAAAAACATTCAAGACCTGTCAGGGATAAAGCACAAGGCCTTCAGGCCTCATTCGTGGGAGCTGTAAAGATAAATGTGTCATTTTCAGCTTACAGTCTGCACATCACCTCTGGACCACAGACTCTGCATCTCTAGTTGGGAAGTTTGATGGAAGCAGAAGTGATAAAATGCTCCTAACATCCATGGCCTGAAGCAGCTGCTGGTGGTTGTTGTTGCCAGCGCCAGACATGCACATGCTTAAAGCCTGAACCTGACCTGGGGCTCTTTGTAAGTTTAAAGTAAAAAAAAGTTTCACATCCACCAAAAAAAAAGGTACTATAGCAATTCCTGCATTTAGCAGCGTAGCCGTCTTCTGTCAGCCCATTGTTTTCACCAGTTTCATTCTTCCACCACTAGCAAGAGAAGGAAGTCTGCTGCTGGCATGAGCCAGATTCCAGGCTGTTCCATTTTTCACATAGGATCTTGTGGGATCAACACAAAGAGGTGTTTTTACAAGCTCAAGGTATGAAATCAGTTACAACAGAATCTAAGTACCACTGTGCACAGAAAGCATGCCAAAATCTAGACAGTGCCCCAAAGTCCCCAGTAATACAAGAATAAGTACTCCCCAGCTACAAAGACTTCACAGCAGCACCCTCCTCTCCTCATTAACAGCTCTCAGAGACAGAGTGAGCCACAAAGGCAGAAAGTAGAGCATTATTTAGCGTACTTTGAGAGCGAGGACTGATTTGCTATTTAAAGAACAGTTTGAGTCTCTGTGTTTCACTTTCCCTCCTGGCACATGTGCATGTGTGTCTGCTCCAAGGAGCCTTGATCTGTTCGAAGGAAAGTTATCTTGTTAGGGACAACCCAAGCACCAGGACTGCTTCGGTACTGCAGGCACAGCCTCCATGCTTGCAAGTCAGTTAAAAACACCACTGATTCCTAAGTTGGGTTACGCTGCAATATTGATTCCCAACCCACCCCACACAAATCTTGTTGTTTGTTTCCCTATGCCTCTTCAGCATGTGACAGCAGTAGAACAACTTTATAGCAGCTGCCTTTGTTGGTTTTGCCCTTTAAAAGGCTTCTTTTCCCACAACTTTTATGATGCAGAAGACCTGAAGAGTTAAAGCATTTAGAGCTGGAGTCTTCGCTTATATTTCATCCACTTTTACTTTTCTAGAGTTAAAGAAATAGTAAGGGGAAAAATACCCACTCTAATCTATTTCTAGGTTTCCCACAGAAATTGTGTGGTTTGATTCTAAACAACAGATCTTTGGATGACATTTTTGATGCCTGGAGATTTCCGCAACTTAAATCAGTTCCAAAGTTTACATTTGATATAAAGTCAGTGGAAGACCCTATACAACTCTACTGAGAAGTGAAGCAGAGGTTCAGAATGCAGAGCACAAGTACAATCCTTGCCGCATCAGACAAGACCATCAGAACAAGAAGCCAGTGAAATAACACAGCTACAACTATATGCTTAGGAACAAGTGTATTGAGTAGAAACAAGGGGAGGATTGAACAGCATTGGTGGTTTGCTAACAAAGCATAGAGTCAAAGGTCATCCTTGCGACTACCCCTCTGTGCTTTATAGATATGAACATCCTTACTGGAATCATAGTGGACCTCATACACAGAGAAACGGCCTCTCAGCATCTTCAAGAATTTGTGATCCCGTTCATAGCGGATACGACAGGAAAGAAGAATCACAGTTTGCTCTGAGCACAGGTGCTCCAGCGTCTGAAGCAGTTCTGCAAAAGTTTCTTCCAGATAAACGATGTCTGCACCTAGGACGAAGTCAAATGCTCCAGGAGGGAAGTTACTCAGGTCCTTTCCCCAAGTCAGTTCCTTCACCACAGCTCTCGGACGTAGCTCAGAAGGTAAGTTAGCCTGTACGTTTGACTCCAGGAACTCCAGTGCTGCCGCCCTGTCTGTGATGGTAACATGAGCACCTAAACGGTACAGGAGTGCATGTCTCAGGCAGAGTCGGTGTCCATAAACACAGCACTTGGAATACAATGCTCTAAGTCAAGCAGGCTCCTTAGTTCCTGTCAAACATTAACAACACCCCTGAGCTGCCTGATTAAAAACAAAAGAACAAAACAAGCAAAAAGCCCACTATCTACATACATCCCACCCTTCATCAGTCGCTTGAGAATATAAAGTGTACTCCACATGAAGATTAAGTTGGGTAGGGAACAAAAAGTTTTTTCTGGAGCTTTTTCTTAGTGTTGAAAGTAGAGGAGTTACTTTCTGCCTTTCCAAAGGTGACATCAGAGTAAATTACAGGGATTGATACAATTAACCTGCTCCAACCCCGCATTTGTGCAGCAGGAGAGAGGCAGCTATAGAGCCTCTTTCAGAAATCAGACAAAAGTTATGCCTGTGTGATTCTGCATGGCATGATTGTATTTTGTCAAACAGCTTTGTTTTCATTTCAATAGGCACCTTCCACAGCCACTAGAGCTTTGAATTACAAAGTCAACCTGGGACAGTTAGCACAAATTTCACATAGTACCCAGTCCCTGCTTCAGCCACAGACAGACCTCAGGCAAATCCCTTTATTTCTCCAGACTTTGGCTTCCCTTTCTGCGAGATAGGCTAACAAGGCTTACACAAGCTCAGAGAGCGGTTGCTGTCTGTAGCATTATCTGTGTTGCATATCAGAACAAGTGGAAGACATCGAGCATGGCGCTTGCTCCCTGGGGGAGAATAGCTGCAGAACTGAGCTGCTGAGCTGAGTACCATGGTAACAGGCATCAGACTTAACAGGGTCCCACCATAAAGTAAACTCAGCAGCACCATCGCTACAATAAATAACGCAGCAGGCTCTGAAGTCTCACAAGAAAGGAAGATGACTCCAACAGGGAACATCACAGCTCACATACGTAGCTTCAGTGCCCACTTCCATACCAGGCACATAGATGTGTAAGTGCTAGTTTTACTACAGTTGTAAATTGCGTTAAACAAGCAAACAAAAAAGCCCTTACCTAATAACGTGGCCACTATTCCCAGCAATCCAGTTCCAGCTCCCAGCTCAATCACAGACCGATCCCTGAGATCGATGCCTCCCATCTCCAGATAAGCACACAGGACAACAGCCTAAGCCAAGAGACAAGGGCAATTAAACACAGGGCTCATTTCTGTCATACTGAACACAGGATTTCTGATTTACACTGAGTGAGAAGGTTATGGGAAGGGTCAGGCACTGCAGCAAGACTCTGTTCAGCCCTTCTCTGCCGCCTGTGTGCTCGTGTGGTCTCTTCATGAGTTTTAGAGAAGAATATTCCAGGCAAAAGGGAAGAAGAACCACAGAGGCTGCAACTTGATGTGGTAACACTGCTTCACGAGTCCCCAAACAGGGGGCAGAAAGAGTTGCATTTGGAAAGGAAAAGCTGGGGGTGGTCAAACACTGATGAATGAACACAGTATTGCAAAGGTCGTGAGTACGGTTTCCTAGCATCTCATGTGGCATTTCAAAAGGTTTCTGCACAACACTGGCATGCTGTCAGGAAGGACACAGGGAAACCAAAGCAACAACGCTTCTGTCTGGTTGTACCTAATGTGTATTATGGTTTACAGGAATCTTGGTAAGGAGCTCAGCCCACAGCAAGTTCTGTGAAAGCCAATGTTGGGAGAGGCCGACAGCCCTGTGCAACAATTCACTTGAGAAGTTGGCTAAAATTGCTATGCTTGTTCTTTAAAACTAGAGGTGAAAGTGCAACTCGTGNTCCTGCCCCCAGGATGGGTCTGTCAGGAGCCCGCCTGGGCACCGCCCCACAGGACCGCTCAGCGGGCGCTCACAGACCCGCGGGCACGGCCGGGGAGCGGGGGGAGCCCTGCGGGTTGCCGGGCTGCTCGCTGTGCCGGGCACCGCC
>VZRW01001184.1:551955-563888 GCA_013398125.1 Aegotheles bennettii | reverse complement strand
CCGGGGGTGCTGGGGCAGAGGGGAGGGGTTACTGGGCCCGGGGGTGCTGGGCCCGGGTGGTGCTCGGTCCAGGGGGATTCTCACATTTTCAGACCCATGTGCCATGCCAAACGGTACAAGGTGTGAAGTGCCCTGTGAGACATGGCTGTCCCCGCAGCCCCTCTGTGCTTCTGGCGAGTGACTTTTGTTGCAGGGTTTCTGGAGGCAGTGCCCAGGAAAGGTGCTTGTCCACCCGCCGGCCGTGCCCTCCCTTGCCAGCACGGGAACAGTGTCTGAGCGCGCTCCTCCCCAGCCTGGGAGCTGCCCCTCCGTAACTGGGTGACCAGTGCAGAAACACAGCACTCCTTGTGCGCCTTGGGCAGAGCACTGACCAAGGCAGGAAAGCCAGAGCTGTGCTTGGTTGGTGATGTGGTGGTAGCGCTCCTGGGGTGTTGTTTGTGCATGGGCTTCTCTTCACCTTTGGCTCCGTTTAATCTCTTGTTTGGCAAAACAACACAGTGCTCCTCTCCTCTGTGTGTCTCCATCTCCAGTTACTTGAACATTCTCCAAAGACTGCTAAAGGCCACAGAAGGGCCAGGGAAGCGTCCTGGCAGCACTTGCACTCCAGCTGCCAGGAGGCACTGCTGCAGGACCTCCAGCCATGCTCCTCAGCCCTGCAAGGGGCCAGGCCTCACATGCAAAGGACCACACGTGGGGGAGTGGGGCAGGGCAACAGCATGCCTTCCCTGTGCCCATCTCCAGTGGCTGTGTGGCTCAGCAGCTCCTTGTGTCACCACCATCAGAGCGAGGCTGGCCCTTGAAATTGGGGAAAATAACCAGCTCCGGAAAACATCCCCACTCTTTCCCACAGGGAGCAGCAAATCTGGCTGGCAGATGAAAGCAAATGTGGTTTTATCTGAAAGCTGTTGATTTCAACAGAGTGGCTCAAGACTCATGAAAGCCTTTGTGGAGGAGTGTTACAGGCTGCACAGGGGTAGCAGGAACTAAAGCTTTGTTTTTAGGGTTCTGCTGCTGTAGGGGAATGGAAACCAGAATTTCACTTGCCCCAAACCAGTTCATACTTGTCTTATGGCAACTCAGACCTCTCCTCATAAACATGCCAGAGCAGGTGCGATGATTCAGCTTACTGTGGTTTTATGTCCTAAAGTGCTGGTCCCTTGCCACTACTCCTGCTTTTGAGAGTTTGAAACTGCTTGTGCTATTATCTCGATTATTTTTTTAATCATTTATATAGGCAGCGTGGGAAAAGCAATGAGAATGATTACACTTAAAATGAGAACTCTGCTTGGGTGAGTTTTTGAATCACTTACGCTATGCCCAAACTACACCATCAGGCCAATGGAGGGAAACTCCCAAATGGCACAAAGCTTTTGCCTCCACCTCTGGCACCACATACCAGCCCTGTGATCTCCAGCCCAAGGATGTGGAGGAACGCAGCAGGGCTCTAGTGCTCCACTGCTCCAAACTGCCTCCTTCCTCCCCTCGCTCTCCCAAGCAGATTTCTTCCCCTGCGGTATTTTGTAAAACCTAGGGTCTGGCTAAATAGCAGCTAGAGTGAAAGAAGGCTGTGCATGAAAATCTATACATTTGTTTTCAAACATGATAATGCAGCAAGTGCTTTTATCCGAAGAATGTGTTGTTGTAAGTCAGATATTCCTGAATATCTTTGGAGCCAAACAGGTTCTCTACCAATCCTGCTCTGCTTCCCAGAACTATTTCCCCTTCTTCCCTGCTAATGTTGCTCTGGCACTGACTCCTGTGAGCCCTATACAGGAGATCAGAAATTTCTTTCAAGGTCATAACTGGATAGTGAAGCTATTAAAAGGGAAACAAGTCCACTAGAAGTTCAGTAAGGGCCCTGATTCCCCATATTCATTCTAAGCCTATATTTACCTGCTTTCCCCCTTCCCCATTGTCTAAGAAGGTACAGTCCCCAAGTAGTATAGTGACAAAGAAAGAAATCTAGTTTGTTCCACCCTTGCTGATGGTAAAAGGATAAGGAGAATGCAACAACAAAGAATTATGGCTAAAACAATTGCCCAGAACTGAAATGCTTTTTCTCCCAGCAGGGCAGGAGCTTAGCACAACAATAAAGTTGCAAGAGCATAGCCTGGTTCAGCTTTTAAACACTGCAGAAGGCTAGAAGAACACCTAAACTGCAGATAAACTTGCAAAGTAGGGAGTAGCTGATTTTAAGGTCAACAAGAATGCATTGAAGTATAAAGAAACACCAATTCAAGTCCATTTTTATCTTACTCAACTCCTTGATAGAGCAAAGGCATAATGCATCCAACTGTAAATAAATCCTGCTACCCCAGATGCAGGTAAGCTGCTTGGGGTAATTAAGAAAAAGCGTTAAAGAGCAGTGGTCCTTGTAATACTCAGAAGATCAAAGAATCAAGTAGATGAGACAGAAATGAGAGCAAATTATTTTGAAGCTATAGTAACATACATGCCTTTCTGAAATCTTCTCTTTCCTGCTTAATACTTAATATCCTCGCTAAGAAATGAGCGTGACAGTTCTTGTGATAGTTCTGCAGACACTGCATGTACCACAAGGCTGCGCATGGATTTTGGAGCCATCCGTGATGTGGGGAAAACACTGCATCCCTCACACAGTCTCTGGTTACCAAGGCAAAGGCAGGTATAAATAGAAACAATCTGATTTTTTTTTAAAACTCTGTCTAGAAACCTGTGTTGTTGATAACCCTCTGACAGCAACGCCTTATTCCAAATGGTTCTGTTCTACATTTGTGTGGAAACTTCTGGTCGTACATGTTTAATTCTTTCCTGTCTAAATAAATAGCAGCTACTTCTGGTTGTCATTCTACTGAAATACAAAAACTGTCTTTGAAGTAAAGTTTGGGCAAATACCTATTTTGCTAGGAGCTTTCATCAATCAGATGAACACGAGCTAACACAAAGCTTGGAGGAAAACCCAGGAAAGAAAGTAGTCTTTCTCCCCAAGTATCACCCCAAGTATCTCCCCAAGTATGTAAGTGGCCATTCAAATGATTAGCAGTGAAATGGTTTAATGATTTTACATTTTCACCTTCACCAGTAGCTTCCAGATTCTCTGCGCCAGTGAGATAGATGGGGCGGTGGATCACTTGCTGTTAAGTACAAGGAAAATAAACCAGAGATTAATTTGGCTGATGACAGCTTGCAGTTGCAGAATCAAGACAGCCTCAGCTTGAACTGATCTGGATCATCTTTGAAACCAATGGGGTGAATTAAAAATAAAGCTTACGTTTCTGCTGAAACTGACGAGTTATCAGTAGACCTTAGACCTTGCTCCTTCAGCAAGATCCTTGCAAAAAATGTTAAATATTGAAGTAAATGTATGGTCTGATCTAGTGTGTCATTTTTTTTGCACACAGAGTTACATTAAACAATGGAAGTAATGATCAAAATAGAAAGATGTATAATTTCGTAAGTGCTTGATCTGAAATGCAGGAAGTTTCTGGAACCTCTGAAGAGGGAATAGTTCCTGTCAATAACATTACATTCACGCCTTCAACCTCTCATCTTGATAAACTGTCATAAGTAATCACCACATTTATTAAAATGTCGTGTTACAGAAAGATCACTTAGCTTTTAGTGGAATTATGTGATTGATCTCTCAAAGGCCTTGCAGGTCTGAAAGCTGACATTATTCTGACTTTTTAATTAAGGAACCAAAAGCAAAATGAGTAAGCTCTTCTTCAGGAGCAACCACTGCAGTTCCAGCTGCACTTCATTTGCTGGAAACCTCCTTCACTTATCACAGCACTTTCAGAAATTCACAGACCTACAGCCTTACCCACATCTCCCATGGATGTACTTCCAGGCTGTGAGATGCCACGTGTCAAGTCTTATGGCAGGAGAGTGCCTAATGCACCAGAGCGCGACTGACATGTGAGCGGGCATCGGTGTGCACACAGGTGGGTACTGGGAAGGGCTGCTCCAGCAGTGTTCCAGTGGGCACAGGGCTGTGGTATGGAAATCACAGTGCAGTGCTGTGATTCCCCTCCTCTGCCAGCAGCTTCTGTACTCATTGCAGCTGGTTGATGGTCATCAGCCAGAGTAACGTGTTTGGCGTGTGGGATACTGAGGTGGGGGAAAGTGCTGCAAGAAATCACCCTTTTATGGAGCCCAAGTACGGATCTAGAGGCTTAATGTTCAGTGGCCAAATTTCTGATGTGCTCTATAGGTGCAGTGTTATAATTGGAAAGGAAATGACAGTGCAAGCAACACACTGTATTCATTTAAAACTAGTTAACAACAACTAATTTAAAAGCATTTAAAAACAATTATATGGACAGGCGGACAACAGCTATAGCATTCATATAAATGCAAGAGCATCTGCCTCAGTGTAACAGTTACCTTTTAAAACCAAGCAAAATCCAGGTTTATGAAAAATATAGGCGTTTTAGTGTTATTTGTAACTGGCAGTGTTCCTCTCCTCCACTCCTTAGAAGACAATGGAGGAGAAGCAAGAGTCAAGTCTAAGCAGTTTCAGGTAACTTAAAGCTAATAGGAAGTGCTCCTCAGAGCCTCCCTGCAGGCTTTGGTGACCCAGGGTTGGAACTAAATCTTCAGAAGTTTGCCCTAAACAAACTTACTGCAGGGCTTATGCATGCAATTTGACTTTTCTGAATGAAGTCACGCATCCATGTTAATGTTTATGTTACAATACTGGAAAGCATTTTCCTTTTCCTCATAGGAAATTTGTATCCATGACCTGCAGTAACAGCTATTTCCAACACTCAGTATGTCAGAGTAGTGGTTCTGTCTGCCCTCTGCCCAAGAGCGCACAAAGTACAGCTCTGCAGGCCTCTGTCTTTCTTGGCTTCGGCACATCTCGAATTCTCTTCTCGGGCACTAAGTCTCCTTTAACTCTATCTTAGCCTTTGATAACTGTGTAGCTAGTTTTATTTTACCTTAAGGCAAAGTGAAGGCAGGACCAGAAAAGAGAAGCTAAGGTAAAGAAACGTTAACTCCCATGTGTTTGTGCTGTTGGTATCCCTGCAGTGATCCAGATGCTCGTGGGCTAGCCAAGAACTTTCTGCATTACCTGTAATGACATCTTAGATTGCTGCAGAGGCAAAAGGACAGATTTAATCAATGCCACCAGCACTGCAGTCTGTCATAATGCTATGAAACACAGGCTTCCAGCACTGGTTTGCATGTATTCACCACTAGCCAAGGGTAGTACAGAAGATTTAAAAGTGTGAAAATTTAGGGCTACTAAAAATCCTCCCGGTGTGTTCTGAACAACTTCACTGGTTACTTTTTTCCTCAAAACATTTGGAATTTTCTATTTCCAGAAGTACTGTTCTGCTTCAGGCTTTTTCCCTTAAATGGTGATAGTCTTATGTTACTTGTCAACTTCAAAAGACAAAATCACCCGTGCAATATTTTTGTCCTGTCAGCTGGTAGTGGATTTCAAAACAGGATGCCTATTTTTCCCCCCATTATTTGCAACAGTGAGATACAGAAGACTGAGCTTTTGTTTGCAGTTGGTTATACAGGTTCAACCTGGTGATTCATTCTTCCTGCAGCTACGTTTCCAGGAAAAGACAAATTCCTGGCTCTTCTCCAAGTGATCCATAGGCTGCTTGAGAGTAAGATCAGAAAGCACTCCTTCTCCTGCAGCTGGGACACTTTCTAAGAAGGGAAAAATTGAACAAAACACATCACAGAGCTCATGTTATCACCCTGCAGAGAAGCAAGGAGGCACGTGGCCTTGGAAACGTGTGTGCAGTACTAAGCCAAGGTGAAGATAACAGCAGAATTTACATGACTTAAGATTCTTGGCCCTGTGAAGCACAACCAAGCATTTGCAAGGAGGCATTCTCTATTTCTGGGACTGATGGTGACTGGGAAGCTGGATGGCTTATGGAAAATCCTACAATTTCATTTCAAGCTTTTTAGAAAACTCTCAGCGTCTTGTTGCAGTTGGTGTGTGCAAGAACATACCCTTGGATTGGGGAATTTTTCAAGAGTCATTATTCAGAAAGGAGCTGGTAACTATGGTTTCAAACATCTCCTCTCCGGGAGAGGAGCTGCTGCTCACAGGTGAGGGGAAGCCTGGTTTTGCATCATGAAGCAAGGAATTACAGGGTTGTGTGGTTATGAATGCAAGCGCTAAGCTTTCAGAGAGGGAGTTAAATAAAAACATGCACAAAGCTACCTACAAGTAGCCATCGCTGGAAATGTAAAGACTTGTCTGAGAAGTGGAGTTCCTTTGAACACAAGCAGACAGCAGCTCATGTACAGGGCAGACGGACCAAGTAAAGAGACAGAATTACCTTCCCCTGTGAGCCCACAAGCCAAAACACAGCTGGTAGCACTAATATTAGTCTTGTCAAGCTTGGCAGTCCTCATTTATTATGCACCCTGCAAATAATTACACATATAGTTAAGCTGCTAGCTCAGAAGCTGCATTCAGTAGTTGGCAGGGTATGTTCTTCACTCCTTTGACCTCATTAGACACACATCAGGAGTGAATCTGGTCCTTTGTATTTTCAGAATAGGTCTTTCTCCTCTCCACATCTCAGGAATATAGGTTGCTCCTCCTTTGGCTGTCATCATGATGTGACTTAGGTTTTGTCTCAGGATCCTGCCTGGCCTTCCTTAAAGGCTTTGTGGAGTTCTGGCAATTACAGCAACTTCCCTGGAGGCCTTAAATTAGGGTTCATTTCCCACATTTTGGAAAGCTGCTTTCCTTTTTGTGAAAATTAAAGCAAACATAGTCTCTTTCCACCACACATTATTAAAAGTTAAACATGAGCCAACACTTGGAGGAAGAACGAAGGCCTGTATAACAAACTTGCTCTCTTTAGGGAATGGTGACATGAAGTGTCAAATGTATAAACTCCTACCAGCGCTGGCATTAACAGCCCGTGGAATCCATTCAGCAGTCAGTATCCCCGAGCTATTACTTTGCGGGTTAAGTTTAGGTCACACTGTGGGCACAAATGCAAGAGAGTTACTTTTTATCTTCATAAAAGCAAGATTCAGGTTGGGGAAAAAAAAAAAAGCAAACCTACAATGCCAGAACAAGTCAAAAGCTGCTCTGCTTTGCTCTGCTCCTCTCTGTTCCCTGGGAGGAAAATGCAGTATGCTTTTGAGGAACTGACCTAGGGACCCACTGAAGTTACTCCTACCCTTGGTTTCCAGAGAGGTGCGCCTCACCCCTGGCAGCTGTAGGGCCTGTGTCCCTGCCCCGACAACACCCATCCATGGTCGGGGTGCTGCAGATCTCCCGTCTGCCTGCTGCAGCTCAGCTGGGCAGCACCTCCCAAGAAAACCTGCGGTAACCCTCTTGCCAGGAAACGTTTGTCTTCACATTAAAGTATGGCTGCCTCGGTGGGATATAGCTGCCAGGGAGAGGGGGGTGGGATGCTCTCCGTAAGCTGAGCCAGGCACGGCACATGGTCACTGGCCACAGCTTCCACTGCATCGCCCTGCTCTGTGCTCAGAGCCCTGCCAGCACTCCGGGGGGGATTTTTATATGCCAACTTTCAGGACAGCACTGAGAGCTGGTCCTTCTTCCCCACGGTGAGTGACTGAAACCTATTGGGTATGCAACTGAAACAAGAAAAGAGAGAGAATAAAAAAACCCCAAATGCCTTCATTTGAGGGTCACACCTGCCTAAAATCCAGGACTTTGGCCTGTGCCCTCCTTGCCTGAGGTATCTTGGTTGAGTGCAGCAATGAGGCAGTGTTCAAATGAAACTAAAGGTAATCCCCAAGAGGTTAATTGAGCATGAATACTCAGTGCTAATCCAAACTACAAATACTGCATGCACTTAAAACTGAGTAATAAACTGTTTTCTTGTCCCGTAAGAAAAACCTTTCACCATTTTAAGAAGTATTTGCCCACTGCAGAGGATGACACAGGTTCTTTCAAATTTGTTTGAATTTTGTCTGCAAACATGCAAGTTCAAGCTGCATTTGGAATAGACTGCAGCTCGTGATCAGGCTTATTCCCAAGTCTCTGCCTCTGGTTTGAAGCGAGCAAGCAAATACACCTATGAATCCCATTTCCATCAACTTGCCAATCTCTCTTTCACGGTGGTTTTCAGCCAGTACATCTTGAAGCTGAAGGTCCTTCCCAAGCAAGGTTCTACCATCGGTGGGACTGGTGCTTGGCAGTGTTACCCTCTCTGGGAATGGCAGCGATTCTCCCCCATTACCTCGGGCATCATTATTGCTGCTCTGCAGTAGAACTTACTAATCTTTATGGGCCAGCCCTGTTAATCAGGAGTGCTCAGTAAAACCGCCCTCCCTGCAGCACCACCTGCACTGGGAACTGCCCTGCCCTGGCCACAGCCCTGCTGAGCCAGGACAGCCCTGAAACCAGGTGGGGGCAAATGCTGTGACTAAGGGGAAATGCTTCAAGCAGGGTGGAAAAACAGCTCAGTAGTACAGGTTATGTAAAAGCACAGTATTTGGTGTTTGTGAGCTGCCCACTGTGTGCCCTGCTCAGAGAGAAGAGGCAGTGACCGAGGGTCCCACGGCACAGACCTCTCTTCCCAGAGCAAGAGGAAAAAAGGTTGAATCTCAGCGGTCTGTACTAAGCTATTTTCAGCTTATGTGTTCGTTATTACCAGGATCCCAAATGCCTGTTTATCATGCAAAATGTGGCACTCGGTATGTGCCGCCCATTGTACCCTGAAGTAATTGATTTTTTTATAATGGAAACTGTCTGATGATTCACTGGGGTAAATCAAGCAAAACAGAAGAACGATGAGACAGAAAATAGGAAGCAGACCAGGACTGGTAATAAATCATGATAGATGGTATTCAGTATATAGCTATAGCAGTAAGTCAATAGAGTGCTAAGCTGCATAAAGATAATGTGTTTCATCTCTGCAGGGTGTTGCTCAGGCTACACCTATTAAAAAGATTGTCTGGTTCTGCAGAAAATACACACAGCAACAGGTTTTGTCATATTATCCTGATAAATCAGATCTGTATTAAGATTTCAAGAGTTAGTTTGCTAAAATGGAGGAGGAAATTAATATTCCTCATTACTGCAGCCACAGGGAAACATGCACAGATATGGAAAATTACTCTTTACTGGCATCCTGAGGTATGTGGAAGTGGAAGCTTAAATTCTCCTGGAATGACGGGGAGGTGGGACAGTTTGCTGTTTCTGTGATTTCCAGGGATTCAAGTCAGCTTCCTCTTGCTTAAGACCTACATGAATAAGGCTACACAGAGAAACAGACTACTGATTTCTTTTCTCCCTCTGCATGTTTGTATAAATCCCAATGCTCTACAATGGTGCAAGTGCAGGGGAAGAGCAGCTGGAGCCTCTTCCCCTTTGCAGCATTACACACCGAGAACAAGTATGAGACCCATGGGAACCTTCAGCCTCTGAGAGGCAGAGGAAACAAAACCTTCACACCCAAATAGCAGCAAGACGTGTCACATACTCCAGCCACTCCAACTTCTCAGTGTTTTTCATCTCTCAGGACAAGTATGTGGGGTTCTGGCTGTTGCTCTCGACAGCTGGGTCCCGGTGCTCAGCTGCCTGCTGAGCCACTCTTGCTCACTTCTTCTTCACCCTTGAACCAGGATTTTCCACTGCCCGAAATTTTGCAGCTTTGGCAAAGGGCTCCCTGAGGCTGCTCTGAAGCACAGACTCTGCAGAGGTCCCAGCTTGCTGCTGGGGTCCCACGAGGCACTTGCAGCGGTTGTACCTCCCCCCGCTGCAGCCAGGCAGCCCCTTTCCACGCGCTGGCGTGGCTGTGAGGAACAGGATGGACATGATTTGAGAAATGGACACTCAGCATCGCGGCTGTCTGGCTGAGGTGTGCAGATTTGCCTGCAATTCCTACCACTGCTCCGGATGGAGCGGGCTCGCCTCTGTCAGCGTGGAGCTGCTGAACGGGGCCTGGCAGTGCAGCAGGAGCACAGCTTGCTCAGCCATTGCCACTTTTTAAAATATTCGAGTCAGCCAGCTGCAGACAAGTCAGGGTATTGCTTTTCTGGTGTCAAGAGGGTAAATATGCCAGTTTTAATATTAAATAGTGCAGATGCAAGCCAGCTCTTATTCTTGCTTGAGAATTAATTACTTCACTGAACCACACCAGCCCTCCAGCTTTCTTCTCTTCCCCCACCATCCTTGCCAAAAATCAGTGGATGCAATGCCAGAGGGAAGAAAATGGCTGTTTTGTGTGAAGCCCCCTTCTTCCCTCCCTGACACAAGCAAGTCTCCAGTTCCACCCAATGGTTAAGTCTTGCTCCTTCCTAGACCTGGGAGTAGGACCCGCTGTCCTACAGCTTTCCAAGGAGAGTACAGAGGCTGCGGGGGGACGTTCGGCTGAAGTGGTTTAGAAAGAGCTGAAAGCAAATCTTCTCTGAGGCCCTCATGTAATCCACAGCGAGGTCAGATTTCTCCGGAGTAACAAGGCTTTACAGACTGTCAGTAGTGCATAGAGAGGCTTAGCTAACACAGCTCAGAGAACTTGCCAGCAAGTGAAAAACTATAATTCACCAGTCTGAGGGAATAATCCTCATATAAGACTATAAATCATTTAGTTCCTCCCTTTATTGTGCCTGGGATTAAGTTGTACAGAGCCTAGAAACGCAGCATCTATGACTTCCTCTCTTCAAAGAACTAGGCATGGTTTTGTCTGAAAACTGTGTCCGTGATCACAAGGGAGAGCCAACGTCAGGATTTGTCCTACAAAATGAAGTAAAACCCCGAGCCTGCCTATCTCTGGAATAACTGCCGGCACAATAGTAGCATTTTGTAATACTTTGTGTGTTCTTAAGTCTTCTCCAGAGCCATTCTTATCAGGGGCCAGAGTTAAATTTTTGTAGTGATAGTGAGGTGATCCACTGCAGAACGATGTACATTCGTGTTTATCAGGGCCTCTAACTGCCGTGGGCATCTCGCCCTCTAATC
The DNA here is from genome assembly GCA_013398125.1 of Aegotheles bennettii. NCBI lineage: Eukaryota > Metazoa > Chordata > Aves > Caprimulgiformes > Aegothelidae > Aegotheles > Aegotheles bennettii. The sequence goes on along the minus strand of VZRW01001184.1, from coordinate 552,982 downwards.
CATCTTCCCTGGAGTGTGTTTGAGCATTCCAATCCTCTGAGAAGCTCTCAGGTAGCTGAGACTCACCAAGAAAAAACACAGCTGCTGAAGCCTTTCAGTACAGTGAAATATAAGTCCCTGGGAATCGCAGTGGCCATGTGTAATGTTTCCTCCCCAGACCACATGCAGGTAACGCCCAGAGCAGCAAATCACAAGCCGTAAGCGAGCAGCAGGACGCAGCATTGCTTACGCTCAACTACATGAGGGACTTCACCATTGAGTCATCAGAACTGACCAGGCCACTGCAACCCCCAGCCTAGGCAGGCACCCAGCAGTGCCAGCCGCCCGCATAGCACCAGGGGTACAGCTGGGCAAAACACCCCACATACTCCCTGAAGCCCTTAAAACCTTTAGCAACAGGGGAAAAGAGCTGGCGAGACTCACAACCAACCTTTAAAATTTACAAGGGCAGCACCAAGGTTGCCTGCAGCCCCCCATGAGCCTCTGGAGTGCTGCACACAACCACCGCGGGGACAGCATGTGGCACAGGTGGGATATGATTAATGTAATGCACAGAATCATAGAGTGGTTTGGGTTGGAAGGAACCTTAAAGATCATCGAGTTCCAACCCCCTGCCATGGGCAGGGACACCTCCCACCAGACCAGGGTGCTCCAAGCCCCGTCCAACCTGGCCTTGAACACTGCCAGGGAGGGGGGCATCTACAACTTCTCTGGGCAGCCTGGGCCAGTGTCTCACCACCCTCACAGGGAAGAATTTCCTCCTAATATCCAATCTACATCTACCCTCTCTTAGTTTGAACCCATTCCCCCTCATCCTATCACTCCATGCCCTTGTCAAAAGTCCCTCTCCAGCTTTCCCGTATCCCCTTCAGGTGCTCGAAGGCTGCATGAGGTCTCCGCGGAGCCTTCTCCAGGCTCTCTCAGCCTGTCCAGAGAGCAGAGCTGCTCCAGCCCTCGGAGCATCTCCGTGGCCTCCTCTAGACTCGCTGCAGCAGGTCCGTGTCCCTGTTATCGCTTGCTGTCCCGC
>VZRW01001184.1:513874-547963 GCA_013398125.1 Aegotheles bennettii | reverse complement strand
CCTCCCGCCCCAAAAAGAAGAGTGTCTCCTAATCTTTATTTTGGGCTTCTTTTTTTCCTATGAATTTTTTTTCATGGTTATCTGGGGTAGAACTTCTTATGGCTGACACTTTCTTGCCAGATTGCTATATTTAAACATAGATCTAATTTCTCATAAATTCTTTGGATAAAACTAGAACAAGGCCTCGCTTGGCAGACTTTTCTCACTTGTACTTGCAAACATTACCTCCCTCTACCACTGCTGTGTACTGAGTTCCGCAGTTTTGAGCAGAGGTTTGCCTGATTCACATGCACCAAAGGGAGGATTGTTGACCTGCTGAACTGGCAGGACAAAATGACTGGGTACCTTCATCTGGTGGCGAGAGGATGAGGAGGGACGAGACAATCAGGGATGAGAGGGAACAGCAAATGGGATCAGGAGAAGGACTGAGTGGGATGTAGTCATCACACAGAGGTTAGATGGGAGTGGGAATGGAAGGGGACTTTGAAGAGGAGAGTATAGAGAAAGAAGTCAGTGAGACCTACCAGAACAGACTCGGACTGACTGGTGCCTAGAATAACTCTTCAAGCACCCGTGAGCCTACTTTACTTTTTTCAGCAGCCCCCTGGCTCTCTAGAGGCTGTGCCATGCTGAAAGGGGCAAGCTTCAAGTTGCCCCTAACTGCGTGCTGCAGTTACTGAACAGTGTTGAAGACGAACAGTTATGTGAATAGATTGTCTGTGATCTGATTTCATCAACAGCTTGCCTATAAACCTCCTTGCAGAAGGTCTAAATGCTGTTCATTTGTTCCTCTCTTATATAATGTCAGCTTACTTCAGGCATGTGGGTGGAGGGGTTTTTATCCTGTTTTTTAAAAATACCGGTAAAAATGTTAGTTAAATTAAAAAAAAAAAAGAAAAAAACAAAACACTCTGATGCAAGGAATCAGCTTTTTGGTGCCAGCAGTTTTCAGCACAGGAAAGGCTTAACCATGTGTTGCTTTTTGTGCCTCTCTATTTGAAGATCTGAGCACAGACTGACAAATACCATTGTCTAGTTAGACAAATATTGAGGGTGAAAACCAACTGATGCTGTTCTGGTGTTCCCACTCCTTTTTTCCCCTGTATTTGCTGAGTTTTTCACCTAACTTACTGTCATTCTGCTTTCCCCAGAACACTCAGTATCTCTTTCCTATAACAGGCTAGGAATTTATTACAAAAGTATTTGTAGCAGTTACAAATAGTATGTGATCTTGACCAATGTGAAAGAATTGACTCTGTACAAGCCTGAAACACCTTCCATGTTGTTGGCTTAAGATGTCTAATGTCATGGCCTTTATGAAATCTGTAAAGTGCCTGTAGTGGAAATGACTGAATTGCTAAGTTGATCAGAAACAATGATGAAATTGATCTACAAATCCGGGAACTGGAAATCATCGCTGTAGTATAGTATCTGTATATCTGTTCTTATGCTTGGGTACTCTTTATAGCTAAGGAATCCTCTGTCCTTTTCTCTCTTCACTAAATCTTGGAGATGCTGCAGCAAGCGAGTTCATGTAAGCCTTAGGTTTTTAAGAACAGTTGATATTGAACATAGATGCATGAAGCTCGTATGGAGGGAAACTGACTGGTTTTGAGTGTTTCTTCAGACTTCCAGTATAACAGGTGTTACAACCGATTTTCATAAAATGGGCAGTGTTGGAAGGAAATTGTCAGGCACTGGCACTGGCTGCCCAGGGAAGTGGTTGAGTCACCATCCCTGGAGATATTGAAAAGGCATTTAGATGTGGTGCTTAGGGACAGGGTTTAGGGGTGGACTTGACAGTGCTGGGTTAATTGTTGGACTCTGTGATCTTAAAGGTCTTTTCCAGTCTAAATTATTCAGTGGTTCTATTCTATGAAATATGTGGCTAGCCTGAGGACTTTGATGAAGCTTACGGAGTTAATTTTCATCTTAACATTTGTTTTATTTACTATGGTTTCCATGTAACTTATCTCTAGGATCCTTTGATCATCTGGCTTTCTTCAGGAGGCTTGCTTTTTTCCCTCCTGTCGGGGTAGATTATGTAGACCAACAGAAGTTTTGTGGCTAGAAGTATCTGTTCTCTCAAGTGCCATCAGTGTGGTGAGGTCATACTGAAAAGCTGACTAACAGGGGAATGAACTCTTGTGTGAGCCAACAAAACACAAAAACCTACTCCTCCCAGATTCACATTACTCATTAAATTAAGGTTTCTAACAATGTTTCTTCCACTTACAAGAAGGAGGAGGAAGTTACTGTGGGAGGCAGGAGGAAAATGCTATCAAACATCAAGAACTCAGGCCTTGGATGTGTAGATCCTTGCCAATAAGCTAATCTTGAGATTTCTAAGTCTATTTGTTTTTAATTTATTACAGCAAAAGTTTGAATTTGCACTTTTATTTCGCTCACTGGGAAAATCATCTTTTCAGAAGAAAACTCTGAATGATTCCACTTGAAGGGTCAGACAAAGACACAACTGGCTTAAAAAGCTTGGCACTGTTAATTTAAATGTGTAGTAAAGCCAGATGAATAAAACTGAAGATTATAGTTGCAAGTAATGCAAATGTCAGGGTTACCTCAACAGCTTACACAAAAATCCCATTGCCAGCTGGGTAGTGTTCTGCAGTGTTTGTACTGTGTGTTTGTAGCACATCTTTGCTTCTGTTTGGAGTTCTGAAAGGGCTTGAGTCATTGCAGTAATCGAACATAGTTGTTATTTTTTTTTCAGCATGAAAAGTAACATTGTCTTGTCATCAGACATGTCAGTCAGACTCAAATAATAAACTGCTGAACGCAAATTTCTTTCAAAGACCAAAAAAAGCTTTTCTGTGAAACTGTTGAACGTATTTTGTTATGCAGATAGTTATTTTACTTTTATAGAACAAACTGCAGGTACGCTGAGAATCCACAAAGCCAGTGTGAAGAGTGACTGTGTGTAAAATGGCACAAACCTGTTAACTTTCATAAAGCACAAGCTTCATTTGAAGTTTGCATTAATGCGAGCAATGGGAAGAGGAGAAAAAACTTAACATATGCCAGTCTGTCAGGTGGCATATGACACCTAGCACACGCTACAGTGCATCTTCTTTTGCTTACCAGCAGACACTAGATGAGACTGGAATTCCTGGTACTCGCCTGTTTTCCTTTCTGAGCCATGTCTTGTGAGAAATCAGGCAGAGAGCGTGAGAAGAGTTGTTGTGGGGAAAACTTCCCTTACACTTGCAGTTACCAGCATGGATCTAGGAGTGTAAAATCTTGTTGGTCTTTAATGTGTACAGTTAGAAAATTTTATTTTGGCTTACCAATTAAAAATTAAAGCTGTGGAGTTCTGCTTTAGCTTCTCATGGTAGTGAATTGTGTTGCATGTGAAGGTCTATGTGGGGAATAAGAAGTGGACAGCATGGAACCAATTCTTTCTCCTTGTCTTTTTAAATCATCCTACGTTAGATGCAGTACAGAAACACTTCTCTTACAGAATGTTAGTTTTAAGATCTAGCTTGTGAACTACTGTTTTCCTTCTAGTTCCAACATAAAATCCTAGGGACGCATAGTTTTTCTCCCTTCTAACTGGTCCTGCCTGCACTGTGGAATTTGGGGCACTCCTGACATTCTGCTATTCTGCCTAGCAAAAATGTGTAGAAGTGGTTATAATTCATCATGAAACACAGGGAAGCATACTTGACTTTGTTCAGTCCTAGCAAAGCTGGGTATTGTGTCCAGTGGAACAGATCTCTCAGTTGTGTTTCCCCAACAGGGGCTGTGGACAGAGTGCAGTGGGATTGTGTTGGGATTTGCTGTGGAGGCAGTGATAGTGGTGTGGATCCTCCTGCCATTCAAGGAATGCACAGGTTGCCCAGAGAGGCTGTGGAATCACTGTCCATGGAGATATTCAAAACCTGACTGGCAGTCCTGGACAGACTGTTCCAGCTGACCCTGCATGAGCAGCAAGGGTTGAATTTAGGTGATCTCAAGAGGTCCCTTCCAACCCCAGTGAATCTGTCTTTCTGTGGACAAAGGCCAACTGTGTGGGTTGTTTTTAGTTGTTTTCCTTTTTAAATAAAGTGCTGCTTTCCCCTGGGGAGTTAGGAGTGTTTTTAAGGGACCTGTGCATATGCGAGTGTTGGTTAAGATTGTTTTCACCAAGATTCTCCCTCAAAATAGAGTTCCTTCCTGAGAACTGGTTGTGTTTAACGGCACTTCATTACCCAACAGATCCAGTCCTTCACGTATTCAAAATTGCTTGCATTACTTATGAGGACAGAGCAAGTTTCATATCTTTTGAGTCCATCCCATTGTGGAGGAGAGATGTATTCTGCTGAAGATGAATAATCAGGAGATGAAAGTGTTTTCATTCAGTCCAGATCTGGGAAAGGAGACACCCTTGGCATGTTTAAAGGATAGACTAACCTGTGTATAACTTGAGGACACAACAGGAGAAGGCAAATGGAAAACAACCTATGTGTGATGCGTTCTGTGGTGCATTCAGTGTGGTTGGTGATGAGTAAACAAAACAGGTTGAATTTAGAAACCAGGTTGTAATTTTGAGAGAAGTTTTTACGAATAGAAACAGAATAACATAATTTAAAGACAAATCATTTTATATGAAGTAAGGAATAACAGACTCTCTGAAATGTATTGGCAAATTTGTTAGTCTAATTAGTTTTAATTTTTAAATCTGTATTGGGAATGTTAAGTAACTCACACTTTTCACACTGTAAGGTAATGAAATATAAGGGAAGCCCAAGCCTTAATCGAAGCTAGTAACCCACTGAGCAGGGGAAGAAACTCAGTTTACAGGGGAGAGATGATTTTATGATTTAATGCTTTAAATATGTGCTGTATCAAAATTTACTGCTGTCTAGTAAAGCAGAGGATGGGGCTAAAACTATTAAAGGAAATACAATATTTTAGTGTTCTGAAGTCGTGAAATCATCAAAGGGCTGCTACTTGGTAACAGTGACATCTTTGACTGTCAGCTTTATTCATGAGATAATATATGTAGCACGATGCAGTGTGTAAAATGTGTTCTTAGTAGTTAGAAGCCACCGTGGAGGTGTGTAGAACAGTAGATAAGTGGCTAGCATTATAAATTCCTAAAACCCACACATGTTCTTACGTGGCATAGATGAGTAAAAGTAAAGTCTTTGTGCAGATTTTGTGTTGAGGAAAGGGCATAAGATCTCTAGCTAGGGCAGAGGTTTGCTTTTAAAAGTAATATGAGCTGCCTTGTGGGGGACTGTGTGCTCTTATCAGTGCACAGCAGCAGCGGAGGTAGCTGAGATTGTCTGAAGGGCAAGCAAACTGCGAGGGAGTCTTCAAAATGAGAATGGTGAGAGAGGGAAGCAAGTCCAGGCTTCTCTGTGCTCCGGTTGGAGACAGGGTTGATGTGACAAGTTTGGTAGTACCACATAAGTAAATAGCACTGAAAGATGCAGAGAAATAAGGGGGAAGGCTATTTTTAGTATGCAGTTCTCAGAGAGAGATGGAGGGCCATTGTAGTGTGGCAGCGTCACTGTACCGCTCCCACAGACTTCATTTCTGGTGGGAATCTTCCCTTCCCACCTCTTTATCATTGACTGTGAGGGTCTGATACAGAATGTGCTGTGACGTCTGTTGAGTTGACAGCCTCTAGAACAAGAATGTTTTGAGGTTGTTTTCTTGCTTTTTCTATCATTCTGTTGCTCCTCTCATGTCTCTCATTCCTGTTTCTGCATTTTTTAATTGCCATTATTTCTGTTGATCCCATGGCATACCTTCCTTCTGTCTTTTTCTGATAACTTTCTGTTAAGCTTGAGCTTTGTCATGCATCTTCCTAATATCCTAATCAAGACACCCTTATTTTCAGACCTAGGTATCTTGGGTTTGTATTCGTAAGTGCTACCAGGATGAAGTATTAGGAGATACGCTTGAATGTGAGTCAAACTGTTTGCGAACAGATTGATCTTTTCCTCTGGCTTTTCTTTTGCTGTGTTTCCCATTACATTTTGCTTCTCACATCCTTATCTGCCTCTTGCCTTATGCTTCCTTCATCAGCTGGATTGCTGTTGCTTTTTAGTATTTCATGGGCAACACTGTCAGTTTAGGAAGAGCATATCATATGACTAATTTTTCCATTGTTCAAAAAAAGCATTTTCCAGGGAGAACAGGAGAAAGGGGGGTTAAAATTCTCTGGCTGCTTAGAAGGGGAAGCCTACAGGGAGGTGGTTTCCTACATGCATCTTTCTTTCTTTGCAGTCTTGCAAGACAAAAGCAGATGTATTGTTTCTGCTGATGCCATGGTATTCTGCGATAAGAAGCCTAGTTGCAGTTTGTCTTGATCACTTCTTGTGGGGTGTTGTACCAGGGGCTGCACGATGTGTCTTGGACTTCATTAGTACTGTAACTCTGGTTGTATAATCTGTGTTGTGGGTTTAATGTGCTGTAGGTGCTGATACACCTGACTTTGCCCAGCATAAAGCATCTTGAGTCTGGCAGAGCCACTGTGGAACTGGAGCCAGTGAAGTCTGTTTTCCTTTCACTGCTGTTCCTCTCCTCGAATATGTGGGTCTGCTTGGGATCAGGGGAGCAAGTGCGACAAGTGTCCCTTGGTGCATCCTGCAGTGCTGTGGATCTTAAACCTTTCTTCTCTGGGGTGACGGTTGGTTATATTTGCATGTGTTTAATTCTCATAAGTGCTTTTAGCCCTAGACCTGGTTTCTAACATCTAAGCAGCTTGGATATAGGGACTGGCAGAGCACAAGAAGAGGTAAAAACAGTGTAAAATCCAGTTTGGATGCACACTGGAGCATAGGAGGTTCCATGTGAATATCAGGAAAAACTTTTTCACTGTGAGAGTGCCAGAGCACTGGAACAGGCTGCCCAGAGAGGTTGTGGAGTCTCCTTCACTGGAGACATTCAAAACCCAGCTGGATGCGTTCCCGTGTGATGTACTCTAGGTGACCCTGCTCTGGCAGGGGGGTTGGACTAGATGATCCTTCGAGGTCCCTTCCAACCCTAGAATTCTGTGATTCTGTGATTCTGTAAAAGGAAAGATTTAACAAGTCATACAGTTTAAAAGTAAATCAAAACCTCAGGAAAGTCATGATACGAACAGTGTATTTTTTTAATGGGATGAGAAAGGATGGGCATTATCCCATACAGTCTCTTCCCTTGAAAAAAAGGACCTGTTCTGCTTAACATGTATCAGTGACCTGGAGGAGGCAATGGAGTGTGCCCAAATTGTGGATGACGCCCGCCTGGGCAGCAGCCAGTATGGTGGAGGCTGCTCATCCAGAGGGGCCTACAGAGGCTGGAGGAGTGGGCCAGCAGGAACCCTGTGAAATTCAACAAGGAGAAACATGAAGTCCTGTGTTAGGAGTTACCAGATTCAGTAGTCCCTTTTCCTCTGTTTCCTTATGCTTGTTCCTCCCCACTTGCTGCCTTCCCCCGAAGCCTTGTACAGTCCCACATGCTCTTCCCCGCCATTCCTGCTGTGCAGTGGGCACTGGTTGCTATCAGTGGAAAGGTGATCCAGGCGCTGTTGACCCTCATTAGAGGTTTTCAAGACTCGACTGGATAAAGCCCTGAGCACTCTGGTTCTACCTCATAGCTGACCCTGTTTTCAGCAAGAGGCTGAACTAGAGACCTTCTGAGGTCCTTTCTAACCCAACATAGCCGGTTATTCCAAAAGTTGCTGCCAAGCTGTAAATGAATACATTCTGAGTTGTTTGCTCTGTGTCTGCATCATAACTTGCTAATAACAATCTGTCTTTTAAATCTGCATGTTGCAGCCCTGTTCTGCTTGCTGATGATACTTAAGTTATTTGGTAGACTAGCAAAATACTTCCATTTCTGAATCAATACTTTATCAAATCTAAAAAGTTGTTTAATGTTTGCCATTATTAGTGAATTTCTTAGTCTTTGTCAAAGTTTGTTGTTTGGATTTTTTAATAGAGTGCGAGCATTAGAAACTAGAGTTGGTCTCTATATGGTCTCTTGAAAGTGATTTTGCCAAATCGGTGTTAGAAGCTTGTTGGCATTGTGGACAGATTTTAAACAACAGTTGTACTGTTTTGTTGAGATGTTAAAATGTGTCAGTATGGCATACTATGGTATGCTGGATTTTATTTTTTTTTTCCTCCTGGAGAATTGAGTGTGTTATTTCAGGTATGAACTGTAAGGCAAATTCTGTTCTTGGACTTCTAAACCAGGTCTTCCTACACTTTAACTACGTGATTAAATTCAGGTATCTGTTCACTGTGGGCCATGAATGAGTGTGGTAAGGTGGAAATAGCGATACTGGTTTTGTAAGCTATCTTCTTAAAACTGCTAGAGATGGTCTGCTTTCATAGCTGACTCTGGCCTTATTGGGAGGGGGGGGATTGCCTGGCTGAACAATCTTTGTGTTCCTAAATAGGTGTTGTCTACCTTACATAGTAGAGGCTCAAAATTACAGTGGTCTGCATCCGGGACCGGTGTCAGAGCAATGCTGTTGGACTAAGATCAGTGATGGTGTAAGCCAAGTATTTGGAAGACACCCAGGTCTGGATACCAGTGTTGTGTACCAGTGGGAATCTGGAATGAGAAGTCTCGGGAGCACGTGTACTTTTGCAGTTCCGTGCACTTGCAGATGCATGAGGGCTGTGGCTGTGCTGTGGGTTAGGTGCCGTAGTTGCACAAAACACTCACATAGTTAAGACTCCCAGGACCAGTTTGTGCATTCTGTGGCTGCTACTTAACGAGGGTTCTGTTGGGTGAGTGCATAAAAAGCTCTTAAGATTTATTTTTTTTGATTAAAAGTTGATGGTGAATCTTAGGTTACTTTGGTTTTTGAGGGTGTGGCTTACCACCTTGAAACACTAACGTGCAAGTTTCCGAGCTTGTGTGCTTTTATGCATGGCATAAGCAGTACACAGGAGGATCAGAATGACAAATGTAAATGGACACAGATTTGATCTTTCCAGGATGTACAGGATCGCAGTACTAGATTATGCTGTTCATGTGTTCACATAAGTCAGTGTCCGTGGTGTGACTTCCTCACAACAGCTGTTTCTGCTGTTAAAGCTAACACAGCTAAAAATTTCATCATGATGTTTACAGTTTCATTAGCAAACTTTTTAGTGATCACTCCCCTCTTAATCTAAGGGAGTAATATATTCTCATCTAATGTCATCACTGGTTTATTGTGGCAAAGGATTAAAGCAATCATTTTGTACTGCTAATAATTACATATTAGCAGTACAGGGGTTTACTTGAAATTCCAAAAGAACAGAAATAATCTAAGACCTATGTTTTTATATTTATTAGCACTGTAAAAGTTATTTATTAGGCTCTTCCATAAGTCCACAGAGATTGTTTTCTGCCATATTGATCAGCAGTGTCCCTTTTTTTTTTTAATTATACTCTTCATAAAGTTCTAACCTTCTGCCCTCTACAGAGCGCAGGCTCCACATCCAGCTACCCTGACATGCAGGGGCACATACTGACTCTTCCGAGATCTCCCCTTCTAGATTTTTTTTTTATGGAAACTGTAAGCTACTTCAGAGCTTTGTGGCAGCAGGAATAACTCCACAGGCTTTTTTCAGAGGGGAAAACGTCAGATTTTTATTTATCTCTGCAAAAGCAGGGGTTTGCTTTAGAGAGACAGCCCATTTTATGTTTCTGATCTTGTCACCATCACTGTGTTTGAGCGTTTTAAGGCTGGGTGGGAATTGTTGCAGTAGTCATCTTCTGTTAAAGGTTTCTCCTTTTCTTGTCCTTTCTGTTTCAGATTTAGCGTTGGAATCTAATCCATCTGATCATCCTAGAGCAAGCACAATTTTCCTGAGCAAGTCTCAAACAGATGGTAAGCTAAGTTTTTTCCAATTAAAAAAAAAGGCAGGAGGAAAACTGAAAAAATAACTGCCTATTTTATTTATCCAGCTCAAGAATTACAATTACTATAGCTTGTGCATTACAAAATGCTGTTAAAAAGTGGAAGTGTTTCCATATTAGACAAATAAAAAATAATTATGCCAACAGTAAATTTTGAAGTTGCAACTAAAAGGAATTTAAGATATATTCTTTTTAAAATGTTTCTGTTCTTTTTATAGTTAGTTCTTGTTTGAAGTGCTGTTTTGTCTAAGATGGTGTTGCACTTGAGATTGGATAGGTTGATGGAAAGCTGCAGTGTCTTCTACCTTGGCATAGCTTTGCCACAGAAAAGTAGAATTATTTTGACAGGTCTATCAGTTGCAGTCCTGTTCTTCAGAGTCTTATGGCTAGTAGTAAAATTGTCAGTTGTATCAACTTCCCAATACTCACATAATCTGTGAGCAATGGAAACAAGCACTAGCAGGATGCCAAGGAAATGTAGGCCTCTTTCCTCGAGGCCTCTGAGGTCAGTCTTCAAACAGAGGATCTGACCTGCACATTTCAAACACCTCTTAGGTGAGCACTGCTTAAGTTGCAATTAACAAGTTGACATAGTCCTTGGACATTGTAGTGCAGCTTCACTGTGCAGCCTTTCAGCCTCCCTGCAAGTAACTTTCAAACTACATGAACATCCCTGTTGGGGGTAGTATTGCCCTTAAATGTGACTCAGTATTCTTCAAATATAATATATTGAAGTGTATACACTTGTGTTCATGTAGAAAAATGGTCTGCTAGGTGAGATAATAACTACTAAATTATTCTCTGAAGTTTGTATTAGTTGGATGAATTGATTTTTTACAGGGTATTTTTATGGACAAGTCAGGCAGAAGAATTTATTTACTGATTTCACTGGATCATCTTGAGTTAACCTTTCACAGAACTAGTAGAATTAATATCTATAAATTCTCTCTCACCAAGATGTTATCAAGGTTATAAGTTTTGAAAAATTTGGATACTCTCTGCCAATTGTTTATTTTTCTAAATATGTAAGAGAATGTATCCTGCTAATAAGTGGTAGTGATCTGAGGTCAAAACTTAGGAGAAGTCACCTGTCAAGGCTGGTCACATATGTGTAGCTTTCTGCATGTGTGCAGCTCTCAGCTCTCCTTTAACAGCACTGGTTTACTGCTGCTGTTACAGCTGGAAGTTAAACCTTACAGTCTTTTTTTGAAAGGCGACACTTCCTCCTTGTGTGCCCTGGGCAGGTTCAGCGTGTGATGTTTTTACTTCTGTTTGCCGAGTGGTTGCTGTTGGATATGCTCTATTTGAACTATTTGAAGTCATCCAGTTTTTCATGATGCACAGCATCTTTTCAAAGCTGAGACATTTTACCCTTAGTGCGATGAGTATAAGTACTTCCTAAATGTACATGTGGATAGTTGGAAGTAGTATGTAGTTCACTAGCTTGATAAAATTCAGCATTTTTTCCTCCGACTACTTTTCCAGACACCTAAAGTCAGATTTGAATCTTGCAGTACTCGTGTACCTCAGAAGACTAAGTTAACAGAATGACTCTACTGAATGTAAATTTGGATTGTATTTTAGAAACCTTTCAGTTCACATTCTTTCTCCCTCTTTCTAGTGCGAGAGAAGAGGAAGAGTAACCACATCAATCATGTAAGTAACACAAATTCTTAGTGTGCTATATAGATGACATTAGCATGTTGGGACAAAGACAAGTTCAAGAAACAACTGTCATAGTTCTAGGTGCATAGTCCTACACATGTTCCAAATCCTCCTTAGCAAGATAAAACTGAACTATCTTTGCCCGCCTTTAAAAAATAAACAGGCACAGTACCACAGAGCACAGAATGACTGATGTCAAAAGAATAAGAATTGATTTTTTTGTTCTATCAGTCTTGAGCATTTCAGAAGACTAAAGGGGAAAATAGAAGTCAAACAGTGGGGGTTTTTTAAACAGAAGTAAAACTGGATTAATTTCTCAGCTGAGAAATTACTTGACTTACATGACTTGCTATTTGAGCATCACTACAGGACGTATTGTAAGAAGCGAATCCAGTTACTAAGTATATTGTATTTAGTATGATTATGGGACGTGGTTCATTTTTCTTTTCTTTCTTTTTCAATTACGGTTCAGCTTTAGTCTGCCAACACCAAGGGAAGTGTTATTGGATTGTTTTTGCTGGCGAACTTCAGCTGGAATGGGAGTATCCCAGGTAGCTGATGAGTTACAAAGGGTGCCAACATTTTCATGTGGAAGACTTTCAAGTTTTTAGATAAGGCATTTAAAAAGATTCTGGCAAAAACTAATGAATCTTGAGTTGCTTGTTTAAAACTCCTCCCTCAATTATGATGTCCTAGCTCTAGTGCAAGGCATTCTCTAAAAATGCTCAGGAAGCCTGACTTAGTGTTGCATAGAAAAATTTCTTATAGTATAAAATCTACAGGGCTAGGAGAGGTGATAGAACATTTTGCTATCTGAATAGAAAAAGTAAGGGTAACAGTAGTACTTTATTTCCAGAATCCAGATGCTAAACAAGACATGAGTGAAATTAGCAATGTCAGGAAGAGAGGGGTTTTTTCTCCTCTAAAATATAACAAGACAAAACCCAAAATGCAAAATTGTCTTTACAGGGAGCAATACTGGATAACCAGAAAATGTAAAGGTATAGGATATAAAAGAAGGGAGAGGATGATGAAGTCACAGGGAAATCTAATAAAGTACATCATAGAGAAGGAAGACTGAGACCTGGACTGGCAAGAACGGAATGGAGGAGAAGTGAGGAAATAAGAGGACTTACTGCTTCATCTGTAGCTACTTCAGCTGAAAATGACTTAAAAATATCATGTTGTGTATTACAAGGGATAATTTATAAACCTGTCTTACACAAAGGGTATCCTCAGGAGCCTGATGCTATAAGGTAGCTTGCATAGCAGGAGCAGTTATCTACAAAGACCTCCTCTGTAGTAGCTACTTGAGGTGTAAAGCCAGTGTTCAGTGTTGTAAACCGAAGCCCACAGAATCTCTCCTGTTGAATGTGTGTTACTTTTTATTGTTTGCTTTTCTCCTCCTAAGGTTTCTCCTGGGCAGCTTACGAAAAAATACAGCTCATGCTCAACAATATTTATAGATGACAGCACGGTCAGTCAACCTAACCTTAGAAGCACAATAAAGTGGTAAGAATCATTTGTCATCAGCAAGGAGCTGAGTAGCATTGCAAAGTTTATTTGGGATTTTGTGGTGGTCTTGCCTGTTCCAAAGCTGGTCACACACTTGAACGAGAGGAGCACAGCACTGCTTAGTCTTATTATTCACAACGCTGTTTATTACTTAGGACTAGAGGAAATGGCCTCAAGTTGCACCAGGGGAAGTTCAGGCTGGATATTAGGAAAAATTATTTCACTGAAAGGGTGGTGAGACATTGGAACAGGCTGCCCAGGGAAGTGGTGGTCACTGTCTCTAGAAGTGTTCAAAAAATGTGTAGATGTGGCTCTTAGGGACACGGTGGACTTGGCAGTCCTGAGTCGATGGTTGGACTCAAAGATCTTGAAGGTCTTTTCCAATCAAAACAATTCTATGATTCTATAATTCAGGTTGGTCATGGAAGGGCTGTAGAAGTCTCATTAATTACGACTGCTGGAAGACAACTTTTTTTCCAGTTACAGAGCTAATGTGTACTGTGGTATTTCAAAGTGGTTATCATAGTGCACTTGAGAATCTGAGGCAGTGCAGAAGTTTGTTTTGGGGTTTAAACCCATTTTGGGTTTAAAAGCATGTGTTGGGGTGGGGAGCTCAAAGTCTTCACATTGAAAGCCAAATCCAGAAACTCTCGATCTGGGAAAACTTGAAATGTATTTTGTACAGAGTTGCAGGAAAAGTTTGTAGAGCTGTTTGCTACTGCCAGTGGTATTAGTCTGCCCTCTAGTTGTGGATAACAGTATGCTGCTGGCTTTGGGTTTAGTTCTATTCTAGCCTTTCTACTTTTTTCTTTGTATATTTGTTATTTTAGGTAGGTGAGTTTGATAACTAGTCCTCTTGATTCTGTGGTGAAATGGCTGTTTGACCTGTTCTGGGTCCTACAGAGACAGTTCTTTGTCTGTAGACGATACCAGCCAAGAATTGAGAAGAGATTTTCACTTGCGTGCTGAAAGGAAAAGTAAGGCAAAGTAGCTTTGGGCCCAGAAGGCTGTTCTATTTTAACACTTAGTAGAGTTTGCAAATGCCTAAGTTGATTTATTGCTTTCAAATTTGGTTTCAAACAGAGGTATCTAGCATGTCACTCCTCCTTTTCTGGAGGAAAAAACCTAAAAGATGTGCTTGTGCCATTTTGAAGTGCTGTACATCTGGCAACAGATCAGAACTTCCTCGTGACAGATTCCTGTGATGGCAGTGTTCCTGTTGTCACTGCCAGTAAAGTATCTGAAATTTGGTCACAGTAGATGAGTGTCAATATGAGATCTATTGCCTTACTTGACTCAGCAGAGACTGAGATCTGTTCCTGTCCCCTTCTTGGATTATGTTGGTGTGACATCATCCTTATTATTCTTTTTTAAGACAGGTCCTAAATTAGACAGCCAGAGATACAGAGTTAAAATATCAGCAGAATATCTACGAACTTGAATACTCCACATTTTCAATGTCACCTAATCAGGCAACGAAGGTGTGTGTTTAAAATGTGGTATAATATTTATTTTGTGGCACAAATATCTGTACAACAAATATAAAAGTAGTTCGGCTAGCAAATCTGATTTGGCCAGTTTCTGTTCAGGCAGGTAAACATCAGAAATAAGATACAGAGTACTCAGGAATGTGAGAGGAAGCCAATAAATAATGGATTCTGAGCATTTTGCCCTTAGCAACAGCTTTTGCAGCGGAATTGTGCACACAGAATGTGCTTTGTTAAATCTTCTCTTTTTTTCTTTCTCTCTTTTAGTGTAACGTTAGCAATATTCTACCATATAAAGAACAGGTGAGTGCATTTTTATTTTTTTTTTCTGAAGTACAACACTTTCTCTGAGCCAGGGATATGGTCTTGGTCACTTTAGTAACGGCTAGTATAACTTAAAGGAGTTGAAAAGTCTGATATTTTATGCTGTATCTGCTTCCTCTTTGTTACCTCCACTTGAGCTGATACGAAAGGTCAGTAATACACCTGTCCAGTGGCACATGCTTCACAGAAAATGAAGTATAAAAAATCAAAACAGAGGGAGTGAGGAGAACACAATTCTCCACAAATCAGCCTTTGAGCTTTTTTTAGCTTTTCCAGAATACAGAGGTACAAGGTTAGTTTTGATGGGTGAAGGAACACTGTCCTAGGTACAAATAACCCATGCCATTATAGGTAGTTACAGCATTTGCCTCAAAATTACAGCTGCCTTTTTGAAATAAATGCTATCAATGACACAGTTTCACATTTTAAGGGAGAACTGTACCAAACATAATATGAGAACGTGGGTTCATTGTTTAGCTTCTTAAATATTCAGTTGTAAGATCTCATTAAATGCTTTGTAAAAATACAATATAGCTTCATACCATATGCCAGGAAAAGTTGAACTATAAAATATGTCCCTTTATCCTCTTTTTAGTGGAGCACAGCATTACCAATTAACTCTTGTTGCTAAACCAGAAATTGTTTACTTTGTAGAGATTCTGACAGATCATTGGATATTTTCGATGAAAAATCTCATCCTCTCACAGTAAGTGTAACTTTTTGATCCTCTGAATATGTATCGATATACATATTTATAACATCTTGATTTGTATTGTGTAAGTCATAAAAATGTCTTAGAACCAGGTCACAAGCAAACTGATCTTAAATTGTATCTTTAGATATAAAATACAGTGCAGACAGTGGCCTCTGGACTTTTGATACCAGCTAGATAGTGAACAGAACCCAGTCTTTTTAAATTTTGCAAAGTATGTTTAGTTTTCTGTGCTTTGAATATAAATAGAAAGCAAGCACATGTATATTTCATATCGGAACTTTCTTGTCTGACTCCTTTCTTCCCCTCTTTAACACTACTTTAAGTCTTTCCTGTTTATTTAGGAAGACATGGTTGGTAGATGTGTGCCTAACCTTTTAAATGAGTGCAAATGAGAGAACATAATATGTGAAGCATCACACAAAGTAGGAAACTAAGTCTGGTATTTAAAAAAAAAAAAAACAAACCTGAAAGGCAAAATTTTAAAGCAAATATGCTGAATGCCTCTTGCAGTAACAGCTAGGAACATTCAGCATGTGATTTTAATGTGACTGTTCCTGATATACCTTTTTAGACAAATCTTTTAAGATGAGAAACCTCACAGTACAGGCAAGCTCAGGGGTGGAGCATATGTTTTTTATGCCCAGTTTGAGCACCACTAGATAATGACTGTCCTACAGAATCACTTCCTTTGTTTTTCATTTGAAATTAATTTAGCAAAACTCTAGTGACTTTAAAAATCCAGTTTGCTCTGGGCCTTACCTGAATGAATGAAGCTTAATCTGTCTCACAGATCTGGCTTGTTAATAAACAGTTTTTAATAAACAATTAAATATTTTAAGTTTGTTAGAATTTCATTACTAATCATGACCCATTGTGCTAGGAATTGTACACTTGAATAAATACCACTCTTTACTCAATAAAAATAATGAACTTCAGGAGAAGAGCTATACAGAAGATTTCTTGTATGGACTGTGGCACTTCAAAAGAAAACTCTGGTCCCAAACTGTTTTAACTGCCCAGATCTGTTGTTTCACATTGAAAATTACTTCTGTAAGATGAACTCCATCAGACAATTTCTTTTTGTTATTTAGCAACCTGACAGCTTTTGATCCTTTAATGTAGCCTACATCCTATTTAATGAGTATGAATAGAGGAAAATCTTTAGGGAACTATTTAGTGTCCTTTAGGGAACTCTTAAAGGTCTCTTCTATCTTACTGCAGTATACAGGCAGAAATAAAGGGCTGTATGTCATACTTCTGAGGGGAAAGATACAAATAGCTTGTTAGTTTCTATAGCAGTGGGGTTTGGGCTGAGTACCTACAGTTCCTTTAAAAAGGTTAATTAGCTGGAAGAAATCTCTGAACACCTTGTCTTCTAAAGATTCAGTCACAAGGAGTCCAAATTCAGGCTCTATTGATCCTAAGAGCACAAGGAACAAACTTCCAAGTTACCGGCATCACTGGGCTTAGTCAGAAATACTGGTTCAGTCCTTTCCTCCTCAGTTCCAGTCAGCAAAAATGTACTTCAGGTGTGCTTTTGTACTGCTCAGAGCACGGAAATTATGTAAGGGGGATTCTGCTCATGTTACTCCTAGTGTTGCCTGCCCACCTTGAAGAGGTAACCCCCATTGGTTAGTGGTGTGTTGGAAGGCTGTGTGAAAAGTACAGGGTTAACTTACCTGTTCATTTTACTTGACACTGTTTCCTGGCTATTTGAAACGTCAAAACCACAGGAAAATCCTTGCTGCTTTGCTTACTTTATGACTACCTGTTTAATGTCAAGCATCTATGCTGTTCCTGTTTGGTATCTTTCCTCTACTATAGGTCTAACCTGTGCTGTAGGTTGAAACCTATTCCACTGTCAGTCTTGCAGAACCAGTGTGTAAAGCTGGTGCTTTGTTACAGCATGTTTAATTCTAAGCTTTTATTCTCCTCTGTATTTAGAAACAGTTCAGCATTGTGTCAAAGTTAAATCTAGCTGTCCATTAGCTTTGTTGTCTTTCTGGAATCACTCAAGAATGAGTCCTGTGAAGTCAGCGTAAGTTACCTTCCTGTTCTACCTGTGACAGAATTACTAACGTGTTCTTCAGCTCTTTCTTGGCTGGAAGGGGAATCTTGCAAAGTCTCTTAATTTTGCCTTTTGAAGAGCCAGTACTTCCCTGGTGTGTATATATCTGTGATTTTCTCGCAGGGAGAAACTTTTTTTTAAAAAATATCTTTTAGTCTTTACAATGTTTCATGGACAATAGTAATAATGATGGTAGTTCATGTTCTTTCCCATTAGCCTTACAGATCAAAAAGTGTTCAAAACAAAGATATCAGCTAAAGCTACTGTGTTTTGTTTGGAATATTCATAATATTGCAAGGCTGCTTGCTTTTTTCAATACATGATGTTGTTCTGTCGCCGTGACAGGGAAGGGTTGTATACACTTCTACTCAGTGAGAAGAACCAAGCATGTGTGTCTGTTCTTTAAAGTCAGTATTAAGAAAGACAGATTTGCAGTAATTCAGAGAACTTTCTTTCAGCGGGAAGAAGTTCCAGATGACTACTACAAGCATGACCCTGATCACAAGCACATCTACCGGTTTGTTCGGACACTTTTCAGTGCTGCACAGCTGACAGCTGAATGTGCAATAGTGACACTGGTAAGAGATGCCTGATCACTGAAACTTGAGCTTTTGGAAGACTTCGGGTTTTTTTCTCTCCTCAGTGAGTGAGCTGGGCTGAACTGACATTTAAATAGTTACAGTATCTCATGAAACCTTGTTAATAATGAAGACACTGTACAAGTGAGTTAGCGAAGATTTCTAAGTAGTCACATAAGTGGTCAACTAAAAAGGAACTTACCTTTTCTATGTATGAATATGTAGTGCTTGACTAATTGTCCAATCAAACATTGTTTGTTTCATAATGTATAACTTGCTGAAGAAGCTCGAGAAAGGCAGAACAGTGGGACACTGTGGGGTATAAAAAGATCATACACAAAGACATCTTTTATTTCAGTTGTGTGGAGGGGAAAGTGGGAGTTTTTGAGTTCATATTAACCAGAACAGTGCAAGTAACACTCCCTAAGGGGTCGAGGACCAGTACTGTAGGAGCTCCAGGAGATGAACTTTCTCATTATTATGGCCTTCGATCTTTCTTTGCCATCTTCCTATCCAACTTTTTTAACTAAACCAAAGAGGTGACAACTTTTTTCCCCAGGTGTCATGAAGGTACTTGGAACTTAAGAACAATAGTAAGAAAATAATCTCATTATAGTTTGTGGTTTGATTTCAGAAAGTAAGCTGGATATTAAAAATTAATGATGATACTGATTGCTTTATTTATACATGTACACATACATTCATATACATATATGAATATGAAGGAAAATAAAAAACCACAACTTCTAGGTTGCAATTGCTGTATTTGACAATCTCTTAAACTGCACTTTGTTGCATCCTAGACTTCAGTCTTCATTGTGGCTTCTTTCTGAAAAACAGTTTGAAAGAAGAACAGAAGAGAACTGTCATCAAAAGACAATGTGGCAATTAGGCAAACTCAAACTCTCTCCCTAAGACATGCAAGCAATTCTAACAGAACAAGATGATAGCTAACCTTGAGCAATCTAGCCAGCTGAAGTATTTACAAAAAATAGAAGTTAGTTTTTAAAGTGGATTTTACCACTAGATGGCTCTGTTATTATAGGAACACCTTTAGTCCGCTTGCAAGCTACAAGCAAAGGATGGGAAGAAAGTGTGGGGAGTCCCTAGTAATAAAGACTGATCCTGCCCTTAGACCTGTACAACAGCTTCCTGCACCCACTAGTTTATCTGAGGTTTCATTAGGACCTTGGACTTGGTTTAAGGAATATAATATTAAAAACAATCTATATTCAAGTTTCAAAGTGCAAATTACTTAGTACCTGGATCATTATAGGAGTGTGAAATAGCAGAGAACGTTTAAGGAAGGGACTGATCTTTGGGCTGATTTGATTACACAGCAGGAATTGGTAAAAAACCAAGACATATCTTTGGACTTGGGTATTTTTCGCTATCTAAGCAGTTGGTGATGTAGATGAAAGCAGAGGATGACATTGTTGTGGGTGAAGGATTGAAGTCTGTCCTTTACAGGGTGAAGTAGAAATAGCACTATAATACCTTTAATTGTGGAAAAATAGCAATTAATGCATGGCCCCATGACTACAGAGCACAATGAAGGTTTTAGCACTTTCTGTTAAGCTACAAGTGCTGAACCTTAACCATGATGAAAGGTGAGTGTGATGCTGAGTGATTTACTGTCCAAGGTAGGCCCTAATGAGAACTTGTCAGTGACTGTGTGACTGTGACAGAACTTGAGCAGTGTCTCACTGAAACACCAGTGCACGTTGCTCAGAACTGATTCTTTAGTATCTTTATTGTATACCTTGGTGGTCCACTTCTTGTGTTGTACTAAAAAATGGAACCTGTAACTCCTGGAAGTTTGAATTCTAAAGTGTAAGTAGAAATTACTAATACTCAACTTGACACAGTAGTAATGGGATAAAATAGTCATATTGAACTGGCATGTGTGCTGCTCAGAACTCAGTTCCAGGTCGTAATGACACACATAAAACTGTTTTTGTTGTTTGTGGTTTTTTTCTTTTAATAGGTTTATTTGGAAAGGCTTTTAACCTATGCAGAGATTGACATATGCCCTAGTAACTGGAAGAGGATAGTCCTAGGAGCTATTCTGCTGGCTTCTAAAGTCTGGGATGATCAGGCTGTGTGGAATGTGGATTATTGCCAAATACTGAAGGACATTACTGTTGAGGACATGTAAGTTGCAAGGTTTTCTGGTGGGGTTTTTTTGGAGATGGCATTTTTTTATGATAATGCTGAAAAAATGTCTGTGGTGCTAAGATATATGTACAAGACGTGTATCTGGTGTCCAGCCTTAGTCCCTTTTTTAACCTAGGAAACTTTGGATAACTATACTTTGAGACAAATATGTATTAATATTTCTAATGACTTTAATGAGTAACTTCAAAGTTAGTTTTCTTTACCTTCTTCCCCCCAGTGATGAACCATAGGACTGGTTGCTTGTTTGCACTAATTTTTTTGCATTGCTGAGACTCTGAAGTGCCAAATTTATAGTCCTACCAGAAGTGTCTTTTGGGGGGGGGGAATGAATGAAACTTGTTCTCTGCCTTTTTAGAATTTGAAAAATTGCAAGGTAAGCTGTAACTTGTGACTTATGTGTCTGCTCTTGTATCCAGCTAAGGCCTAAATATCTCAAGGTCTGAATTCCTAGCCACTGCTGCTGGCAGAAAGGTGTCATTTGTGTCGGTGTCTGTGGTTGCATGTGTTACATCCAACTACAGCTCAGTTCTCTTTGGGTGAGTTCTTAGGCTTGCCTACAGTGCTGAGAACAAAATTCTCAATCTATCTTACTACTGCTTGTTTATGTGAGGCTGTTCCTTGTATATGTTCTTGTCTCGGATGTAGATTTCAGTTTTTAAAAAATTTTGAATCCACTCTCTTCTTCGTGCTACTCAACTTTAAGCGCAACAATTTCTGCAGTCTGAGGATGTTAATCCTTGTGGCTCCAGGCTAATGCTATGGGCTGGAGACATGTTTGTGTGGAGTGGATTTGGCACATTAGATTTTCTGTTAAATTCCTTCTCTGGAAGTTCTATTCTGAAAGCTTTGAGATGTCACTATTATTGTTTCAATTCTATTTGCCAGCTTGTTTCCCTTTTTCCCTTTTTATCACAGTGGTAGGAATACTAGAAGGCTAACTTAATATCAGGCTTTCTGGCCTTAATAAACTTCATGACCTGTTTTATGTGTTTTTGCATCATATTGCACTGCTGTGCTGTAACTGAGCATGTGTCCAAGCCCGTGTAGTAAGGGTCAGTGCTAGCACAGGAGCACACTGCCATGGTGGAGCTTTGCACACAGCCCGAGGAGGCTCCCTGTGTGAGAGAGTCTGTTCTTGCCCCAAGCGCTCTTCCCTGGATTCAGCCTAAAGCTAATGTTTAAAATACAGTAAGTAATTATTTATCTGGGACTCTTTAGAAGGAGGAATATCCAGTTTTATTCCTCTTAGGGTGGGGGGCAGCATTTCTTAAAAATAGGAGTTATCTGCACCAAAACAGTTTTTATTGTTCAAGTTATTTCACCTCACAAACAGTAACAGCAAACATAATACCTTGTTTTATACATACCTCTTGCCCAGGAGTACTTTGTCTCCAAATGCAGGGCTGTGCCAGCCATGCTTTCAGGAAAGCATAATTAGTGATTTTACACAGTGTACATCTTCACTCAGCCTGGCTCAGAGTGCTCATCTATCTGAGGAACATACTTGAGCCATTGCTGCAAATAACTCTGAGATGGCTGAAGTGGGGTCAGCGATGCTAGGAGTGCTGGAGTATACATCTTGCTCTTTTTGATGTCTCTTCTTCTGGCCCTATTTGGGACAAATCTAATTGATATCACTGATAATATCTGTAACAAGCAGGATGTTTATTCTCTATCACTGATGCTGGGTCTCCTGAAATTGACAGTACTTACATTTTCAAAGCAAGGATGGTGGTAGGGAAAATATAGAGTGATTTAGGCTTATTTTTTCCTCCGATTTAAAGATGGGATTTTTATAATCCCATCTCATTTGAAACGACTTAGACCGTTGAATTTGGATATGGACAGAAACTGTACAACCCCTTTCTGCCAGTGGCCCAGGGGTTGTCCATCCCAGGCACCGCACTGCTGCGTCTTCACAGAACTTCACTGCTCGTGAGTTGGATAACATCACCGTAATTGGGACCTTGGAAAGCTGCTTTAAAAACTTGGCAAAATTGAGTTTTAAGTTTATAAGTCTACTTTCAATTAATAGTTAGCACTACAGTTAATTGTCAGTTTTAGTAGTTCCAGTATTTTTTAAACTAGTCACTTGCTGCTGAGTATTGGATATTCTGAATAAAAGCATCGCTGAGAGAAAATGATTGACAAAGAAATTCAAGCATATTTGCATTCTAACATTGCAGATGACTGGTGATGCTGCCAAAAAACCCACCCAAAACCCCAGCAGCTCTCCAGCTAAAGACTGCCCAGCAGGACTCTACCAGGTATCACTCCCTGGGTGGGCCATTCCTGCACAGTAAGGCCCTGTCTGTGAGGACTGGTAGCAAGTTTTGCTTGTGAAATTCCTGTGAATTTTTCTCTTGGCTCTACGTATCTAGAATGATCTCACTGTGACCTGATGGATACTTGTGTTGAGCCACTGCAAGCCCAGCATGGGAGTTACACCACTCTGGAACTGGTGAAAGGATTTATATTTAGTTTACTTCACCCAGTTTGCAAATCTGTGTGTGTGTGTTTGTATGTGTACAAGCCAGGCACCTCTTCTGAAGGCAGTGTAGATGCACCTTGTCCCCAGCAAGCACACTCTCCTCACTGCTGGAAGGCACTTGTTTGGCAGCCCCACCTCACCGCCCTGTCAGCAGTGTGAGCTGTGTGGCTCTCACAGAAACTGCTGGTGGGTTCCAGTTTGCTAAAGGATACGTGATCCAGGCCTCGCAACTGGCAGATCAGTTCATTTGCCTTAGCCTCTTCCTACTCAACATAGGTAAAGCGTTCATCTTACTTTTTTCTACCGCAATCCCTTTCTTATTTCACCAAAGCAAAAGTGGGATTTTACTGAAAGGGGTTTTTCTTTTGGTTTTTGGGGTGGTTTGTTTTGTTTTACTTATTTCTAATGGGGAAAAAAATCAAAGGAAGTTAAATTGTTATTTGGAAGTCATCCTTTGTCAAAAGTTGTTTTCATTGAGCGTGAATCCATAATCACTGAAAAATTAACTGCAGCTGCTAATCTTGCTATGATTGCTTGTAAGGGGACACATGCTGTTCATTCTTTTGGCTATATATATTTGTAAATAAAGGCACAGAAAACACATGGGCATTATCCTTTCTCAGATTTTAAAGCATTGTTAATAGACTTGTTAATCCAATGAAGAATTGTATTTTTACATAATTAAAATGTATTAGCGTAGTCAGTACAAAAGGGGCAGTGAAAAGCATTTATTCACAGGGTAAATCAAGCTCTGATCAGCTGATCATCAAAACATTATCTGATTTACATTTCTATAGGCTTATGACCGTATGAACAGGAAATTAATTTTGGCACTAGGTTCAATGATACTCAAGTCCACTATGCCAGAAACAAGCACAAAGCTCCTATTCATATTGAGACCCGCCATCCAATACAGGACACAACCTGGATGATTCCCTGATTTATCCCCCCAGTAGGTAAAACATCCGGGTTTTTTAGATCTCCCAAAGAGCAAGAACAGCCTTGGCACTGGATTTGTGCAACTTATCTTTTGGTGTATTCACACTTGGCCTATACAGCTGCTAAATTCTGTTGAGACAGGTCTGCTAGCAGTAGGAACAGTCATTGAGTTAGTGTTGAACTGAATTGCTGGTTTTGAGTACCACCAGTTTCTTTTAGGTTAATTTGTAAAACATTGTTTCCCTCTGTAGAATATCTCTGCTTTAGTGGGTCATGGTACAGTAGCTGTAGCAGCCTTTTTCATGTCACAGCACTCTCCCCACTTCCCTCCAAATATTTTGCCCAGTGAAAATAGACGAGTGAGTAAAAACTGGACAGTGCCCTTTGACACAGTACTTTGTTATCCTGCCTAATGCTATTGAGGAGAAAATTCCTTCTCCCACCTAATGTTTCTTATTTATTTATTTATTGGAGATGAATCCATGTTGCTTCAAGAGGCTTTTTTCTGTGAGATAATAGCAGCAGCTCTTCATAGATCCATTTGTTGCCGTGGTGATCAGCCTACTCCTTTTGTTAGCCCTCCTCTACTTCAATAAACCCCCTTCCTGTTATCAGCCTGGTGAAAATGTCTGCAAGTTCTTCAGAGCTAATAAACAGCATACATCATTCCTTTCATCTGATCACTATAGTGTGGGGCCGTATGAGAGTGAGAATGGCACATGAATTGTACAGCTGCACTAATGGAACTCCAAAGAATGAACCTCCTGGGCCAGCCGAGCGAGTGCATGACAGGGCAGTACCTTTCTCTCTGAGCCGGAGGTGCCAGGACTCAAAAGCTGCACCTTGTTTTGAGCACTAGTGAATGACCTGTCTCTTGAAACTAATAATGCAGAGCTCTCGATGACTATTTCAAAGTTGCTGGTTTTAAAAACAAGCTTGAGGTCTCTTCAGTGTTTTCAGCCAGCTAAACCAATCTTTTTTTCTTTGTCTTCTGTCCCTTATACCTCCTAGGAACGAGATGGAAAGACACTTCTTGGAGCTACTGCAGTTTAATATTAATGTTCCTGCCAGTGTTTACGCCAAATACTACTTCGATCTTCGCTCCCTAGCAGATGATAATAACCTAAGCTTTCTGCTGGAGCCTCTCAGTAAAGAGAGGGCACAGAAACTGGAGGTAATGGTCTGAGATTGGCTGAGCAGGGGACTCTCTCTGTATGTGTAGTAAGAGCATCTGTTGCTAATCATGTTAAGTGGCAGTTAGAAAAACTAAAAAGCTTTTAGATTAGTGTATTACAGGCTAATTTAACCCCTTTATAACTACAGTTAGCACTTCTAAAACCATGCCTAGCCTAAGTCAGTATTCTGAGGAAAGGAAGGGACAGAGATTAGAGAAGTCTAGCAGATTGCAAAATAAAATGGATGTTATTTTGGGAGCTGTAGCTCAGCTAGGCTACTTAAGATTGAAAGGATTACTGTCATATGTAATGGATTGTCTGTCCTTCCCTGGTCACAGTCTGTATTCCAACCACCTAGAGACAGTCACACTCAGACCTTGCTAAATACTACCAGCTGAAGGTTTCCCACTGCATCCCACTGCACAGCTGCTTTTAGATTTAGAGGGAGCACTCTTACTGCTCTCATGGTTTAATAAACCATTTGTCTGGGGACAGCTGCAGAAATAAAGTTTCTTTTCATAACTTTTAGAACCTCATCTTTCCAAAGAAATGTTGCTTTAAGATAAACTTTTGGAATAACTGCTTCTTACAGGTCCTTCAGAATGTCCAGAGGAGTGTAAATACAGATTACTGACCCTCTCTGCTTGATGGGAGAGGCTGTCCTCTGGGAGTCCCTGCAGCCTTCTTTGGTATGAGGGCTCACTTTAAAAAACTTGAACTTTTGCAGAGTCAGTCTTCCTAGTTGCTGGAGATATGTAGAACATTTTGAAAATATCTAAAGTACCTGGGTTCCCAGGGAAAATTTCATGCAGGATCAATGCAACCTTTCATCTGTCCAGGTTTAATTGATGACTCTGCATGTTGTTTTGTTGACCTTTCAACAAAGGCATTACTGCAGGCCCTGTTTACACTGATACCATAACCCCGTTCAAAGACGGGTGTGCTACGGTATTCTTGGCTTATATTGTTCTATTGTCCACCCCCAATAATTCTACCAAGTGCCAGGTTTTTTTATTTCATCCCAGAAGTAGCTGAACTTTGGGAATAAGTGTGATCCCTCCCGGTCTTCTGGAATGATAGGTATGATGTGCCTATGAATTCCTCTATTTAAAGTTAAGCAATGCAACTCTTCTGCTTTGTCTCACCCTTGTTACTTGCACTTTAAGCTAACACTGTCACTAATTGTAAATGTGGTTGTAGGGCAGTTCATATTCCACAGGAAATTGTTTACTGAACTGCTCAGTGCCCAGGCATAAGTGGATGATTTACAGATTGTGAGCCTGTTTTGTTTCTTCTTTGCTAGCATTTGGAGGCTTGGTATTTAAAACCAGAGTAATTTTCAGTGCACTATGTGATTTTCCATAATGCACTTAACTCATGCACGTATATAGGATGTTTTGGTTTTTAATTCTAAAACACGATAAATATTTTAAACCATTTGCTAAAATTTTTAATTCTACCTTTTGGTTAGAAGTACACGAGCAGTTGATAAGAGCCTGTATGAAGCAGTGAATTGGTATTCCATGGACTGAAAACTGATTTACACCATATGGGCAACTGGGGCTAAATATGTCAACACAGGTTGCTTTATGATTGATGTGCTAGCATTAAAACAGGATGGAGAGTCTGTCTGGTCTTGCATCAGGAGCTGAGGCAGCCAGTGTCTCAAAGAATGCCACTCTTGAGCCAAATGCATGCCTCCAGAAGGTCTGCAGAAATAAATGTAAATAATTATTTTAAAATACACTTAGAAGTTTATTCATGCTCGGAGTGCTTTTCACCTTTTGAACTTCCAGCACACTGGGCTGTGCTGAATGAGTGCTGCCTTAAAGGGAAGGTGTAGGCTTGCTGCTGATCGCAGGACTCTGAAAGTTCATCTGGTGATAGGTGGTAAATTATTAATGGAAGTAAATGTTCAGGGCTGAAACTCAGTTCAGCCTTTTATTACAGGTATCCTTATTTATTTGCATTGATAATGCCTGAAGGCTCCAATCAGAAATAGGCCTTGCAGGGGAGGACACACAGTGTTTTCTGGACAATCATGTTGCAAGGATTTAAATAATTAGACTTGTTACTAGCATAGCTGCACCAGAGTAAAGGCTGCTTGACTAGCTAGATAAGCAGAGCAGAGGCAAGCCAATAAATGGGTGAAAAAGCAGTTAAATACTATGTTGTCCACATGTGCTGATACTTAATAGCTGTATTAAAGTGCCCTGGCTATTGCCATGCCATCGAGCAGTAGACTGCCCACCCTTCTCATACCTCTTCAGGAACCCAATCATGTGAGTGGTCCCAGGAAGAGCATGTTGGGGGTGAGGGTGTAGAGGAGGTGAAGGCAAAACGGATGTCCCAGGCGAACTTCATTTCCTACGCTCATTTGCACTGAGCAGCCAAGATCAAGGTGCCTGAGGGAGTGCAGAAACCTTTCAGTTTGAACCTTTTCTCTCTCAAAAGTGGCTGTGTGTGGTTTTGCACTGTTAAAACTAAATTTTTGTGCTATGTGCACCAGACCTAGTGACTAGATGCAATTCTGAACATCCACAAACTCCTAAATCTGAAATAGAGCCAAGTTTTCCATCAGATAGCAAGACTGGTGAAAGAATGAAGATACTCAGATATGGAAGCCACTCACCTCCTTTATGTCTTACTTTCTGATGGCTCAAGTTCTTGTTAGGGTGGGGACAGAACCCTTTAATATTTTCCCTCCAAAGTCGTTCTTATTTACTCTCATTCTAGGTTAAAAAAAAAATCAGTAGTGCCACTGCTACAGAATGGCTGCCCTGGTATTACACTTGTAAAAGCTTCCTTGAAACGGCCAAATGTTTCTAATGTGTGCTTCTCATTTTGTATCTAACATGGTATCCAGGCTATCTCCCGGCTGTGTGAAGACAAATACAAAGACTTGTCAAAAGCTGCTATGAGACGATCTTTCAGTGCTGATAACTTAGTTGGTATCCGCCGTTCTAATGCCATCCTCTCCTGAGGAGAGAGAAAGGTGCAGCACCAAGAACCAGCATCCATATGAATCGGAGGAATACCACCACTCCATGCATACAAGCCGGTGGTGATGGTGTCTTCCAGCAAGAGGAGGAGAGGAGGGTAAACTAGTCAAGGGAGCCCACAGCTTGAGGAGCATAGTCGGTGCAAAAGACAAGACCTTTGGCAAATCAACTCTCTCCTCCTTCTAATGTATCCAGAGGTGCAAAAACAAACTTCTCTCCTTCTCTCCCCCACAGATGTTTGCTTACTATGTAGGCCTATAGCTGTGAACTCTTGAGGTTTTTAATAATAAGTAGTTATACATTTTAGAATTTAAACACTAACCACATGACTATAGTTACAATGTTCTTCCCTCTTCTCCCCTGTCACCCAGAGTCTTGCTGCATTTGTATTTCAGGTCAATGCAGTGTTAAAAGCAAAACAAAACATGGGACTCTTAAAGTACAAAGCCACTCTGGAGCTGAAAACAGTAGCATAGACACATGTTGAGGGATTTTCCCTGGTTTGGCTACCAAACGCTGCTATTATTGGTGATCTGTTCATAATCAAGAAGCTGTCCAGCAGAAAGGAATTCCAGCTCTGCACCTCCGAACTTCACTCCAGTAGAGATTGTCAAAAGACTTCGAATGTTTTGACTGGGTGCAGAGATATGGTTTTATGTATTGTTAAAATGTACAGGGTCCATGCTGCATTTCTTGTGAATTATGGTGCTTCTCTCATTTTCTAATACTTACATTGCTCTGGAAGAGACGCAATCTGTGTATTTTTGAGGCATTGAGTGAGAAAGTTGGTCTGGAAACATCACCATCCCAAAAGTGTAGCAATCCAGTGGTGAGTGGCGTGTGTGCAGCACCACTTCTCTGCATTCTGCTGCAGATCCCTTGTGCTATATACAGTGGAGTTCCTAAAGCTGATATTGTGCATCCATCTGGCTCTCCTTGGGCTTCTGTTTCCTGGGAGGGATTTACGTTCATAATGAAACAGTAATGAGCCTGATAATCCTGGACTACTGACCAAGGTGGATTGAAAAATACTGTGTTCAATTGAGAATTATGAAAAAGCTTTCTATAAAACCCATTTTTAGTTTTTTTTTCCAAAGTGAATTTTATCTTGCGCAACTGCTCTAGAGGCTTGGGTTTTGCTTTCTGAGACTTTGGAATGGAGCTTACTTTCAGGCTCTGAAACTGAACTCTAAACAGGATAAGTATTATTAAACTCTTCCTGTTACAAGTCTTTGTAGTATCTTCCCTTCTTGGATCCAAATAGATTCTAGGCAGTTTGTCCTAGGAGCAGATTTCCCTTGGAATGGCATGGGTTTTGTGCACTTCCTCTTCCAGCCAAAGCCCTGAAACTTAAACTGACAAGCAAGTCCATGTGCCTTTGGGAGTGGGGCTGTCTGCATGCAAGCAGCTGTGGCTGCACTCAGCTGTTAACATGATGCATAGAGCCTGTTGTGGTGTACAAATGCGCCAGCCCCCGCCTCCCGAATCCATGGAACTTGGCACTTCAGGTATTGATCACAATTCAATTTTGAAAATGCTACATCTTCAGGTGGTTTTCCTTTCTCATGTTTGTATTAAAAGAAAAGCTAATAAACTCTATTTTAATTAAAGCTAAAGGTGAATTGTGTGTTCTGTACAGCTGTCTGATTTCATTCCCCCTTACACAGAGTTGTTGCTGTGCAGAAAAAAAAAGAAAAAAACCCCAGTGGTGTGCATTAAGGCCCCTCTGTTCCCCATTCCCACCCTTTGCCTTCCCTTTATCACAGTGATGTTGATGTCTGGGGAGACAGAGGTCACACTGCAGCTGTGGGCAGTGTGGGGCAGGCCCTGGCAGCCTGTGACAGCTGCCAACCTGAGAGGGTCTTGCACAGCTGCCTGGCTATTCCCACATGCTCTTTGGATTTAGAATTGGGCTCAGGCTGCTCAGCTAACTACTCACTGACAGTTTCTTTGCACTCAACTGGCCTTTAAGTACAGCCCCTCTCACTGGAGGTGAGTTGATGTTTTTTTAAGTCGTCCCTTGAGGGGCAGTAAATTGGAAGCTACAAGTGACCAACTCCTAGATTCACACGTGACCTAATTTTGATCTGTTCAGCAGACGCTAAACAAGGCTCAACTACACCTCAGCTTATTAAGTGAGGAAAAAAAGCAATTCCATTTAACATTCTGGTCCCCCTAAAAGTGTTAGATTCTGGAAAACACAGCTAGTGGATTTCTTAGGTAAAAATATAAAAAGTAAACTGTACACTCCCTTTGGAAGCTGTCATAGTGTTTGTTTCAGAAGGAATTATGTTTAGGTGGTTCTGCTGGAAGATGAACTGGGATGGGGGAAATGCCCTGTAATTCTCACTATTCTTTATGTCTTGGCAGCACTTTTCTCAAGAAGAGGAAAGAAAAATTACAATCATAGAATTCTGGAACTGCAGAATTGTTACCTACCTTTGCTCCCAGCTACAGCATCAATGTACCTTGTTTCTCTTAACCCAACAGCTGAATAATATTTAATCGATGTTGAGGTGACCTCTGCCTGCATTGATTTCCAGGGCAGCACTACCCATCTGGCAGTAAATACTGTTTGCAGACACAATAGCAATGTTGTGGCCCAGCAAGAATAATGTGAGCACAAGAAGAACAACATGAGCATCGTGTGTTAGCAGTCAGCAGGGGCAGGAAGTCACAGATGTGTTTGTGGGCTACGTGAAGCCCTTGGGCTTCAGCAGCCCTTTCCCTTTGTGTACAGGGACTGTGTATTTTGTTTCTAAGGGAATTTTATGAGAACTACTTCACTGTGGGTTTGGCAGTTAAGAGGACAAGCACTTCAGGGGTGGAATAAATCTCAAGACCATTGCTTTTGGATAAGAGTATAAGCATCAAGCATAACCTGAGCAAGCAGAAGAGGACAGACGAGCAATTGAGGCAAGAGCTTGCACAAGGGGTTGGCAGGCCCATGTGGGGCAGGGAGAGCTTGTGGTGTGTCAAGAGCTCTGCACTGGGCAAGCTGCTGCTCCTGGCCTATGCTGGTGTTTCCCACGGTGCAATAGGGCAGTAGCATTACCTAGGACCGACTTTCCACAACGTTAGCTGGGAAAACTACACTTGTAAATTGTTTGAGAATATATAGTGGATTACAGGGTGCTGGCAAAGTGACTGTAGAGCACTTAATAACACACCCCACCACTATCAGACACACCCCCACCCCCCCCTCAGTGTGATTAGTTAGAGGAAGAGCATTGAACTGGCTGAGCCTGGGCTCATTTGTCTGAGGATTAGAAGAAAAATCTCAGGCTGCCTGAGGTACTGTTCAGGTGAAGCAACCACTTTGACGTCTGCACTGTGATACTAAAACCTATTTGAGAAGCCATAGGGTTCCCCATGCTGCCAGACACTGTCATTCTCCATGTTCACCCAGCCTGAAACGTGCTGCATTTGCACTGTTCAGTCCCAAGGAAGCCAGTGACTGCCTCGAAGATTGCCTAAGTTGGCCAAAGGGGCCATGGAGAGCACGGGAGTGACACACAAGCGCTAGGCTATGCATGACCACACATGTGCTCACAGGAGCAGAGCCCTGCAGGTGATTCGCAAATGGCTGCCTGCAGCAAGGGCCTAGCCCTTGCTCTGGAGCAGAGGCTCGAGGTAGGTGGTGGGTGGCAGCTCTGCCAAGCTCCTATTTGCTGAGGACACAGCAGCTTCCTGGGAGGCGAGGAAGACAAGGCTGCCAGCCAGGTGCTGGAGCTGCTTTCAGCAGGAGGTGGTGTCTGCAGCTCCTCAGTAAGAACCCCGTGCTGAGACAGTGCACATCCCCTCCCACACCCCAGAACGGTTGCCCTGCACATGATAGGATCAGCCCTGATCAGTGTTTTGCCTGCACTTGAGCACGGGAGGGGGCAGATCACCCGGCACTGAGGAACCAGGTGAGTCAGTCTGTGTGGCTGTCAGGTTTATCACACTGCCGGAATGCTGCTTCCAGGTAAGAGATCCTATCTAGTGGGACCTGGTGTGTGCCTACACACCTAACTAGATAGCAGAGTCCTGCACCATTAGTCACCAGGGAGTCAGCCTTAACCCCTTCCTGTCCTTCCAAGCGCTCCTCCCAACATGAGAGAGCGCACAGCAGCTGGCAACACAGACACTCACTTGTGCAGCATCCTGCTTTGCTAAGAGCTGTCATCTGCTTGCCCTGAAAAGTATCAAAGGGCACCTCTGCAGGGCCTGGTCTCGGCGCAGGGCGAGGGACTGACACTGTGCAAACGCCAGAACACCAATAAAAGTTGATAGTTAACCCTCATCTACCAGCACAGTGTGACCTTGGGCCTGTCAAGGAAACACTGTTGGCAGGGTCACGGGCACCAGCCAGTGGCACGGCAGCCCCCGAGGGCACCCGGTTCAGGCTGCTGCACCCAGGCTGGGGCCCCCTAGGTAAGGGTTTATGGTAATTAATAGTCAAGCAGAAGCAAAGAAAACAATACACACTTTTTTTTTGTCCTTATAAATAACTAATCTCAATATTTCTCTTTGAATAAAATTTCTTCAGCTTTTCACAAAATATAGTACAGTTATTTAAACAACATTGAACAGCATCAGTAACGGAAGAGGCAAAACCCAACAGGTAAATTGGCTACAGCACGCAGGGCACACGCAACGGCTCCTGTCCCCCTCCTGCCACTTGCTGCTGGGAAGCCAAGCTCAAACACAAGTTGATTGTATTAACCTACCATTAGGTCAAAGCTGAAATGCTCTTGCGTTTTTCAATAGGCAACGGTTTGTAGCTAATCTTGGAATTATTTGGGGTTTTTTTTAAAAAAAAGCTTTACACAGTCAATTGTACTTTGAAAAAACCGAAAACAACAAAACACCACCTTTGACATGGTTTTGTTCATTGCATTGCATGATGTGCACTTCACTGTATCTACAAAAGGCACTACAGGGAGGAGTCCAGCGAGGCTTGGATTGGAGCAGGTCGGCATCATTTAATGCCCTGGACTACAACACGAGCCTACCCACAGCATCTCTGCACCCGACCTGCCTGGCTGCCCAGAACACACCTGTCCCAAACCCATACCAAAGGTCACTACGGCTTCCCCATGTACAAACCGGGCTATAACACAACTATTTACAGTTTGTAACACAACACGGTGCCATTCTATCTGTGACAAAGTCCTGTAACACACTGGAGGGAGCAAGCCAGCTGTCTCAAGAGTGCAGATCTGCGAGGCTGAGCCGGCCCTGCCGAGCCCCCGGTCCCTGCACCACTGGCTCCTCTGGCCAGAATGCCCCAGCCACTCATGTGGTACCTTGGCAGTACCTTTATCAGTAGATGTGCCACTCAAGTGTCCCCCCCACTTCCCAGGCTTTGGTTTTAAAATGAGGTGGAAACCTCCTTGACTGACGTGGCCCAAGAGTGTCGAGAGCAACCTCAGTCCTTGCAGTCCCGTGGGAGCAAAGCCAGCAGTTGTTCTCCAGTGCTCGAGCAGCTGGGTCATGGTGCCATGCTTGAAGGAGGGTAAAAAGGACTCAAGTAATGGCTGGGCAGTTACATACATGATCACCACTTAGGGCAGAGTTAATATAACAAAATCGGGTGCTCTCACAAGCAGGCTTAGCCAGAGACAGCCACCTCTCACCAGCTGTGCCGCGCCAGAGCCCCTCACCCTCACTGTGTTCAATGAAGCTAACAGGGCCCCTTCACCATCATTCTACTTACTGAAACCCAGCTGCCACCACTGCTTAAGGCCAGGCACCGGTTCTGCCAGGCCTGGAGCAGTGGAGAAGGCTGGGGAAGCTAGAGGGAAGGGAGTAGGAGCGCTCTGCTGAGTTTTCCTAAATTAACCGCTCGCTCTCAACCCCGGCACCGTCTCCGACAGCGGCGCAGCTTTGGAAGCAGCACCCAGAAGTGCTGAAGCCGGCTGACTGGAAAACCCAGCCGCTCCGCAGGGGAGACGGGCGGCCGCCTGCCTCGGAACCGCCGTGCTCGCATTGCCCGCGGCTGTGCCACCGCGGGCGGGCAGGGCACCCCGGGCACCCCGCACGGCCCGAGGGGGCGGCGGGGAGCAGCATCGACCCCGTCCCGCAGCAGAGGCTGCTCCCGGTGCCAGGGCCAGCG